>JAPDPM010000016.1:20342500-20907500 GCA_032173925.1 Heritiera fomes | reverse complement strand
AAAGAAAAAGGAAGAAATAAAAGAGAAAAAAAAGAAAAGAAAAGAAAAAAAAGAGAGAAAAGGAAATTTTTGGGAATTCGAGAAAATTTTGAAAATTCGGGAATCGGTAAGAAATCTTGGAAATTATTTAAGAGAATTATAAATTTATTTGTTTAAGTAAATTATGGAAAAATTCTAAATTTTAGAATTTTAATTTCAGAAATCATTCTTGGCGAACAAGATGATGGAATCGAAAGAGGTGGATTACGGGCGCAACCTTTGAGAGGCAATCGCTGAGGTAAGGGAGACATGTGCAACCTGTAAGGATATTTGGCACACATGTTTTAATTATGCATTTAAATTTTATAAATGCTGTTTATACTGATTGGTTGGAAATTGTGATGATGTGCCGGTTGAATTGTAAACTATATTTTTCGGGCAAGAGGTTAGCCAATCGACAGCCGTTATATTGCCGAAAATTTACCGAAAATTACTGAAAATCATTATAAATGATTTAATTTCACGAGAAACGATTTCCAGCCACGAAAATCGAGAAATTGATTATTTTTCACAAAACATGAATATACGGAAGTTAATTTTAAAATATTCATGTTTTCGAAAATTGTGAAAATGAAATCATCGAAAATTCTCCCAATATGTGAGATTTCACGTGAAACGAGATGGAATATGAAAAGACACAAAGTGAATATTTTATTAAGATTTCTTCAAATATTCACTTGATTTCATAATTAACCCTTATGGATTTGATCGTGAAAATAATTATTTATAAAAATTCCTTAAAGGTTAATTAAAGATGAAAAATGATATTTTGAGACTAGAAGGTCTCCACACATGTTATAGAGGAAAACATGGTGATGGGATTGTTGATTTGGAAAAATAAATATTTTATTCTCCATAAATCATAAAAATAATTGGTTTGAATTTCGATAACTTTGAAAACTATGTTTTCGATGGAAAGCACAGAAAAGCGTGCGAACATGTTTTACGGTGAAAAAGAAACAGTTATGAGATTTTAAATTACAGTATGATTAATTTATTTACTGTTTTCACCGTATGAAAATATAATTTATGCCTTTATGAAATATTTTGAAAAATGTTATTTATTTTATTTATTTCATAAAGGTGAGGATTTATACATGTGAGCCTTATGGATAATTGAGAAATATTTCGATTTACTGTGTTT
This sequence comes from Heritiera fomes, assembly GCA_032173925.1. Classification (NCBI taxonomy): domain Eukaryota; kingdom Viridiplantae; phylum Streptophyta; class Magnoliopsida; order Malvales; family Malvaceae; genus Heritiera; species Heritiera fomes. The sequence goes on along the minus strand of JAPDPM010000016.1, from coordinate 20,906,317 downwards.
AAAACCCATAAAGGCTATGGTACGGTTTTTATATTATTTTGAGACTTAAGCCCCGAGTTTCATGCATCACACTGATACTGTTACTGTCACGTGGCTGATTGACTCGCTAGTCATCAGCGTCACGGATGTCACCTGGCAAGTGTACACCGAGGACACCATATAGATCATGGCCATAGATCACACTACATACTGTTACTGTGTCCCTTCGGGGATGATTACTGGTCCATTATTAGACGAATATAGCATGATTTAATTGTAGGGTGATGCCTAGTCTCACTTACTGATTACTGTTTACTGAAAGGATTTACGGAATCCTATTTACTGTACTGTACTGTTTACTGTACTAAACTACTGTACTGAATTACTGTATTGTTTACTGTTTGCTGATGAAAAACCGTACCAAAACACTGTATTATTGAACTGTACTATTTACTGAAATGGTAACCACTGCTTATTGTTTTACCGAACTAAAAGCTACTATTTACTGTTTACTGAACTAAAAGCTACCGTATATTATGTACTGAATTGGTAGCTACTGTTTACTGTTTACTGAGTGAACCATATCGAGATATTGTTTTACTGAATATTACTGTTTTACTTAACTGTAAGATACAGTTACTAAACTAAAAAGAAATTAATGTTTATTCTAAAAGAATAACATGAAAATTATTTCTAAGAGAGAAATAATCGCAGAAGTGTTTATCCAATGATTGGATATTTATAAACCACTGTACTGTCAGGTGCTTTTAACTGTACTGAAAAGAAGAGAAGTAAACCAATGTTTATTACTGAACTCCAACGTGTTTTAAACGATACTGAAGTGGAGAGAAATAAATGATTTACTCTATGGAAAACGAATATTAAATCTTTTTGAGAACAATTTATAAAGTACTCTCTACAGTTGCTTCTAGATTCTGGGACAAGTCAGGTATTTCAAAATACCTGCCTTATTCCATCCGGATCCCTAGCCGACTGTAGTATCCTTCCTACATATGAGCCTAGAGCCCTTTTAGGAAGATTTAAAGAAAGCGAAAAAGTTTTTCAGCATATAGATAGCTGAATATCAAGTGTTGCATATAACTCTCTTACTGAGCCGTGGTTTGATCACCCCTTAATTTTAACATTTCAGATTTTCGAGGATTGAGAGTCTGGTATCTAAGGATTTCGGCTGTGCATTTGGGGACGATGCGACAGCTTGATTTATTACATGAGGTACGATCATTTATTTTCCGTATTTAGACTTATCCGCAGTACTACTTTCTTGTGAATTAAGATAGGGGATGTATATCATATTAACAATGTTATACGAAATTGTTTAACAGTAAATGAAAAAGTGAAGTATTACAGACAGCCCAAACGGATAAGTTGTATAGAAATACGTGAAAAATGTGGTCATGGGTTGTGACATTAACCCACTTACCTCGTACCCTTAGCCAATATCTTCTTCAAGCCTTTGATAAAAATCTACTCCTCCACTCCAGTCAAAGTCACTATAAACAAGTCAATACCATCTCAATCATATACTCATATCATGCCTAATACTATTTTCAAAACATGCAATTGAAACCACACACAGTTGTTCAAAGTCGTTATTATGCCCAAGATTAACTCCACATTATAATTCTAATATATATATATATATATATATATATATATCTCTTCATCTTTAGAGGTGTATATATATATATAAATCTTGAACCGATGTTCAGTCCTTGCAAAAATTTCCTTAACCGATTTCGTACCGATCATTTCTTTCAATATATATATTTTATTTAAATTCTTACACCAAAGTTTCATTCCTCAAGTTCCTATTTAACAGCACATGGTTATCGGTAAGTACACAATTTATTCATATTGCATCGAAGTGCAACCATTTTAATTAAAACCTATGTCGTTCTTCCTCTTGGAGCTCATAATATAGGTTTATCTATATTTATACATATATGTACATATATATACATACATGTAAAATATGTGATCATATTTTATTCTTTACCATCATGTCCATGGATTATATATATATATATATATATATAATTCCTTCTTATCCATGCTTTTGTATCTATACACATGTAGATATTATCCAACAAGTATATATAATTGTATAAACATGGTTTTGCAATTACATTACGCACAAGGCCTAACTTTTACCTTTAAAATAGCTCAACCGATCCACTGGAAGAAAGCTACTGGTGTCCACAATGCCACTCAAACATGGCTCTTTGCTGTAGCTTCTGTTTTCTCTCCTTAATTCAACATCAAATCCCTAAGTTTATCAAGCCATTTTTGCATAACATTTTAGTATGAATCCGCCGACATATATATATTATATATATAATTGAAATATATATAAAATGACTAAATCTTACCTTAATTTATATATATATATGTTATTTTATATTTCAATTATATTTCAAGCTGCCTTTATGTCCTTGGCATTCTCCAAATAAAGAACAAAATCCGGCAGCTAGTTGCTTCTTCGCCTGATCTATTACAGTTTCTTTTAAATTTTTGCTTTCTTTTTTCTCACCCGATCTCTCTCCTTCTTGATTCTTCCCTTTTTTTTTCGCAGCAATGTTGCTACTACTCTTCTTCTCTCTTTTTCCTCTTCTGTTGCATCTCGCTTGCTCTCACTCTCGTTGCCTTCTCTCGCATCTTCTATCTCCTCTTTTCTTTTTCCTTTTTCTGCTTCTTTTCTTGCCGAGATCCCCTTTCTTTCTCCCTTTGTTTTCTGTTTCGTTTGGCAGAGGCAATCCTCTGCCTTCTTTAGTTACAAACCTGCTCCAATGTGATGGTTTTGATTGGCTTCCTAAGGAAGCCAATCAATTTTATATTATTATCATATTTATATATATTATATCATCATTATTTGTTTTTTTTATTTTATTATTGTTTTTTATACATATATATTTTTATATAATTACTTTAAATGCTTTATACATTTCCTATCTTAAATATTTATACACCTATATATGTTATTTATATAAATATATTTCATGTCTAAAGTGTATAAATATAGGTAGTTGTAAAATATATTCCCATTAACTTATATCCTTAATGTACAAATATATAAAATATAAATTTATTTTCTTAATTGGATTTATATATACATATATTAATCAATTGTATAGAAAGAAATTCATTAACTGTTAAGCACACTAAACTCAAATTTTTAGATTCAGTACTCAAGCTAATACAAAATTCATATTACAATTCAACACTCAGTTTATTTAATTTAATTTATTATTATTATTATTATTATATATTTTCATTTATTTACAGTTTAGGTACAGAGAATTCGCAGTCTTCACACTCTTACACTTAAAACATAGTTCAACAACCCCAAATCTAGTTTTCAATCCAAATTTAGTCAAAATATTGATCACTCAGTTCAATCATTCCTTTCAATTCAGACAGTCAACTCAATCAGTTTAATTCATATAGATCAGTCAATCAATCTTAATATAGTTTCATTACTCAATCATGCTGAGTTTCACTTAGCCAATTCTAATGCAGTCATAGTATCCCTACGTTTTCTATATATATCCCTTACCAATTTCAATCACAGTGCACTAGACACAGTCAACTAACATAAGCAATGCATATGAGCGAGCATATATTTGCTTATCATTTTCTTAACGCCACTTACTTCGGAGCTGCAAAACAATATTAAAACACAGTCAAATTTCAATATTTCTTTTACAAAAAATGTTATGGACTCTAAGGTCTTTCATATTTCCTAATACAACAACAAATCCGGTCTACTTCCTACCGGATGTCAAAACTGCAAGTATAGTCAAAGAACTTTTTTTTTGGAATTTGACTTCACCAGCAATCTTATATTTATTAGCACAGTATTCTAGGACCCTTAACTTAAAGAATTGAGCATGGTAACCTTACACATTCACCTTGGTCGAAATTGCACCTATGCTCAAAACTTGGTATTTTGCAAATTTAACATCATATTCATACTCCTCATCACTTATACATCATTTTTACATGCAGCCATACAGTGTTCATCATGAAACCCTCATGGCCAAATTTCAAGAATAAAGATTCATGTGTTTTCGTTGCAAATAAATACCATACACATGCTTAAACATCAAAGAATAGTCATTTGGAATTAACATAATCAAAAACAAAAATTCTCTCTTACTTACCACTTGGCTAAAAATTCAAGGGAGGAATTTATCTATCAAATGGTCATTCCCATGGCTGGTTCCAAGGTATGTGGTAGAGCTCGACGAGGGGAACAACTTTCGTTTAGTGTGTTTTTCAGTTCAAGGCTTGTACACTAGGTTTTACGACTTTCTCTCTCAAAAAGCCAAACTTTTTAAGCTTCATCAATGGTTCCTTAAGGTGGCCGACCATTTAGAGGAGGAGAAGATAATATTCATACCATTAAAATATCTTATAAGCAATTTTACCATTTTAACCCTCAACAAATTTGAAAATTTCCTTTACGTCCTAACTACTTTAATATTCAATAATATTCAATTTAACTTCAAACTGCTTTCATTTCAATGCTAATTATATCTACTTGGCATATTTAGTCAAAACATTGACTTTATTAAGGTTTGACCAGTCATTTTAGTGAAATTACCAAAATATCATTGATTACTCATTCGTGTTATTTTCAGTGTTTTCGTGTTATTCAGCCTATGGGTTGGAATCACGTAAGACTTCTTCACATGAGGATTCACCTATGACTGTCAGTTGGTCATAAATCAAATTAGATTAACTGTAATTTATGAAAGTTTTTCGACTTATAGATGAAACCGTCATTTTTGAAATTGTTGTACACTTATCGAAACATGCGTAAACCAGGGAATTTAAAGATGCAGATTCGTGCCATCCCAATGTTTCACTTCAAATATCATTACTGTAGGGTCTCATTTTGATCTAGATAATAAAAGTCCTTGTGGGACCCACATTGAGTACTTTCCTAATCCTTACCAAATAGACCCTCTATTTAGAAATCTTAGCTATCAGCTCTCTCTTTTAAAGTTCTACACTCTTTAACTTATATTTGGTATGGGAAAATGGAGTTCTCACAACAAGTTGCAGCTCCAATTCAAAACCAAATTAACAAAAAAAAAAACCCTTTGCTTACATGCCTCAAACGACATAAACCAAAATTAACCTACCTTAATACCCATTAAGGTAATAATTAAAAAAAAAAACAATGAAGAAGATGAAGAATACCCATTAAATAATTAAAATTTCCAAAATCCATGAAAGCATATCATAGTTATCCTGTAGTTAAGCTAATTTCATCCAGAGCCATTTCACAGTGGATGTAAAATAGAGGGTATAAGTTGCAACTATATTTATATATATATATATATATATATATATATATAAATTGGAAGAGATTTTATTAATCCCTTACAATAAACAAACCATAAAGGCATCCTACACCTTAACAAAGCAACATTATCGAGGATACATTTTATCAAACATGACAGTCGTAACTTGTACAAATGATTGATAAACTTAAAATAAGCAGATAACACATATTAAACATAGAAGATGAGCAGAAGCCATGATTCAAATTTCTACATAACATTAAAACATACCTACCGTCAAATACATAGGTTGGATTTGGACTCTAGTATTGCTGAGCTTATGGAAAGCATCTTGAGCGTTATTTGCTACAGCTCAATAATGAATTGAAGTAACAACATTAACAAACACATTATCATGAAGACATTATAAGATATCAGAATCAGCTAGAATAATTAGTAAAGGTTTAAATTGAGAAGCATATGCTTTCCACTGAAAAAAGCACAAAACTAACTGTAGCATCAACCCCATCCAATACTGTTTCTCACAACTTTTATAATAAAATCTCTCAAATCAATATATAATAACTATTTTTGTTTCAATTCCTCTTATCTCATTTGCAAAATACATCTCAGAAGTGTTTATATGCAAATTTTAGGAGATGCATAACAATAACTGAAAGAGAAAAAAGGATTTTATGAGAAGAGGATAAAAATAAGTACCATAAGAAGTTTAAGTTAGTCAAAGGAATATAATTGAACCTCAAACTTATTTTTCTCCCTAAGCAAATCATAATACAGTAAATATTGAACATAAACAACTCGGAAACATTGGAATAAAGTCAATAGCTAAAACTACAAAGAAATCATCAAGTTTATGTTAAATCAATAGCTAACATACAACCATAAAAAAGTAAATATCGAACTCATACCTTGCTCAAAAAATTGAAAAGCTGATTGAATGCCAGCGTTCTACTTAATATAGATGAAAAGTTGTATAATCTGCAAAACAAATTGCAATCAACAATGTTTATTAGCATCATAAATTGCAAGATAGGAACTTCAATGAACCTTGATAGTAGATAAAATTCTTGAAATAACTGAAGAGAAACAACTTTTAGATAGAAAATATCAAATTAGACAAATGCAAAACAAAAATTGTTTTTAGACTAAGTTAAGCAACTACCAAACAGGACCCATACATAATCAAAGAAAAGAGGAATTGAATACCAAAAAAGGATTGGAATCTTCAATGGAAAGAGAGGAACCAAGGCGAGAGGTACCAACATTGTCGCCAAACCCCTTCACTACTGCAGTTGAACTCACATGCAATATGGTAGCATTTGATATCAGATTTGTTGATGAGGTTTTTTATTTAATCAAATTTGAAATTTAAGGGTTTTAGGTGGGAGGGAGCTTAAGAAAGATATAGTAAGGGAACGGGGAGGTGCACTAGCAATGAAGGCAAAACTGATTGATGGGTTAGTGAAGCGCCACATGCAATATCCAAGTATGCCATTATAGCTGTCCACATACACTACCAATATATAAAAACTAATATTTAATTTCTATTTAAAGAAGTAAAATAGAATTTTAAAAGTTTTATTAAGAGCAAGCAGAAACTCAGCAAAGCAGTTCTTGACAGTTGATTTGGATAAAGATATGATCATTAAGGGTGCTCACATCCATGTACACCACCATTATATGAAAATTGATGTTTAATTATTGTATGAGTAAGTGAAAAGCAGAAACTGCATTTTTTTTATTGCTTATGTATCATTAAAGTAAAATAAACACATAAACTTCCATGTCAGCAAAATTATACATGTGTGATTTAATAGAATCTGAAATTTGTGGTTTTGGGTAGGAAGGAGCTTAGGTGAGAGATAAGGAGGGAACGAGGAAAGTGCATTGGTAATGAGGGCAAAACTAATTGATGGGTTAGCAGAGCGCCACACGCAATATCCAAGCATGTCATTATGGGTGCTAACTGTCCATGTACATCACTAATATATAAAAACTGATGTTTAACTTCTATTTGAAGAAATGAAATAGAAGTTTAGAAGTTTTAGTAAGAGCAAGCAAAAACTCAGCAAGGTAGTTTTTGGCAGTTGATCTGGATAAAGATATGATCATTATAGGTGTCACTATCCACGTTGTAAGAGCCTCGCCCGTCTCACCAGGCCGTTGGCTAGCATCCCCTAGGCGTCCTCCACACGCCCCAGGTTTACTCTTACAATGTCAAGGCCTCGCCCGTTCTAGTGGGTCGTCGGCGAGCATCCCCTAGGCCTTCATCATTGCCCAAGGTTTGCCTTGACAGCAAGAGTAGGCGATCACCCAACACTCACTCTTCACGTATTGTCTGCTTTGGTGGTCGCCACCTCACAGCTTTGTCCCAAGGCTCTTGAAGAACTCAGGATTAATGCCTTTAGGGCGTTTTCTGAGGCTCGAACCCTGGTACCCTTAAGTACCCGAGCCTTACACTCATGTTACCATTGAGACAACTTGTCTCAATGGTAACATGAGTGTAAGGCTAGGGTACTTAAGGGTACCAGGGTTCGAGCCTCAGAAAACGCGCTAAAGGCATTAATCCTGAGTTCCTTAAGAGCCTTGGACAAAGCCGTGAGTTAGGCGACTGCCAAAGCGGACAATACGTGAATGGTGTGTGATAGGCAACCGCCCAAGCTCACGCTGTCAAGGCAAACCTAGGGAGTGTGAGACACTTAAGGGATGCTCGCCGACGGCCCACTGGAACGGGCGAGGCCTTGACGATGTAAGAGTAAACCTGAGGCGTGTGGAGGACACTTAGGGGATGCTCACCGACGGCCTAGTGAGATGGGCGAGGCTCTTTGTGAGACCCGATATTTTTATATATATTGTACATCATATTGTAGAAGATTGACAAAAGAAATAAATTATTTAGTGGAATTAAATAAATATTGAATATGAAATTCCACTTTATATTATGGAATTTTCGAAATTTTAATTTGTCAATATGGTGTATAAGAATGAGAATGAAAATTAAAGAGATGAATAGGAAGTAAAGTATGGAGTGAAGGAAGAAAAATAAATCAGAAAATTTAGAATGGAAGTGAGGTTGTTATAGAATAATATACAAGAAATTATTTCCTTAAGAGAGGGAAATTTTATGTGTTGAACCATGGCATTTATCATTGGATGAACACACAAGATAGAGAGGGAATTAAACTAAAGATTGATCAGAAAAATTTAACATGTACGTCACTTCCTTTTGGCTGACATTGAGTTATATGTGGAGATGTAAAAATGGATGAAAAAGGCTTTATTAAGTTGAAACAAGGCTGATATTTTAATGGCTTAAAAGGCTACCAAGGAGACAAAGAAAAGTCAAGAAAATATGCAGCTATTCAACGCCACTTTGTTGCTGATCTTGTACCATTCGGTTCAGCCATAAAGAAATTGGATAAAATATAAATTTTATAGTAGAAAATAGAAGGGAAATGATGCTTAAAAGATAAAGCAACTAAAACATGTAGGAGGATTTTATTGGCTGAAATAAAGTAAGGAAGAATTTTATACAAGACAAACAAAACTGATCAGCATATACTCCACGCCAACTTGTTGTTCGGTACTTGCATCAGAAAAAAATATTTTAAGGCAGATTTTATGAGGGAAAAGGGCATATAATTCATACAAAATAAATAAAAGAAGCTCAAAAGTAATAGGTGAGCAATTATAATTGTTGAAGTATAAAACAAAGATAATAAAAGAGAGGTCAAAGACGTGTCGAAAGAAAGACTTACACGTCATTTTTGCTGCAGTTTTTCTTCAGCCATTTAATGAATTTTAAGGCGAGGAATGATGAAAAAAATGTGATAAGACGCTAAGTGGCACAAGGTTATTGGATACCTTGAATAAAATAAAGACTAAGTAGAAATACTTTAGCAAATGGCCATCTTCATCACCGATTCTGCTGTGTCTTACGAGAACCAGAAATTGGTTCGGTTTGTGCTCTGTTTTGGCCATCGTTCATCCAAGAAAAAAATTCAATAAAAATCATACTTTGATGTCTAATCATCTAAGCCTTCACCATAATCCTTCCTCCATCAATGAAACCATCAAAGAACTAAGAGAAGAGGCTAAACTTGAAAACAGAAACTTGTTCTGTTTTGGAGGGGACATGTTGGATAGCTTGTAATAAATACAAGGGAACAAGTTCCCACATTGCTTGTAAAAGTGTAAAGTGATTTATTTATAAAGGGAAATCAACTCTTAAGAGTAATTTGGAGTCAAAGAGGAAATGGGCTTTGACCATTTGGCTTGGGCTTGAGCTTGCTTGGCTTGGGTTTGGTCTTGCTTGGCTTGGGCTTTGATTAGAGCTTGGCCTATTTTAAAAGTCAAAGATGGGCACTTGGGGCACTTGGGCTCTTGGCTCTTTGATTTAATCCGAATTTTTTATTTTTGCCAGAAATATTTTAAATTCCTTTTGAATTTAAAATTGTTTTAAACTGTTTCAACAGACAGATTTTCAGTTATATGTCTGGAACAGTTATGTCTGGAAAAATGAATGGTTGTTGTTTAACAGATAATCACAACCATTCATTTAAGCCTCTTCACATTCTATATAAGTGTTGATTTCCAGAAACTCTTTACTTTACATTTTTCTGACTTTTCACAATATTCTGAAGGCTTTGTTGTATCCTGGGGTAACTTGCTTCTTGTGTGAGGCAATATTACACTCAAGAAAGTGTAATTATACACGCCTCAAAGCCATATACCTGATTATTTTTACTAACAATTTGAGTGTAATATTGTTTTTGATATGCAATGGTTACCAATCCTGTATTTATCAATCAACAAGATCCTGTCAAGTTGAACCGGTTTGATGGTACAAACTTCACCAGATGGAAGGACAAGATGAAGTTTCTGTTGACAACTTTGAAGGTGTCCTATGTTCTGGATCCGAATTTGCAGCCACTGGCAGATCCTACACCAGAAGATACAGATACAGTGAAGGAAGAAAGAAAGAAACGTGCAGAAGATGAACTGGTGTGTCGTGGTCACATCTTCAACTCTCTTACAGACAGACTTTATGATTTATACTCCAACTATACATCACCAAGAGAGATCTGGACTGCCTTGGAGACAAAATACCAGAACGAGAAAAAAGGTACAGATAAATTCCTGGCATTAAATTATTTTGATTTCAAGATGACTGATAACATGCCAGTCATGGATCAAGTCCATGAACTACAAATACTGGTTTCCAGACTTAGAGATTTGGAAGTGATTGTTCCTGACACTATACAAATCGGAGCAATTCTGTCCAAGTTGCCTCCTTCATGGAACAATTACAGGAAAAAGGTCCTGCAGACACCAGACAGTTTCACACTGGAACAATTCCAGACTCATCTGCAAATTGAGTGTGAAACTCATCTAAAGGATGAGAAACTCCAGAAAGAGAAGGTAGTGAATTCAAATGGGAATTCACAAGTAAATGCCATAGGGAGCAATTCTGGAAAGTTTGCAAACAAGTCTGGAAAGAATCAGAACAACTTCAAAGTCCAGAAAACTGGTGGATTTAAGAAGTCCAACAATTATAAGAAGAACAAGGCCTGCTTTCATTGTGGAAAGAAGGGGCACTACATTAAAGAATGTAAAGTCAAAATTGCAGAAGACAAGAAGAATAAAGACAATGATTCTAAACAATCTGCTCAAGCCAATATGGTTGTTGAAGATGACATGAACTTTGTTGCCATGGTTACTGAATTGAACATGGCAACAAGTGCAGGAACCATGGAGTGGTTTCTTGATTCTGGAGCCACAATTCATGTCTGCAACAACAGGGAATTCTTCAGCATTTACACTGAAGAAAACAGTGAAGTCTTTATGGGAAACCATGCTCCTGTCAAAGTGCTGGGAAAAGGGAGTGTGATGATTAACTTCACTTCTGGGCAGAAACTGACTCTTCTCAATGTGCACCATGTTCCTGATGTCAAGAGGAACTTAGTTTCTGCAAATCTGTTATGCAAGAGAGGCTTTAAGATTGTTTTAGAATCTGATAAGTTTGTAATATCTAAGAATGGTGTGTTTGTAGGAAAGGGATATTCCCTTGATGGCATGTTCAAACTCAGTATTAATAAAATAAATGTTGCTTCTGCTTATATCGTTGAATCTTCTATTCTGTGGCATGCTAGATTAGGACATTTAAATTATGCTATGATTAAATACATGATAAATCATAATTATATTTCTTGTAAGCATGATCACCATGATAAGTGTCAAATCTGTGTAGAAGCTAAGCTTACAAGAAAGCCTTTTCCTAAAGTAGAACATGAAACAAAATTGTTGGAACTAATTCATTCGGATATTTGTGAATTAAATGGAAAATTGACTAGAGGAGGAAATAGATATTTTATAACTTTTATAGATAATTGTTCACGTTTTACTAGTATTTATTTACTAAGAAACAAGGATGAAGCCTTTGATAAATTTAAGGAATTTAAATCTAAAGTAGAGAATCAAAAGGAAAGAAAAATTAAAATTATAAGGAGTGATAGAAGTGGTGAATATTTCTCAACTGATTTTGATAAATTCTGTGAAGATCATGGAATAATTCACCAAAAGTCAGCTCCATTTACACCCCAACATAATGGTTTGGCAGAAAGGAAAAACAGGACCCTAGTTGATATGGTTAATGCAATGATTTTAAATGCTGGATTACCTTTCAACTTGTGGGGTGAAGCTTTACTTACTGTCTGTTACATACATAATAGGGTTCCTTCAAAGAAGACACATATCTCACCATATGAAGTCTGGAATGGAAGGAAACCAAATTTAAGTTATTTTAAAGTGTGGGGGTGTATTGCTTATTATAGACTTCCTGATTCTCAAAGGACTAAATTAGGTTCAAGAGGAATTAAATCTGTTTTTGTAGGTTATGCACAAAATTAAAAAGCATATAGATTACTAGATATAGAATCTAATGTTATTGTAAAGTCTATACATGTTGAATTTTTTGAAAATAGTTTTGTGAAAAATCAAATTAGGCATGAACCAGAAAATGATCAAAATACGTCTACTGCCTATGATTCCTTAGTCAAACGTAAGGAAATAAGTGAACCATCTGAACCAAGAAGAAGTCAGAGGCCAAGAAAAGAAAAACATCTTGATTCTGATTTTATTTCTCCTGATCATATTACCTTTCTAGTTGAAGGTAGTAGAGATAGAATTATGAGAAAAGTGAAGATATTATTAAACATTGAAGATGAGCCCAAAACTTTGAGTGAAGCTTTGACTTCAAGAGATTCAGCTTTCTGGCAAGAAGCTGTAAATGATGAAATGGACTCTATCATGTCTAATAATACTTGGATCTTGGTAGATTTACCTCCAGGATCAAAGCCTATTAAAAACAAGTGGGTTTTTAGGAGAAAGTACAAACCTGATGGTACTATACAAACTTTTAAAGCAAGATTAGTTGCTAAAGGGTTTACTCAAAAGAAAGGCTTAGATTATTTTGATACTTATGCTTCACTAGCTAGAATAACGTCTATTAGAATTCTTTTTGCTCTAGCTTCTATATATAAGTTGCATATTCACCAAATGGATGTTAAAACTGCATTTTTAAATGGTGATTTAAAAGAAGAAGTTTATATGGAACAACCCGAAGGGTTTGTTTTACCTGGAAATGAACATAAAGTTTGCAAGCTTATTAAATCTTTATATGGTCTTAAACAAGCTCCTAAACAATGGCATGAGAAATTTGATTCTGCTATTTTATCCTTTGGTTTTAGGCATAATTCTGCTGATAAATGTATTTATTCTAAATTTACTAGTGATTATGGAGTGATTGTTTGTTTATATGTGGATGATATGCTTATATTTGGTACTAACATGTTTGGTATAAATGAGACTAAGAATTTTCTTACCTCTAAATTTAAGATGAAAGATCTTAATGAAGTAGATACAATTTTAGGAATTAAAATTACAAAGAATGATAATGGATTTTCATTAAATCAAACTCATTACATAGAAAAGCTATTAGATAAGTATCAATATCTTAAAATAAAAGAATATAGTACTCCATATGATTCAAGTGTGAAACTTGTGAAGAATGATGCTAGACCAATAGAACAATTAAAGTATGCTAGTGTTATAGGAAGCTTGATGTATGCTATGCATTGTACTAGACCTGATATTGCTTACACGGTATGTAAGTTGTCAAGATTTACAAGTAATCCTAGTATAGCTCATTGGAGGGCAGTTGAAAGGGTACTTGGTTACCTTAAAAGAACTGCCAAATTAAGGTTGTGCTATACAGGATTTTCTGCTGTTTTAGAGGGTTATTCAGATGCAAGCTGGATAACAAAAGCTGGTGATAATATATCAACTACAGGTTGGATATTTACACTAGCTGGTGGTGCTGTAAGTTGGGCATCTAAGAAACAAACATGTCATGCACACTCAACTATAGAAGCTGAGTTTATAGCTTTAGCAGCTGCTGGTAAGGAAGCTGAGTGGCTAAGAAATATGTTGTTTGAAATTGAGTTGTGGCCACAACCAATGCCACCTCTTTCCTTACATTGTGATAGTGAGGCTACTATGTCTAGTGCTTTTAATAACATTTATAATGGTAAGTCTAGACATATAAGCCTAAGGCATGACTATGTTAGAGAGTTAATCTCAAATGGTACCATTACGATCATATATGTAAAGTCTGCAGAAAATTTGGCAGATCCTCTTACTAAAGCTTTGCCAAGGGATAAAGTGTGGAGGACTGCATGTAGTATGGGACTAATACATAACCCTTGAGACACCAATAATGGTAACCCAACTTTGAATTACCAAATCGGTAATTACTAAAGTTTAATGGGTAATAACAAGTTATTGATCAGTGTCTGTTGTGGCACTTATAAGAGGAGTCTCATACTTGAATTTCAAAAGAATGCCACTATTACATTGAGAGGTTGAGTTTAAGCTCTTAATGGAGATCATTCTGAAAATTGTCCAAAGTAATAGGGACAATAAAAGGATCTCCACCTATGTGAATATGAAGTGGTGCCGCTTCAACAAGAGTTTAAGGGGTTTTACTCTTGAAATATTCACAGAAATTGGATTGCTAGCACATGGCCATTGAAATTGTGCTAGGAGCAAGTAAGAGTTTTGTGAAAAGTGACAGATTGATGTGTGTCGTACTTTCGATCCTAATAGTAAGAAGTCATGGTTTAATCTTAGGACACTATGTACTTTTATTAGCATCCTAAAGTACTTACACTAATTGAAGGTTTAAATCAATAAGATACCTTCTTGTATGCATCATATTTGTTGTATTACAAGCTAGTGGGGGATTGTTGGATAGCTTGTAATAAATACAAGGGAACAAGTTCCCACATTGCTTGTAAAAGTGTAAAGTGATTTATTTATAAAGGGAAATCAACTCTTAAGAGTAGTTTGGAGTCAAAGAGGAAATGGGCTTTGACCATTTGGCTTGGGCTTGAGCTTGCTTGGCTTGGGTTTGGTCTTGCTTGGCTTGGGCTTTGACTAGAGCTTGGCCTATTTTAAAAGTCAAAGATGGGCACTTGGGCACTTGGGGCACTTGGGCTCTTGGCTCTTTGATTTAATCCGAATTTTTTATTTTTGCCAGAAATATTTTAAATTCCTTTTGAATTTAAAATTGTTTTAAACTGTTTCAACAGACATATTTTCAGTTATATGTCTGGAACAGTTATGTCTGGAAAAATGAATGGTTGTTGTTTAACAGACAATCACAACCATTCATTTAAGCCTCTTCACATTCTATATAAGTGTTGATTTCCAGAAACTCTTTACTTTACATTTTTCTGACTTTTCACAATATTCTGAAGGCTTTGTTGTATCCTGGGGTAACTTGCTTCTTGTGTGAGGCAATATTACACTCAAGAAAGTGTAATTATACACGCCTCAAAGCCATATACCTGATTATTTTTACTAACAGGACACTCGGTCAAGGTAACTTTAAAGATTTCCATGGTTTTGTTGATATTCAATAACTTATTTCTATGTTTCTAAACATGAGAAGCAAGATTATAATATTAATTTTATTTAAATCAAATTAAATCATGGAATTAGCATAAGTTGTGAGTGTGGTATAGATTTAGAAAAACAAAGAAATTATGTTAGAAATGGAATGATGATGATGATGAGAAATAAATGACAGAGGGCAAATAAAAGGAAGAGGAAGCTTGAAACTTTAAAAGAAGGAAGAATCCAAATTTGACAAATTTTGGAAGGTCTCGGTTGGACATGGAATAAAAGAGGATTTAAAGCTTCATGCAAGAAAATGCCAAGAGTAGTTCACGTAGACAAGAAGTAATAAATTCGAACGAAGAAAATGGAAAGAAAAATGTTGAAAAGTCAATGACAATAGCCATTAGGGGATTCGGCCATGACACTTGGAGGCACAAAAATATGCTGAAAAATTAGGATTTTGGTAGAGAATAATCCTAGAGATTAAAAGAGGAAAAGTGGTGAAATTAAAACCGAAAAAGAAGCTAGAATGAGCAAATTGAATTTTAACACTAGTATAAATTATAATGGTTGTGCTCATAACATGAAGTTAGTGGCTGCATTTTTCGAATATTAGTGGCTTAAAAATAAGAAGAAAAATATTAATAATTTTGATAAAATTATTTTGTAGCCCGAGTCGATGGAATTCGGTTAAAGCAATAAGGAAGCTTGACTTCATAATACTGGTAAGGGGGAGGGTGTGAGTCGTAGTGATATAATGAATTGCATGTTTTCTTGAGCTAAATTTTATGAGAATATTGGATGCATGATTTGGTTTGAAAACATGCAAAATTGTGGTTGATAAGCTGGTTTGTATATTGCGAATTGTGTGCAGGAGGTTAGGAATCAGCAATTGTTATCCCGTCGAAAAATTTCCAAAAATAATCTAAAATATTATAAAATATTTTAGAAGCATGAAATGATTTAAAATGGGAAATTTAAATATAATTTCCACCAATTTTCCATAAATTGGAAATTACGAGAAAATTATGAAAAATTAAATATTCATATTTTATATTTTTTATTAAAGTGAGAATTTGATTTATTTTATATGATAATAAATATTCAAATTGAATATTTATTTACTTTCTCACTTGATACATGGATATTTACTGAAGGGATTTACTGAATCCTGTTTTATTGTATTGCACTATGAATTACTATTTACTGAACTAAAAGCTACTAAATACTGTTTACTGAACTGGTAGTTACTGATTACTGTTTACTGAACTAAAAGCTACTGACTACTGTTCACTGAACCGAAAGCTACTGATTACTGTTTACTGAACCGAAAGCTACTGATTACTTTTTACTGAACTAATAGCTACTGATTTTGGTTTATTGAACTGAAATCTACTGATTACTGTTTGCTGAACTGAATTATACGGAATATTGTTTACTGAACTGAAAGGAAATTTACTGTTATCGAGAAAGAATACTTTGAAAATTATTTCTAAAATAGAAATAATTACTGAACTGTTATCCAGTGATTTGGATATTTATAAGCTACTGTACTGAAAAGACTGTTTACAGTAACTACTGTTTTACCACTGCACTGTCACGTGTTTTGAACTGTTACTGAAGTGGTGGAAATTTAATGATTTATTCCATTTATATTTATGAAAAAATAAATCTTTTTCAGCATATAGATTTCATTATATCAAGCAGCATACGACTCCTTTACTGAGCATGTGGTTCGCTCACCCCTTACTTTCAAACTTTTAGATTAATCACAAGGACTATTTGATGGCTTCCTCAATTAAATATAGCTGTGAGTAGCCTACTGGGACAAAGAGCATTGAAATTTAAAGATACAGTCACCTCTCTTAGATATTCAGACACTTGTATATAGTACTACATAATTGTAAAATAGAAACAGTGGATGTAAAGTGTATGGAATATTGTAAAAATTTTTATATTCTGAATTTATTGAATAAATGTTTACCATTTATTACTATTAATGATCAAGTGTTAAAGGCATCGCAGATAGCCCAATCGGTAAAAATATGTAAAATACTAGTAAATATTATGTAAAAATGTACACTCAGATTGTTACAGTTTTAATGGTATCAGCACAAGGTTGACCTGATGTCTGCCGATGCTTTTAAAACAAAAAGTGTGTTAAAAGGTTAACATCCCCTATAGTACTATATAGTCTGAATGGATAGAGAAACCAAGTGACTATAAAGTATGTTAAGTGCTTAAAATGGTGTTAAAGTTTACGAAACAAGGGTTACAAAAAGGATTATAACCCAAGAATTTTGCATGAAATAGGTAATCTTATGGTCTTACTGGAGGTCTATTCGGTAAGGTACAAAAAGGAACTCGGTGAGGGTCCCACCAGGACTTCTCTGTCCGAATCGAACTAAGACCTCGAAATGATGATATTGGAGTGGAATAGAATATCATCAATGTATAGATCTTAGGATCACCTGTTTAAAGGTATCTTGAAGAAAGAGAAACAAACTGGGAAATGACGAACATGCCCCTATATTAAAATAATTCCCCCGAATCGAAGATGATTAAATTGATTCGGAATTGATTGATGGTGATAAGGTAACTGATGGTGTAAAGAACATATTACATGTTTAATGATCCCTACTGTGAGCCCATTTATATTTTAATGTGTAATGCGACCAGAGTGGATACTGTGGGAGGTCGCGAGATAGTCAATCATGTTATGGATTCTTTAGGGCCTGAATTAAGTGTGAAAAGACGGGGTATTTGATTTGGGATTAATGGATATTATGAAAAGTGACACACTTACTGAGTGTAACTAAAAAGGTAAATTATGCATTGATGATTCAATACCAGTGTTATTAATTCTGGTTCTAAATAGTCCTTCTATTTCTTATGAGTATAAATCAGATATTTATAGAACTGGAATATTTTGAAATATGCTACACAGAATGGTATATTATGAAGTGAAAACATATATATATATATAAGTGAATCGATTGAAATATATGTTAAATGATTTGAAAGTTATACGTATGTGTTTTGGGGATACATAGTGGATTTGCAGGATGTAAATAATGAAACATGCAAGATGATAAGAGATTATGATTTAGAAGTTACTGAATGAATTTTTAAATCAATTTTTGGAATAATGTGAATTTGAGAGATCAGTGACATGATTCACAGTATGGATTCCATTTCTAAGCTCTTATCAGAGAATATAAAGGAGTTTGAAGAGCTTAATAAATTACTCCGAAAAATTGTGGATAAAGAATTTATTTTGTAAAGGTGTTCGGAGGAAACACGAATGATCTCGTTGGAGAGAGTATAAGGAATTCCTATGATCAATCTCTGAATTGGGTGTCAATAGATAAAAGCTTAGAGATTGATGTTTATAAGATAATATTCAGAACTCGATATAATTTTAACAAGTTCTTGATGGTGCCTAGGAGGTTAATGAAATATTTTGTGATATATGTGAGTTTAATGAATAATATATTTCGATCACATACAGGTAAAGTATAATAGCATACGACTATGATGTGAATATATTCCAATTCATTTGAATAATATAAGCAGCACCCTTGAACAATTTCACAAACTTCTGGGAATTGAGAATTTTATTGTTAAGCTCAGTAAAATTGAGTTTTAACTGAATCATAACACTATTAGAGATGTGCGGTCTCGAATGATAAAGTGAATAAGGATTTATCGAGGAGTTTGTGGAATCAGTTGCTTCATTGATATGATACATATATATGGGAGTATAGTATTCAAAAATGTTAAAAGGTTATAACGGAAGAGTACTATACCACTTGGAAAAGCAACTGAAGTGATAAATGTGCAAGGATGAAAATGTATTAAAAGACAAATCATATGATGATAAGGGAACACGAATTATGAGGAAGTTCCCAAATCTAAGATTGATTGTGATTTCCTCTGATTTTCATGTGATTATAGCTAGATATAAGATCGAGCCAAACTTAACGGATAAAATTAGTTATACTCAGAGGAGTATATAAATGAAGTACTGGCTATCATGTAAATGGATATATATATATATATATATATATTGGAATTGTGAAATTTCATAAGTAATGTGGAGACGGAATTGGTATTTTGATAAATTCAATTACAGAATTTGATTATGAAAAGATTACATCCTCAGGTACAATATACAATTAAGTGATATTATATGTACCATGAGAATGAGGGATGTAATGCTAACTAAATATGAAAAGAGATGTCAGGAAAAATTAGTACCTAATGTCTCAATAATTGTAATGGATGGTTAATATTAAGGTTTGCAAGTGAAGTGCAGTCTTAGCTAAACTATGAAATGATTATTGTGGGATTGTAATGTGTCCGAAAGAACTATGATGTTATGGAAGTGACTATAGACTGATTGATCAAATTGATTCACTTCTACATCATCAAGTTTCCTAATCTCTTGAGTGCCTAGTCGATATATATCTATGAAACGGTGAGAATGTATGTGAAGTTCCAGTGAGCGAGTACATACGATTGGAAATCTCTGATTGGCCATATGCTTATAGAAAACAGCAAAAGGCTTTGGGATTCCAAATTTACTGATAGCACCGCTTAGTACTGATTAAATATTGGAGCGTAATATGTAAATGCTTAATGATATGTTGAGAGCGGGTGCACTGGATTTAAAAGCTACTGGACAATTACATACTACTGATTAAATCGTTTCATTGATAGTCATTAAATCAATATCGGCTTGGCACAAAATGAGATAATCAGTGATAAATAGTGTGAATTATTTATTGTATGAAAAGAAGTGAAAATTGTTAACTCCCAAAGATGATAAATAAATTTAAGGAGTATAAATTGATTGTGAAAGAGGAAATGTGGGATTTCAAGGAAATTCGAATTGTAAAAGTATACTGGTAGTCTTATCTTAAAGACAAGATTAACTAGAAGTTAGAAATTATATAAGGAAGAAAAATTCCTACTTTGGTTGTACTTCCTAAATTAAATGAAATTCGGAGAACCCGTAAAGGATCTAATGCTATCTAGATAATTGTGGATAAATTAATGAAGTCTGCCCAAATTCTTGGTTATGAAATTTACCAATTCAATTATTGCTTTAGCCGAATTGTATGTCAGGGAGATAGTGAGAGTACATAGTGTTCCAGCGAGCGTTATATCTGATAGGGAATCCTGCTTCACATCTCATTATAAAGAGAGAGAGACTTCATGAAGCTATGGGACCCCAACTGAGTTTTAGCATCGCGTTTTATCCGCACACTAACGGACAGTCCAAGCGTACAATATAGACGCTCAAGGATATGCGTGAGCGTGTGCATTTGATGTTAAAGGCTCCTGGGACGATCATCTACACCTGGCAGAGATTACTTATAGTAATGGCTAATAGATGAATACGGGTATGGCACCTTACCAAACTATATATGGCAGACGATATAGATCCACGATAGCATCGGAAAAGTGGGAGACCGTAAGTTATTAGCTCCCTATGTGGTCGAGTAGATTCCCAAGAGGTACGGGTGATAATCTATTTTTAAAGGTCTCACCCCCTAAGGCCAAATGAGATTCGATAAGAAAGGAAAGCTGAGTCCTCGACACAATGGACCGGTCAAGATCTTAGATAGCTTAGGAGATGTGGCATATCGGTTAACACTACCACCAGAGCTGTCAAAAGTGCATAACGTATTCCATGTCTCGATGTTGAGAAAGTACTATCCAGATCCCTCTCACATAATTCAACATAAGCCACTAGAAATTAGAGAGGATAAGAATTTCGTTGAGAAACCGATACGAATCTTGGATAAAAAGGATAAAGTGCTATGATCTAAGACTATTCCTTTAGTTAAGGTGCTCTGGTAATATCACACTGAGGAGGATACTACTTAGGAGTAGAGAGTCTTATGCGAGAAAAGTATCCAGAGCTCTTTCAGTGACAAGTCCAGGAGAAATTTGGAGGACCAAATTTCTTAAGGAGGGGAGAAATGTGAGACCCGATATTTTTATATATACTGTACATCATATTGTAAAAGATTGATAACCGAAATAAATTATTTAGTAGGATTAAATAAATATTGAATATGAAATTCCACTTTATATTATGGAATTTTCGAAATTTTAATTTGTCAATATGGTGTATAAGAATGAGAATGAAAATTAAAGAGATGAATAGGAAGTAAAGTATGGAGTGAAGGAAGAAAAATAAATCAGAAAATTTAGAATGGAAGTGAGGTTGTTATAGAATAATATACAAGAAATTATTTCCTTAAGAGAGGGAAATTTTATGTGTTGAACCATGGCAATTATCATTGGATGAACACACAAGATAAAGAGGGAATTAAACTAAAGATTGATCAGAAAAATTTAACATGTACGTCACTTCCTTTTGGCTGACATTGAGTTATATGTGGAGATGTAAAAATGGATGAAAAAGGCTTTATTAAGTTGAAACAAGGCTGAAATTTTATTGGCTTAAAAGGCTACCAAGAAGACAAAGAAAAGTCAAGAAAATATGCAGCTATTCAACGCCACTTTGTTGCTGCTCTTGTACCATTCGGTTCAGCCATAAAGAAATTGGATAAAATATAAATTTTATAGTAGAAAATAGAAGGGAAATGATGCTTAAAAGATAAAGCAATTAAAGTAAACATGTAAGAAAATTTTATTGGCTGAAATAAAGTAAGGAAGAATTTTATACAAGACAAACAAAACTGATCAGCATATACTCCACGCCAACTTGTTGTTCGGTACTTGCATCAGAAAAAAATATTTTAAGGCAGATTTTATGAGGGAAAAGGGCATATATAATTCATACAAAATAAATAAAAGAAGCTCAAAAGTAATAGGTGAGCAATTATAATTGTTGAAGTATAAAACAAAGATAATAAAAGAGAGGTCAAAGTCGTGTAGAAAAAAAGACTTACACGTTATTTTTGCTACAGTTTTTCTTCAGCCATTTAATGAATTTTAAGGCGAGGAATGATGAAAAAAATGTGATAAGATGCTAAGTGGCACAAGGTTATTGGATACCTTGAATAAAATAAAGACTAAGTGAAGAAATACTTTAGCAAATGGCCATCTTCATCACCGATTCTGCTGTGTCTTACGAGAACCAGAAATTGGTTCGGTTTGTGCTCTGTTTTGGCAATCGTTCATCCAAGAAAAAAATTCAATAAAAATCATATTTTGATATCTAATCATCTAAGCCTTCACCATAATCCTTCCTCCATCAATTAAACCATCAAAGAACTAAGAGAAGAGGCTGAACTTGAAAACAGAAACTTGTTCTATTTTGGAGGGGACACTCGGTCAAGGTAAGTTTAAAGATTTCCATGGTTTTGTTGATATTCAATAACTTAATTCTATGTTTCTAAACATGAGAAGCATGATTATAATATTAATTTTAGTTAAATCAAATTAAATCATGGAATTAGCATAAGTTGTGATTGTGGTATAGATTTAGGAAAACAAAGAAATTATGTTAGAAATGGTATGATGATGATGATGAGAAATAAATGATAGAGGGCAAATAAAAGGAAGAGGAAGCTTGAAACTTTAAAAGAAGGAAGAATCCAAATTTGACAAATTTTGGAAGGCCTCGGTTGGACATGGAATAAAGGAGGATTTAAAGCTTCATGCAAGAAAATGGCAAGAGTAGTTCACGTAGACAAGGAGTAATAAATTGGAATCAAGAAAATGGAAAGAAAAATGTTGAAAAGTCAATGAGAATGGCCATTAAGGGATTCGGTCATGACACTTGGAGGCACAAAAATATGCTGAAAAATTAGGATTTTGGTAGAGAATAATCCTAGAGATTAAAAGAGGAGAACTGGTGAAATTAAAACCGAAAAAAAAGCTAGAATGAACAAATTAAATTTTAACACCAGTATAAATTATACTGGTTGTGCTCATAACATGAAGTTAGTGGCTGTATTTTTTGAATATTAGTGGCTTAAAAATAAGAAGAAAAATATTAATAATTTTGATAAAATTATTTTGCAGCCCAAGTCGATGAAATTCAGTAAAAGCAATCGGAAAGCTTGACTTCATAATACTGGTAAGGGAGAGGGTGTGAGTTGTAATGATATAATGAATTGCATGTTTTCTTGAGCTAAATTTTATGAGAATATTGGATGCATGATTTGGTTTGAAAACATGCAAAATTGTGGTTGATAAACTGGTTTGTATATTGCGAATTATGTGCAGGAGGTTAGGAATCCGCAACCGTTATGCTACCAAAAAATTTTCGAAAATACTTTAAAATATTATAAAATATTTTAGAACCATGAAATGATTTAAAATGGGAAATTTAAATATAATTTCCACCATTTTTCCATAAATTGGAAATTATGAGAAAGTTATGAAAAATTAAATATTCATGTTTTATATTTTTTATTAAAGTGAGAATTTGATTTATTTTATATGATAATAAATATTCAAATTGAATATTTATTTACTTTCTCACTTGATACATGGATATTTACTAAAGGGATTTACTGAATCCTGTTTTATTGTATTGCACTATGAATTACTATTTACTGAGCTAAAAGCTACTGATTACTGTTTACTGAACTGGTAGCTACTGATTACTGTTCACTGAACTAAAAGCTACTGACTACTATTTACTGAATTGGTAGCTACTGATTACTATTTACTGAACCAAAAGCTACTGATTACATTTTACTGAACTAGTAGCTATTACTTTCGGTTTATTGAACTGAAATCTACTGATTATTGTTTACTGAACTGAATTATACGGAATACTATTTACTGAAATGAAAGAAAATTTACTGTTATCGAGAAAGAATACTTTGAAAATTATTTCTAAAATAGAAATAATTACTGAACTGTTATCTAGTGATTTGGATATTTATAAGCTACTGTACTGAAAAGACCGTTTACAGTAACTACTATTTTACCACTGTACTGTCACATGTTTTGAACTGTTACTGAAGTGGTGGAAATTTAATGATTTATTCCATTTATATTTATGGAAAAATAAATATTTTCCAACATATAGATTTCATTATATCAAGTAGCATACGACTCATGTACTGAGCATGTGGTTCGCTCAACCTTTACGTTCAAACTTTCCAGATTAATCACAAGAATTATTTGATGGCTTCCTCAATTAAATATAGCTGTGAGTAGCCTATTAGGACAAAAAGCATTGAAATTTAAAGGTACAGTCACCTCTCTTATATATTCAGACACTGGTATGCAGTACTACATCATTGTAAAATAGAAACAGGGGATGTAAAGTGTATGGAATATTGTAAAAAATTTTATATTCCAAATTTATTGAATAAATGTTTACCATTTATTACTATTAATGATCAAGTGTTAAAGGTAACGCCGACAGCCCAACCAATAAAAATATGTAAAATACTAGTAAATATTGTGTAAAAATGCACACTCAGACTGTTACACTCTTACATAAAAACATGCGTTTTCTTGTAAGAGCCTTGCCCGTCTCACCAAGCCTATGGCGAGCATCCCCTAAGCGTCCTCCACACGCCCCAGGTTTACTCTTGCATCATCAAGGCCTCGCCTGTTCTAGTGGGACGTCAGCGAGCATCCTGTAGGAGTCCCACACTCCCCAGGTTTGGCTTGACAGTGTGAGCTGGGCGGTTGCCTATCACACACCATTCACGTATTGTCCGCTTTGGCGGTCGCCTACCTCATGGCTTTGTCCCAGGACTCCTGAAGAACTTAGGATTAATGCCTTGAGCGCGTTTTTTGAGGCTCGAATCCTGGCACCCTTAAGTACCCGAGCCTTACACTCATGTTACCATTAAGACAACTTGTCTCAATGGTAACATGAGTGTAAGGCTCGGCTACTTAAGGGTGCCAGGGTTCGAGCCTTAGAAAACACGCTCAAGGCATCAGTCTTGAGTTCTTTAGGAGCCTTGGGACAAAGCCCTGAGGGTGGGCGACCGCCTAGAGGGGACAATACATTGTTAGTGAGTGTTGGGTGACCGCCTACTCTTGCTGTCAAGGCAAACCTGGGGCAATGAGGAATCCTAGGGGATGCTCGTCGACGGCCCATTGGAACGAGCGACGCCTTGACGATTGTAAGAGTAAACCTGGGGAGTGTGGGACTCCTAGGGGATGCTCGTCGACGGCTTGGTGAGATAGGCTGTCGGCGAGCATCCCTTAGGAGTCCCACACTCTCTCGCTGGCAACATGAGTGTAAGGCTCGGGTGCTTAAGGGTGCCAGGGTTCAAGCCTCAACAAATGCGCTCAAGGCATTAATCCTGAGTTCTTCAGGAGCCTTTGGACAAAGTCATAAGGGTGGGCGACCGCCCAAAGCGGACAATACATTGTTAGTGAGTGTTAGGCGACCACTTACTCTCTCTGTCAAGGCAAACCTGGGGCAATGAGGAAGCCTAGGGGATGCTCGCTGACGGCCCACTGGAACGGGCGAGTCCTTGACGATTGTAAGAGTAAACCTGTTGACCCTAAAAGGTATCTACACGCAAGTGCACATGGTCTTCAAGTAAAACGGAGGTGAGTCAGGAAATATCGTCCCACAGAGACTGGTGTTGCGAAGCTTAGCTAAATACCGGATACTATTACCTATGGTATATCTTAGCAAATTATGAAATTAGTTGAATGTGTGATCTACAAAGGCTAATAAAATAAGATAAAATAAATAGAAATACTAAAATAAAATAAAAGAAAATGAAATTAAAAAGAAAATAAGAAATACTTACAGTGAAGATGATCAAAATAAAATAACTATAAAAGAAAGGAAACAAAATTTTAAGTTAGTAAACTATAAGGATAAAAAATGTAATTTCCAAAAAAATGCAAATAATGAAAATATGTATTAATTCCTAATATGAAACTAATAATGGAAAAAAAAACTAATTAAAAATCAATTAAAAACTAATTTAAGAAAGAAAATGATGTATGAATTTCCTAAAACTAATTTAAACCCCAAAAATCCTAAATGAAACCTTAATCAACCGTAACTTTAACTACACTCTAATGCATGAATTAAACCCCTAAACTTATGCACTTAATAACTGAAATAGTAACTAAAATGCATCTAAAACAGCCCCTAAACTTTACTAAAACAGTCCACTAAAATTATTAAATGAAAATGTAACTCAAACCTAAATTAATGCATCTAAATGATTTAGAAACTAATCCAAACTTTTCCTAACTAAAGATCTATATGAATGCTGACCTAAGACATATAAAACTACCCTAAAACAGTACCTAAATGCATGGAATTAATGGAGGAACAAAATCTGGACAGCAAGCAAATTTAATGTTAAATGAACCTAAAAATGCAACTAAATGCTAATGTAAATTAACCAAACTTGTCCTATACTTAAATCACTATCTAAATGCACTTAAAATGATCTAACTTAATGTGACTTGACCTAAACAACTTCCAAAGCAGCAGCTAAAAAAATCTGGACAGAACACTTATAATGCAAGGATACCTAACATGGAATTAATGCCAAAAATGTTATGCAAATGCTATGGAAATGGCATGAAAATGTAACTTCAGCTAGCCTAAAAAATTATCTAATGAATGTATGGTCCTAATATGATCTAATACTACCTAAATGCACCTTAAGATGTCATAAAACAATAGTCAAAAAAATGTAAACAGCCCATAAAAACTGATCAGGAAAAACAGTGTTCTAATATGACGATGTCTAAGAAAATGCAATGGAACCTAATCTAAATGAAGTCCTAAAATTCCCAAATTAAAATATAACCTAAATATGACCCTAAGACACATAAATGGACCTTAAAATGAAGCAAATACAGACCTAAAAAATTGCTATAAAAAACGTCACTTTGTTGGACAGATTTAAAAAAAATGCATGAAACACCTAAACTAATGCCTAGAACATGCATCAAACACTTAGTAAACCCTAACCTAATTGCATGAAATTAATACCAACCAATATAAAACATAAAAGACACTGAAAAGGACCAAAAACAGAACCTAAAGGGACCCTAAAACTGAACCACACAGCAGCTACAAAGTAAAGAATCAAAAACAGTCACAAGTAATGCCTAAGCTAACCTATCCTACTTTGATCATTTTTTGTATTTTTGTTTTGCAAGATATTTAAAAACTGTTTTAACCCAATAGACTAGACTCCTAACTCAGTGGAATAAAAATAAAAATAAATCATTTTAAAGTTTAAAAACGGAAAATAAAAATACCTACTCTAGACTAGCCTAAAATAAGACCAACTTCCTACATATCCTATTTTAAACATTTTTTTGTATTTTTGTTTTAAAAGATTTTTAAAAACTGCTTTAACCTTTTAAACTAGACCCCTAAAACAGTAGAATAAAAATACTAAAAAATCATTTAGACGTTTAAAAGCATAAAATAAAAATTGCAAAAGGAAGCTATAGACCAAGCTCCCTCACAAGAGCTATGGAGGTAGTTTTTCAACCTTTTAAGCTCCCATGATCATGGGACTCAATCATTAACCAAAATAACAGAAAAAGAAAGAGTAGAAGATGAATATAGCTGCTGGAAATTTAAAGAAACAAAAAGCAAGAGTAGAAGATGAATATAGCTGCTGGAAATTTAAAGAAACAAAAAGCTTAAATAAAGAGTGCAAGAATGTAGTAAAGAGTAAAGGAAAATATCATGAAAACTTGTATTTAACTTGCAAAAATGTAAAGAACTTCAAGGAATAAAATGGTGGCTGTTCTAAACTTGTAAAGAAATAAAAATTTGCTGGAAAAGTAAATCTAAGAAACCCTAGGCAGCCCCTTAGGCTAGGTCTCATAAAGTTGCTTATATAGTCACTTAACCTAGGGATACAATTGTAATTCCTATCCTAGATGAGTTGGCATTAATTGCCACTTGTCTTCATGTCCTTGGCTCTTCAAAGTAGATATTTCCATGTCATTTAAGTGCTCACATCAGCCATGGATATCTCATCCCTTCTAGCACCTTCCTTTTGTCTTCTAGTCCACACAAGCATGCAAGGTGGCAAGGGCATGTGTCCTCCATATGTTGGCATGTGTCTTTTGTTCTTATCCCCTACGAGTGAGTAGGATGATGACATGTGACATGCTAGATGTCAAAAGATGAGAGAGAAAATGAAGAGTTATGCTCCCTTGTCTTGTAGTGGTCTAGTCTCCTTTCTTGCCCATTTTTCAGTCTATTTTCTATCGAAAAGACTGAAATTCATCTAGAATTTATTTTTTTGCAAAACATGAGGATTTTAATAAAATTAGGGGAATAATTAATAAAATAATGAGGGATTTAAATAATTATTCATCAATAAAATACTAAAATAACTCTATTTTCATAGAGTTATCAAAACCTGGGGAGTGTGGGACTCTTAAGGGATGCTCACTGATGGCCTGGTAAGATAGGCACTTGTCTTAATGGTAACATGAGTGTAAGGCTCGGGTACTTAAGGGTGCCAGGGTTCGAGCCTCATAAAATGCACTTAAGGCATTAATCCTGAGTTCTTCAAGAGCCTTGGGACAAAGCCATGAGGTGGGCGATCGCCAAAGCGGACAATACGTGAATGGTGTGTGATGGGCAACTGCCTAACTCATGCTGTCAAGGCAAACCTGGAAGTGTGGGACTCCTAGGGGATGCTCGCCGATGGCCCACTAGAATGGGCGAGGCTTTGACAATGTAAGAGTAAACTTGGGGTGTGTGGAGGATGCCTAGGGGATGGTCGCCGACGGCCTGGTGAGATGGGCGAGGCTCTTTCACACGTACACCACCAATATACAAAAACTGATGTTTGATTGTTGTTTGAGGAAGTGAAAAGCAAAAACTATTTTTTATGGCTTATGTGTCATTAAAGTAGAATAGACACATAAGCTTCCATGTCAGCAAAATTATACATGTGTGATTTAATCAAATATGAAATTTGGGGCTTTTGGGTGGGAGGGAGCTTAAGCGAGAGATAAGGAGGGAACGAGGAAGGTGCACTGGCAATGAGGGTAGAACTGATTGATGGGTTAACAAAGCACGACATGCAATATCCAAGCATGTCATTATCTGTCCACATACACCACCAATATATAAAAACTGACGTTTAACTTCTATCTGAAGAAGTGAAATAGAATTTTAGAAGTTTTATTAAGTGTAAGCAGAAACTCAGTAAGGCAGTTCTTGGCAGTTGATCTAGATAAAGATATGATCATTATGGGTGCTCATTATCCATGTACACCACCAATATATTAAAATTGATGTTTAACTGCTGTTTGAGGAAGTGAAAAGCATAAATTATTTTTTTTTATGGCTTATGTGTCATTAAAGTAAAATAGACACATAAGCTTCCATGTCAATAAAATTGTATGTGTGCATGTTTTCTGTTTTATAATATATATATATATATATATATATATATATATATATATGCTTGATGATGAAATTATAATTTTCTTTATTCTTTTTTTTTACAAGAGAAATATTAAATAAGTAGGGATAAATGTGAGTTGCTTGGATTCGAACTCAAACTTTACAAGATGCCACAACTCATCCTTAACCACTTGATCAAGAGATTGTTGACATAATTTTCTTTATTCTAAATGATAGTTTAATTAATTTATATTTTATTATACTTTTAAGTGCTATCCAATTTATACTGTTAACTCGAAGACTATGCCTATTTTTTTTTGATAATTTTCATTATATTGTGGATCAAATGCATCGTTTTTAAGTTCAAAATTGCAATAAAAAAATTTGAGAGATATTTTATGAAGATGCTGGTCTATTTCCACCTAAAAATTTAAAAGTAAGTAAATAGTTTAATACTTTTGAATAATTCTTTTCCTACAATAATTTTGTTCATATATATTTTTCAAAATTTAATAATATTATTTAAAACTAAACAAATGAAACTTATCGTAGTAATAAATTTGTTTTATTCATGAGAAAGTATAAAGGAAAAAAAAAAGAGATTTGAACTTGGACTTAATTTTTCTTAATGAAAAACGATAATTGTTAAAGCTTTGGTTGTTAAGTATAATGATAATTTAAAAAATGCTTTAAGAGGTTTGTTTATTAGCATAAGTCATGAATTAGTTGCTGAAACGGATAATCTTAGAAATGATATAGTGATACAATTACGAAAACGACATGAATAAAAAATATAATAGTGATATAAGTTTAAAATTAGTAAAAATTGTATACAAATATGATCAAATCTAAAATATAAATTTTATGTTTGATATGTCAATTTAAATTTTGACAAAAAATAGACAATTTTTCATGACTATGAACTATTTCACATGATGGTAATTTTGGAAAATTTTTAGGACAAGCTCCAAGATGGTCTGAATCTGAGCAGACTGTCCAGGCTTTTTACATTCGTGGATGTAATGGGCTTCATCAGAACCTAGTCAAAGCCCAAAATTGTTCTTTTAAATTTTCATGAATGGATTAAGTATTATCCCATGTTTCCGTTCCCACAAAGACAAGATTACCCTCGCCAGGTACCCAAAATGACAGATATATTTTATTCTTTATATTATTTTGGTGGCAGTTTGGCTTCCATGCCGTTAGAGCAGATTTTTAACAAAAAATAAAATAAATTAAAGGAGCGATGGCGGTTGCTGTTGGTGGAGCGGTAACAGTAACCACAACAGGCGCACGTTTATTGCCACTCCCGCGCACCTTAGCTGTTATCAAGACTTCATCATTTGTGACAACGTCGTCATCCTCGAAGTTGGGTTTTTGTCCAGTGCGGATACGGAACAATGAACCCGCAAGAAAGAAGCTGTTGGCTATCCGAGCTGCAAGAACTGAGTCCGAAGGCGTTTCCCTTGGTTTCAGGGCTCCCAATTTCCAGGTTTCTTCATTTCCCAATCATACGGTGCAAACATTTTATCTTTTTGCCTGTATTTGTTACTACTGTATTGTTTCCTTTGGAGTATAGTTGCCAGAGCCTCTAACCGGGAAGACTTGGACTTTGGAAGATTTTGAATCATACCCTGCTTTGTTGGTAATAACCCATGTCTTTTCTTGCGATATTTTACTCTGCTTTGGTCCTTTTTTTTGTTGCTATTGTGCTTTTTTTTGCTAGTGTTATTTTTCTCTGAATAAGTGTGTTTTGGTAAAAGAATTATGTGTTTTATTCTTTTATTATCTCTTTTCTGGGTTATTTGGAATAGATTGGGCTAATGTAAAAGGTAGTTAAAGTATGTTTCTCTTGTGAAATTTACAAAACAAAGGCGTTTTAAGTTTTGGGATATTCGAGTTGTTTTGTTAGGAACAGTTATCCGGATTTTATTGTTTTTCAAGGGTTTCAATAGGATCAGATATGGAATCCCTGTTTGTTTTCTTTCAACAGTGCATAATTTGTATTCAGCTTGATTCATATTGAATTTCAGAAGAAGTTTTAAGGCACTAGGAGAAAGGTGCATGAATTTGATTAATTCATAAAGTGGGGTATCATTGAGTTGGGATAAGAGTTAAAATGGTTGTAAATGGGTTAACTTTCAGGTTGAAACATATACTTTTGGTCTCTTTGTTCTTTATTTATAGAGCAATGCCTCAGTATTTGCTGTGGTGTACTATATTCAAAGTAGGGTGGTATTCTTGTCACAAGATTTGAGAAAGTGCATGATTAGAACTTAGATTCTTTACAACAGCAGGCAAACATACAAGATAATGGTTGAAACTAGTAGAGGATTCTGAATTACATATTTTGTTAGAAGAGATGATTTGTTCTGGTTGGAATATTTAAGTGGCTATTAGTATAAATTTAAGATCTAGTGACATCACTGGTTTGAAAGGGAACTGATTCTGACAGGGACTATAGCTGAATAAATGACCAATATTATGTTTTTGATATTGTTGCATCAAACTCATTGGCGTTGGCATTTTTTATTTGGTGTTCAGGATAACTGTAACTCCTCCAATGCTTTAAAAAAGTTAAATTTCTCGAATGTAAAAGCTCCAAAAAGTTATTGCAACAAGCACCTGCTCTTTCAATTTCAGTTGCTGACTTACGGATGGAAGTTTGACAATGATGCCATGGTTTCATTTATGTTTGTTCATTTTCATAGAAGATAATATTACTATATTTTGACATTCTGGAACAATCCAGAAGGATAAAAAGGTATTTTTGGAGCAGTATTTTAAAAATGTGAATGTATGCCTTTCTATGCTGCTTAGAAATAGCTGGAAATTTTTTAGTTCACTGAGTGGAGCATATCTGTGAACTAGGTGACTAGGGCATGTTCGAAGGTTGAAGCTTAAGTACCGATTTTGACATAAGGCTAAAGCTTAAATTTATAAATATACATCATATATTGGAGTGTCCAGAGTAGTCCTCCACACTCTGTTTCTTGATTCAAGTGTCTTGATGTATAACCATCAATTCCTGTAGTGCCACATTCGCTATGTTTAGCATATTTTACATGGAAGAATAACTATACTTTCTCATGTTTGTTGAATATACTACCTATAAATGAGGTAGAACTAGTGCTTGAAAACGGGCTACACTTTTTCCAAGAATGAAACCAAATTCATACAAGTAGAAGTGGATCTAGTTGGCACAGATTTTAGCCCCTATTAAAACTTGAACAAACCATATTTAACTAGTATCATACTTGTTTTCACTTGACCTTTTTGATATGTGTCCTTTCCAGTTTCAATTTAAAGAAGCAAAAGCACTTATGCTAGCTAAATTAAAGGGATTAAATTCTGAAAATATCACAGTAAACGTCACAGCTTTATTGAATTAAGTAGAGTTGAAAAATTATGATCGTATTTGTGTTTGAAGCAACGTTGCTAATGGACATGGTTCATAGCACTACCTATAGATAGATTCATCAAAGTTTGAAACACCTAACAGAATGAAATATTTCTTTAAACATAGATAATATTACTCCATTATTTTCATAATAATAATAATAATAATAATATGCATCATGAGATTCTCGACTCTTGAGTATTAATAGCATTTTTTTCTCTTTATATTGACATATAGTTAATCATATCATTTGCAGTAACAATTTTGTTTTGCAGGTTATGTTTATATGCAACCACTGCCCTTTTGTTAAGCACCTGAAGAAGGATATTGTGAAGCTTTCAAATTTCTATATGAAGGTAGCTAAGTGTCCTTCCCCTTGCTGGGCTTTGCAGCTTGCTTTATTTCCTGTTATCAAAAGGAACTTGGAAAGAGAAATGACTGTACAAGATGACTATTCCAAAATTTATTGGATTCTATTGCAGAAAGGGCTTGCTGTTGTTGCAATATCTTCAAATTCTGTAGCCACTCATCCTCAGGTTCCACTGATCCCTAATTTGAGAATAGAGCTGCTTTGAAGTTGTTGTATGATTTCTCCAAATGAACTGTTTTTCACAGGATGGACCGCAATTCATGGCAGAAGAGGCTAAACTATATAATTATCCTTTCCCTTATCTTTATGATGAGGTTTGCCAGTGCTACCCTTGTTTTCCTCCTTTCTTATTTTGATTAAAAATGTATAAATAAATGAAAACCTTAGTAGAAATGTGCCTCTACCTTTTACCTCTAATATTTTGCTTCTTTCATTTTCTTACAATCTGCAGTGTGTTTTGCATTATTATAGCTTTAAGATTGCTGACTTTTTTACTGTTATTTCATTGTCATTAATTGTTTTATCATTTTTATTTTACTATTGATGCCTTGTGGATGTGCATTTACAAACTGCCCTGCCCAAATTGGTACGGGGTGTAGTTAAATTGTGATATTCCCTGGGATTTTTCTGTAGATTAGGACTGTGTCTGAAAATCAGACTCTAGGATTCTAAGATATGTAACTTAAAATATTTAAGTTCTTTAATTGACAAATTTGAATCAGATATAATATTGGTTCAATGAGAAAAACTTTGGCATCCCTTTACAAAAAAAGTAACACATGTCAAGTGTCAACTGAGATCACAGGGAATATGAAAACCTTAAGACTGCAAGAATATGACTATGAGAAAAAGACTGAAAGCAGACTAGGAAAGAATACCTTAGAATCTCTGCTGCGTTTCCATAATTATCTGGCATGTTCATCTGTGATTAGCCTTTCCTTTTCTTTTCTTTCCTGAAGCCTTAGAAATCTGGCAGATTTCTTTGGTTGTAGCTTATCTGTCTTTTAACACGTCAAGCATGAGAAAGACTTTGTTTGCTTCGTAATTGATTTTCTCCTTAAAAGCTTCTTGTTGATTAAGTTAAATATGTTTAACTGCAGACTCAAGATGTTGCAAGAGATTTTGGGGCAGTTTGTACACCAGAGTTTTTTCTATTTAAAAAGGTGATCACAACCTGTATAACTTATTTGATGTTCTTGCAAAAATCAAATTGTTTGTTTTGCTCTTGATTGCATTTATAGGCAGCCAGCCTTGAGCCAGTTTGGCAATAATAGGTAGGCTGTCTGCCATTCTATGAAGATTTGCATGCTAGAAATTTGTGATTTACCTGCAACATGATCCACTTAGAGGACTTTGTGAGGTGGGATTATGTCTTGGAACAACAACAACAACAACTTGCTAAGTTTTTCCTTTTGAAACAGGATGGCAGGAGGCCATTTGAGCTGGTATATCATGGCCAATTTGATGATTCCCGGCCAAGTAGTAGTGTTCCTGTTACTGGAAGGTTGACTCTTATGATTTTAAGTTTAATAAGTAATTAATAATTTGACTTCCCCACTCCTGTTGCACTAGTAAACAATCTACATGTTTAATGATTTCCAGGGACTTAAGCCTCGCTATTGATAGTGTTCTTAGTGGCCAACCAGTACCATCAATCCAGAAACCAAGGTGCATGTTTCCTAAACTACTTTGATTTCTTTTTACTCTTTAAAGTTTGACTTGATGAATTACTTACTAAAAGTCATTATTTCCCTATTGCTAATAGTGTTGGATGCAGCATAAAGTGGCACCCACAAAAGAGTTTGTAGTCTGCAACAGGTATTTTCAGTTTTCTGAAGAACACAATCTGTGAGTGTACATTTTTTCAGAGCAGAGACATTTCCTTTTACTGCTAGTAGATAATAATGGAATCTAACTTATTTTCTTGTCATAAATGTTCCATAAACCAACTGGCTCCTTTGTATTCCTGGAAGCACAGTGGATATGGGAAGATTCAACGTGTAATTTTGATCCGCCTTTTAATTTCGTATATATGAATTGTTTTGCATATGCACAAAAAGGTTTTTCATAAGTGTACCACCTACTGGTGTGAGGATTATGATTGTTGGCATGCAATAATCACTTGTAATTAATTACTCGGCCTCTTTTATGTATACTTCTGAGAGATTGGAAGAAGTGGTTCAAGAATAGTTATAATATTAACCGACAACTGAAACTTTAAATATTTTTGTTTGCAAAAATGCCCTTGGGCATAGCAGATAACATAGTAATTGTAGTCTTTTTTCTTTTGGTACAATTGATTGGTGCTAGTAACTTTTGACAATTAGCCAGTATACTTTCAATGGTGCTCTGACACCGACAATTCTTAAATCTTCAAATCTTTTTTCATCCTACTATGGCCCAAACTTTGTCAAAGTTTTATCTTCATTGTTACAAGTTCCCCATCATGCAAATACTGCAACATAAAGGTGTAAACACTAAACACCTGCAAAAATGTTAGCATGTTGACCATAGTAGCTCAGGCTTGGTGATTTTTCTTTTGTGACAGTCTCTAACAAATTAAAGGCCTAAACCTGCAGTTCATATGACTGAAGATATTTATGTATCTTCCTGGAGCTACTGCTTACATTTGCATTTGGAATATCACACATTTGAGTGACTAATTTTGGTTTTTGATGTAGTTTTTAACTAGAGTTAAGTTGCATAATATTTTTGGTACAAATCGAAGTTGCATATTTCACAAAATGGAAGCATGCACTGGCTACCATTTATATCACCATTGTTAATCTGTCATAATCAATATGTTTCAGATTGATTGTCTTGTTTATTAGAGTACATCCTAAGTGTTTTGTAATGTTTGTTGAATGACTGATGGGGCCCTATCACACTCTTAGATGAAACTCGAACTGAAAAGCCATTTATCCCCTTCTAATTAAATTGATTCCTTCTAGTTCATAGGTCAGTTCCATGATTTGCTTGCTTGTTTACATCATGTTTCTAGGATGAGCTGGAATACATTCAATTCCAGGATCATCAAAGATTTGGACTTCAGATTTTCTGAAACAGATGAATTTCTCACATTTGGCTTCTTCTTCAAAGAGAAAAAGGAAATCTGTTTCCTTGCGAGTTATGATTTGATTTAATTTTATTCTTAAAAATCCTGTTTAAACAATAATTGATAGATTGAAAGAAGAAAAGATATACAGAAATGTTCATTAGTTCTGTTGTTTTTGCACGAAATTAAGAAGATAAGAAACTTATGGCTGAACCTGGTATGGACTGTCTGCATATGATATTCTTGTTTTAATATTACAGTTAACAAGGTTCGGATTGCTTATAAGAAAAAGTTCCATAAAGTGGGACTTTTGTCACTGGTTGCTTGTTTTCTTAGCCACAAGAGATTGATACGGTAGCTAAGCAATGAGTGGGCCTAAGAGTGCTTGAGGTCACATGACTAGGAGCAATGCACCGTTTGAAGAACATGGAGCTTTAAGATCTCTGTATCTTCACTGAAACAGATGTCGGGGAAGGCTGTGGGAGATGGTGGTCCTTCTGCATCCCATAATTTCATGTTCCATCTGCCTCATGCCAACCAAGATTGTGTCACTACCCTTGGCTTGTCACTGGCCCAGCTCCCCAAGGACAACCTAATGGGCTTGATGGCTACAGCCTCCAGCCTTCCCCTATTGGTCCCCTACTTGAAACTGCATCAGCTAAACAGTCACGTTGATTGATATTCTGGCACTGCAGCACTTTTAATTATTGTTTACTTTCCGTAATCTATGCCCTTGATCATAGCCAGCTGATTGGTTGGGTGAGGTGACGGGTGACGACATTTAGTTCTTGTAAAGTATACATGAGATGTAGATAACTTTGAAAGATATCCAGCTTTAGCAGTATTCTAAAACACTGCTGGTGAAATTTTTTTTATTCAAATTGGATTAAGATGATAATATATGTTTTATATAATGTATTGAATAATTATCATGCTATTTGGAATATAGGCTACCAGCTTGAGGGCATTTGGATCTTCTTAATGCTCCTGGGTCACCTGCATATCTTAGCAGTCATAAATGTTCCAACTTTGGGAAAACAGATGGAAAGGAGTTGATTGGTCCGATTATAAAGTGCTGTTATTATTGCTTTTTATTTTGTATCTTTTGGGGCTCAGGCTATCACGAGATTCACGACAACCGCCCCACATATTCGGTTGGAAAAGGAAGGACTTCATCTGAATTCATGTGTTAAGCTGTCATTTTCTTTCATTCTCGTCAGCTGTGGAGT
Organism: Heritiera fomes; assembly: GCA_032173925.1. Lineage (NCBI taxonomy): Eukaryota > Viridiplantae > Streptophyta > Magnoliopsida > Malvales > Malvaceae > Heritiera > Heritiera fomes. The sequence goes on along the minus strand of JAPDPM010000016.1, from coordinate 20,868,671 downwards.
CTAACTATGTCACAACTTGCATTCTATGGTTTTGAAAGAAATATAAGAATACTGAGGATTGCATACAAATTAATGAAGCAACGGTTGAGTCAATGGTGGAGAAAAGATGTAAAGCAAAACCATAAGCCTATTTTGCTACATATTATCAGGACTATACAAATGACTGTTAAAACAATGCCAATGAACTAAAGCACAAGATTGTGGCAACTATGAAGGAGAAGTAATCAGAGGTTGTGATGATCTAGAGAAACTAGAGCAATGAACTGCAGCTTTTGCGTTGCTTCCTATTGCTATTCCTTTTCCGAGAAGACTTGGCTTTTCACAGTCCTCATTCTCGTGCCTGATCTCCTTCAGCATTGCTGTGACATCTCTCATGGTGGGTCGTTCCTCCGGACATGGATTTACACACAGGAGAGCCACCCCAAGACCTTGAAGCATCTCCTGGATTTGTGTGCCTGCTCTTGTGAGAAGCAGCTGGTCAAGAATGGTTGTGAAGTCTCGTTTCCTTTCACGAAGTTCTGTGTTAATCCAAGTGATAATGTGGACGCCGTCTGGAATACTGTTATCGGTCGGCTCCTTTCCTGTTAGAATTTCAAGGAGCACCACACCAAAGCTGTATACATCACTCTTCTCTGTGATCCTCATGCTGTATCCGTACTCTGCAAGTTGTCATAACAATGTCAGCAATGGATTAGCCACGAACGCATGTCCCCAAACACAGTTAATAATCTGGAAGCTTGTTGAAGCTAGCTTCAAACATGTTAGAATGCATGCATCTTCTTTAAAACAAGTTAGTCTTTCTAATTAGCAATGGTGCAAAGAAATTGGAAAACAAAATACTAGTTTATCAGAAATCTTGGGAGATTTGTGGCATAATTATTGTGCAGCGTGAAATATCTGTACTCACCAGGAGCAATGTATCCATAAGAACCTGCAACTATTTTGGCAGCTCTCGGACTCTCTGTAGCATCAACCAGCTTTGCCAGGCCAAAGTCTGCCAGGAAAGCTTCAAACTGTGGTCCTACCAAGATGTTGTTGGCTTTGATATCACGATGGACTATTGGTGGAATACAATCATGATGAAGATAAGCTAAACCCTGAGCTGCTCCGAGTATGATTTTATATCTTGCATCCCAATCCAAGAATACCCTCTTTTCATGAAGCAATCCGGCCAAACTTCCATTACTGATGTAATCAAACAAGAGTAATCTAGTTTTTCCATTATCACAGCATCCCAGTAGCCTCACTATATTTTTATGCCTTATTGATCCAAGAATCTGAACTTCTGCAGAAAACAAATCCCTCTCTGGAAACTCACCATTTTTTACTGGCCATAGCTTCTTCACTGCAACAACCTGCTTTGTGGGTGTCTCAACACGATAAACCATACCGGAACAACCCTTTCCGATGATGTTCGAATCAGACAGACTGGTCAAAATATCATTCACAGAGAAGTTGAGCTTTTGGAATGGGGTAAAATGCCAGTCCAAAAAATCATCTTCATTTTTGGCTCCATGAACTCTGATAAACAAAAACACAGCAACAATGACTACGACAATAGTTACCGCTACACTGAAAAGAGTACGCATGATAAGATTCCGGGTTGATTTTTTGCCGTGGCGACTTCCGCTTAAGCGGCACTCGTTTCTGTTAATGCAGAGCTCTTGATTGCCAGAAAATGCAGTGGTGGGGAGATCATGGAATAACTTAGTATCTGGAAGGATACCTGAAAAGTTGTTGTATGAGACATCCAAAGAAACAAGATTGTCAAGATCACCTAGCACACTCAGACTCCCAGTTAGCATGTTGTGAGAGAGGTCTAAGTTGGCCAGTTTTGAGAGATTTGAAAAGCTTTCCGGAATTGGTCCTGTTAAAGCATTCCAACTCAAGTTCAACAGTATATCCAGTCCTTGCAAACCACCAAGCTCTTCTGGGATAGAACCTGCAATTTTGTTTCTACTTATGTCCAACAACTGCAAATCCTTACAGTTTCCCAGTGACTTTGGGATCAAACCTGTTATGTAGTTTCCACTGATCACCATCTTGTTTAATGATGTGAGCTTGCCCAGATTCTGAGGAATGGTGCCTCCTATAGTGTTCATTGAAAGATCAAGGACGTTAAGACCAGCAAGAAATTCAAAAGATGCTGGAATTGTACCTTGGAGCTTATTTGCACGCAAATCTACCATTTCTAAATGAGTGCAGTTGCCAATCTCGGGAGGAATTTCTCCAGTAAATTGATTTTCTGACAATTCAAGAAAGCTCAAGCTATGCAAGAGCCCGATTCCTGATGGAATATGACCATTAAAATCGTTTGATCCCACCCTTAAACGGGTCAATCTGGTGCAATTACCCAGATTTTGTGGAATTTCACCTGAAAGGCTATTGGATAACAACAACAATTGGGTCAAGTTCTTCAAATTGAACAGAGGGCTTGGAACTGAACCTGTAAGGAAATTGTGTGAAAAATCCAAATGTTGAAGTTTCTGACAGTTGGCTAGCTCAGTTGGTATGCTTCCATGAAGCTGATTCTGCCAGGCAAAGAACTGAGAAAGCTCCTTTAGTTGTCCAATGGCTGGTGGAATCTCGCCAGAAAATCTGTTGTTATCTAATTCCAGTTGCTTTAGGCTTGAAAAGTTGCCAATAAAAGGAGGTATCTTACCAGAAATGTTGTTTCCAGACAAAAGAAGCTCCTCCAAAGCAACTAAACTGGCCAGAGATGAAGGAACCTCACCACTTAGATAATTTAATGAGAAATCAATAATAACCAAAGCTGAACAGTTTCCCAGTGCTTTTGGAATTGTCCCTCGTAGCAGGTTCTGCCACAGTAACACCCTCTTGAGATTTTTCAAGGAACCCAGTTCTTCAGGAATATCACCAGAAAGTTGGTTTCCATAAAGAAACAAGTCCTCCAAGGCTGAAGAATTACCGATTTCTGGTGGGATGTGACCATTAAGATTGCTTGTATAGATTGAAAGGGTTTTGAGATTCTGCAGTTCCCCTAAACTACTTGGAAGTTGGCCTGAAATACCAGTATCTGCAAGGCCAAGAAAAGCTAGTTGTTTGCAATTTGATATCTGCATTGGGATTTCACCCTGAATACCTGAGTTCCCACCGGCCCGGAAAATCTCCAGAGCCACCAATTCACCTATGTCAGTAGGAATCTTTCCAGAAAGATGGTTATCAAACAGCTCAAGCAGCTGAAGCTTTGAACAGTTTCCAATTTCCCTCGGGATTCCACCATGTAAGAAATTTGTATTCAGAGACAATGACTGCAAGTCAGCTAACTTTCCAATCTCAGCTGGGATATCCCCTGTGAAACCATTAAAACTAAGGTTCAGGGTGACCAGTGATGAGAAGTTTCCAATTGAAGGCGGAAGTTTTCCAGTGAGGTTGGCACGTGAAAGGACAAGAGTAGTAAGATGCCGAAAGGAGATGATCTGGGTGGGAAAACTGGTATGGAGATCGATGTTGGATATTGTGATTTCACTAACAAATCCATCACTGCATTTTATGTAATCCCATCTGCATGGATTCGGGTGGGATGGATTCCATGAAGAGAAGAAAGCAGCAGAGGAAGAAGAATTGAAGGTTGAAAGCCATGAAAGTAAAGAGAGGCCTTCTTGGTTCAAGGCAGAGATGGCCGGAAGCAAAGAGATGTTGAGAAACAATAGAATAACAGTGATTGCATTGCTTGACATGATGAGGCTAGTATTCTACTACTGACACTGTTCTATCTCGTCCACTTATAGATAGCAAAAGTCGGTTTCCAATTCTCCTTTCAGCATGAAGAATGGGATCTTCAAATGAAATGCCCCCAATTTTATCCATAATTACTGAAAACAATGTCACATCTTTACTTTTTATCTTAAAAATCGTTGACAAGATTTCATAAAAATAAAAAAAAAATTTTCACTGCTGGTTGCCTTCTTCCCTCCTGTTAAGTACATGGATTGGAACATCTGGAATTCAGATTTATTTTTGTACTCAACTTTGTGTGTTGGTAAAAAGGAAAACATGCTCAAGTATTGCACGGTAGTCCTGAAACTGTATGAGCCTTGTGCAAACGACGTAGGATCGTTATTGTTGGAAAGGTTTTAATTTCAGATCGAAAAATGGACGAAAATACTTGTAGTTACACCAAAAAACTTCAACATAGGAATTTATGCTTGTATTATTTTTTTTTTCTGATACGATGGCAACGAAAGAATGTCTCTAAACTTTAACTAAATCTAATATTCCCTCCCAATATCTTAAAAAGGACCTTGCCGACTACGAACTTTCAAAATTTTATTCTCATAATACAACATTGATGCAATGGTAAGTGTTAATTTTTTGTGACTTGAAATTGAAGATTGCAGGTTTAAGCAGAAAACAGCCTCTCTATCAATATGGTGGAAAAGTTGTATACATATAACCATTTCCAAACCCCATAATGTGAGAGTTGAATGCATTGAATTGCTCTTTTAATACTCTTCATAAGAACTGATAAATGATTAACAAGAAATGAGAACTAGTCTCTTCATCAACTAAACTAACAACTTTTAAACTCTGATTAAGATCTCAGTCTTTTTATTAGAACAGAGAAACACCCAATTATGTTGTAGTAACCAGGAGATATATATATATATATGATTTTACAAAAACATAAAATAAAAATATTTGAAGATAATATACTGGACAGGAGAAAGAGTAGTTTGTATTTTTAGTGCTTGTGGCAAAGACATGTATATAGAAATTGATAGAAATTCAGAAATAATTGGAGATGCTCATCTTTAGTGGTATTTGTATTGTAAATGTTTCTTTCAGTACCTGCATATGTACATGACAAAGTGATTGATAGTTCCTTTGTAATTTTCCAAACACTCTTAAACAAAGATTGATCATCTTGTTCTGAGTTTAGTTGCATGATAACCCCTGAGGTGTGCAAAAATGACAGAACAACACCAGAAAAAAAAATGAAGAAAAAGAAAAAGAGGTGGACACCACAACTTTTCTCTTTTGCTGTCATGGGAGAACTGGTAAGGCTTCAAAATCAGTTTTAGCATTTGATATAAAAAGTTCTTAGCAACAAAGGAAGCCAATGATATTGTGAGGGGATTAGACAGTATGGGTATGCCCCAGTTTCTTTCCCATGCATGAACCTTCCCACAATGGGAAAACCACGTCAGTATGATGCCAAATTTGGCCATTTTGTAAGATCTTATTGGCATTTTGCCTCTATTAGACACTAGGGCAAAAATTCTCAAACTTGTTGCATAGACAAGCTGTACTGAAATTTTAATTTCATGACTCAATCACAAGCCCTTGTCTCTCCTCTTCTTCTTCTTCTTCTTTTTTACAAATTCACCAATTTGTTTTAAGAGCTTCATTCTACCTAAAAGAAATGATTGCAAATGGTTGTGAGAAAAAGTTAAGATTGATGTTTGGTTGGGACATGAAACAAGATGATTGATTTGTCGCTATTTATTTGAACTGATGTTGCTTTAATATCTTTAGCTCATTTTCAGGGTTCATTAACCTCTCATTTAATCGTATTATTATGTCATCAACTTGGAAAGCCAACTTCCATGATAATATAAAATTGAGGGAGGGAATATATATTTGCATTAATTAATATCATTGTTAAGAAATTTAATACACCTTCACAATAATTTGGATTGATTTATATGTCACTGTATATTCTATTGATATTGAATTCGTTTTTAAAAAAGTTCTTTTTAATTCCATGTACCAAAAAATATTTGTTATGATTTATTTTCATATCAAACCCTTGAAGAACATACAAACTAACTAAAAAAGGTTGTTTCAACGTATTTTAAATTTGAATATTCTTTTCAATTTTAGAACCAATAAATCAAAAGATAAAAATTAAAATATTTATTTATTAAAATAAATAAAAAATCTTCGAAACTTATTATCATTGTCTATTATATGTATCTTAAAGACTACTGTTATTTAACAATATTGGATTTAATTGCATTATTTTAAAAGATTATGGAGTTTTTATTTATACTAAAATAAAAGTTTATCAATTTTTAAGAAAAATAAAAGATTAATGGCTTATATCAATTTTATGCAGAAGGTTGAATATATAAATTTGCTATTGAAGATATACATTTGGCTATTGAGCTTTTTAAATCTTAAGCTAACGATACATTTAGTAAAATAAAAGAAAAACTTTCACCGTTATCATAAAGAAAAAAATTATTTGCATAAACATCACTACTTTAAACTGTTCTTCCCAATGTAAAACATTCACATTTTTTATAATAAACATCAATAATTTTTGTTTGATAATAAATATTAAAAAACACTAAAACAGAATCCGAAAACAAAACAGATACGTGTATCAAACAAAAACATTAACCTAACTCAAAAAAGCAGTTTTTAAAAATCACCAAAACTAACCATCAAAAAACACTACTGATAAAATGAAATTAACATAATGAAAATAACGAAAACAAAAAATATATATTTGTAGCAAAAAATACTGACATTCGAGTAACTATTTTATAATGGTGTTGGTATTAAGTGGTATAAAACTTATTGGTTTCGAAATTCTAAGAAAGATATAAATTGTAATTAATTTTTTGGTTGATATGGAGGTACAAGGAAGAAGGAAGAGTTGAACCATGGATCTATTCTCTTTTAAAAAAAGATAACAATCATCAAACCAAACCTCAGTAGATAATTTGTTTGATTGAAACTATTAAGTTTTTTATTGCTAATAGAACTAATTATTTTTTCCTTTAGCATATTTACTTATATAGTTATCCATTAACCCTAAAACAAAAAATTAGTAAAAATATTATGTTTGCTCACTGCTAAGTGAGAGGGGGTGAATCGGTTTTGAGTTCTTTGCTAAGTTAATGCTATTTAGTTCAAGTACTTTCTACACTAGCTACACACTATGCAAGCAATGAACAATTAAAATAGTAATGAAATAAGCAAAGTAAAGGTGTAGGGAAGATAAATAATACTCAATCATTTTTATTGAGGTTCAGCACTATTACCTACATCTTCTACATTGAGACCATCTTAAGGGTTTTCACCAAATTCACTATTTAAGATAGATTACAACTAATGGCGTAGCCACTCTTTGTTCAAATTTTTAAAATATATAATATATATCTAATTAGTATAAAAAGTTATTAATTTTACTATGTTGATAGCACTAAAATTTTTAAAAATTTTCTAAAAAAAGGGGGTCAAAAAAATTCATCTTTATTTTTATATTCATTTTAATTTGAAACTTTAATAAATTTCTTTTACTACGAGTATAATTTTAACTAGTATATTTGAAAAAAAATTTAAAATGTAGTTTTATTGTTTTTTTATTAATTATATTTTTTAACTTTATTTTAATTTTGATTTGTTTATTATTTAAATTCTCTCTTGACTTTGTTATTATCACACTTTTTGTTTATAATTTTTTTCCTTTAATTGTCTCTATAGTGTATATTATATGATTTTGATCCAATTTATAAATGATTGGTTTGTTGTACTTTATATAATAATTATGTTATACATAGTTAGTTTTTTATATATAATAGAAATGTAATTCATTATAAAAGAAACAAAAAATATCATTTATCTATTTGCATTATTTTCTAACATTTTTATTGACACAAAAAAAAGTTTTATGTAACAACTCTATGTAATCATTTAGATTAATTTTTTTTATGAATAAATTATAAGAAAATATTTATTTTTACATTATGGAAAATTTTTCTATGTTTAATTTTGTTAATGTAGTATTTAGTAACAAAATATTAAGAAGAATATAGAAGGAATCTACTTATACAATTGCATTAGTGTAAAACAAATTTAGTTTACACCTCTTTGTATCTTTTTATACTTTTATATTTTTCTTAATCTGATAATTGAATTTTGTGTTCTATTTATATAGATCATGCATACGAGATTACAAGTTAATAAAAAATATTTAATAAATTGTTTGATAATAATTACCATGTAAAACAATATATTTTATACTTATGTAACTTGATCCATTTTTAAAAAAATATAACATTATAATATGAACCCCACTAATTTAAAGTTCTGGCTGCACCACTGATTACAACCTTCACCTTTCTGTAGGTTTAAAGAGATAACATTCCTTTTTCCCTAGGCTTAAGGACAACCTATCAACCTCTTCCTTTTCACAAGCTTAAAGAAGAAACCTACACCGTCCTTGTTCAAGGATCAAGGAAATAATCTTTACATGTACTCCTTTTTTAACGGAGCAAACCTTACGAACACTTGCTTTTCTAGCTTAAGGATCAAACCTTAGATTTACCCAAACCTTACTTACAAAATTTAGCACTCAAGGGTACTCTTCCCTTTTACAAAGTTGGAGTGGGTTTACAAATGAATTACAAATGCCTCTACAAGGTTGAATGGATACAATTTGGATCATTGAAGGAATTCTTCTTGAGACAAGTAATGATGAGAGGAACTTTTTGTTTCTTTTCCTTTTCAAATGAAACTTGGATATGAGTATAGCTCTTGATTTGGAATTTTGACTCTCTCTTGTTCAACTCTAAGCTTTTTCTTTAAATAAGTTCTCTTAAGTTTTTGGCTATTGAAGCTGTAAATTCAATATTCTTCTTATTGGTAGAAACAAAAATTCAACTATCAAAATTTGCCAGACTTAAAAGGTATCAATACATTCCTTCTATGTATTGATAATCCATAAAAGAAAATACTACACAATAAAACACACATGTATCAATACTAATCTTAACTATATTGGTACCTGCATGGAGCATGAAGTTTTTATTTCATGGTTAGGATAAGGTATCAATACACCATCAGTCTCATCAATATTTAAACTTGTCGTATCGATACATATTCAAAGTGTATCGAAACTTTCACTAATTAAACACACAATATTGACATTCTTTGCAGGATAATATCTTAATCAAACATACAAAGAGAAATTATTGCTTTGAGAACATGCATAATTGACTATTCATTTGTCAAGCATGATTACATAAGATTAATATGAGCAAATCTTACAAGCTTATGATTAAAATTATATTTTTCTTGAGTTCACATGAAGTCATATAAAAATTTTAAGTATTTCAAAGTCAACATATTATAATGATCTATACATATTAAAAACAATGTGATAACCGCAAATTTTCTATTATTGGAAATTAATATTTAAGAAAATAGATAAGAGAAAATAAATAAATTAAAGTAAATAAATAAAATTTATTTACGGGATGGGAATATCGTTGAAATTCCCGAATTGATGAAGTGAAGAAGTGGAGAAAATTAATTTGGATAAAATTGAGGAAATTTAATTTGGATAAATGGAAATCCAAATTAAATAAGAAAAGGAGAAAAGAATATAAAATATATTTATATAATTATATATTATATAAATGTATTTTTATACAAATACATATGTATTGAAATACTATATAGTATATATTAATATACATTAGTATATATATGTATATATACTATTTAGTACATTTAAAAAATACATATGTATATAAATATGATACTTTATGTATATATATAAATATATACATATATAAGAAAAGTAAATATTATTTACTATCAAAACTTGTATATATACGTATATATATGGTAATACAATATATATCTATAAATACATATATATATATAAATGAAATATATATTAATTCAAATTAAAAATTTATATATATGTATTTTGTGTATAAAATATATATATATATATATATATATGTTAAAATATTATGTTTATATATGGTATATATAAATATAATATAGGATAATTAAAAAAAAGGAAATAGAAAACAGAAACGGGAATCGGGACCCGTTTCTGTCGAGAAGAAAAAGGAACAGAGGCCGGCCACCGTCGATCGGCTAAGAGAGGAAGAAGAAAAGGAGGTGAAGCCACCGGTGACATGAAGGAAGGCGACCGGTGATGGAAGAAGGAAGCGGTGAAGCAAAAACGAAAAACAGAAATGACGGAAAGCGGAGAAAACCGAAAAGAAAAGGGAAAATGACAGACGGTGGTGCCGGCCGATCCAGGCACCGCCACTGCCATCGAAGCACCGCCGGAGGGAGAGGAAGAGGATGGAGGCCATCCGAGGCACGATGAACGGCGGAGGAGGGCCGGCGAAGAGGTGGAAGAAACCGAAGGAAAATCGACTCGATCCGCCGCCGTGCCGTCGATCCAGGCCGAATGGAGACCACCAGCAGACTCGCTGTGCCGTTGGCCAGATGAAGGGCGCCTGAACTGCCGGAGAACCGGCCGCCGACAAGGAACCAGCAAGGAAGAAGGCTGAACCGGTCTGACCGGAAAAGGAAGAGGAAAAAAGAAAAGAAAAAGAAAAGAAAAAGGAAAAAGAAAAAGAAAAGAAAGAGAAAGAAAAGAAAAAGAAAGAAAGAAAAAGAAAAGAGAAAAAGGAAGAAAAAGAGGAAAAAAGAAGAATTTCAGAAATTACGGGAAACCTCGAGAATTCAGAAACACGGGAATTACGAAAATCGGTAAGAAATCCCGAAAAATGTTAAATTATTTAAATAATTTATTTATTTAAATAATTATAGAAAATTCTAAATTTTAGAATTTAAATTCCAGAAAATTCCCTCCATAACCGAGACGATAAAATCGGACGAGGTGAACACGGGCGCGACAAACGAGGCGATCGTCGATCCGGAAACAGGTAAGTGATGCATGTGCAGCACTGTAAGGATATTCAGTCTGCATGTTTTAATTTCGAAATATTTTATGGAAATAATTTATGAAAATTATTATGAAAATTGATTGGTTGGAAAATTGTGGTGAAGTGCCGGTTGAAATTATAAACTGTATTTTTCATGCAGGAGGCTAGCTAATCGGCAGCCGTTATACTGCCGAAAAATTATCGAAAGTTATCAAAAATTTCTAGAAAATTTATAAAATCATAATAAATGATTTTATTTCACAAGAAATGATTTTCAACCACGAAAATAGAGAAAATGATTATTTTTCATAAAACATGAATATAACGAAATTCATTTTAAAATATTCATGTTTTCGAAATTGGTGATAATGAGATCACCGAAAATTCTCTCGATATATGAATTATATGTGATATGAAATGGCAAATGAAAAAGGGATAAAGAGAATATTTTACGAAAGTTTTCTAAATATTCTCTCGATATATGAATTATACGTAATATGAAATGAAAGATGAAAAAGGGATAAAGTGAATATTTTATAAATATTTTCTTAAATATTCACTTGATTTATTATATAACCTTTATGGTTTTAATTATGAAATTATTATTTTTATAAATTCCATAAAGGTTTTCAGATGATGAAAACTATGGTTTTGAGACTAGTTGGCATCCTATCATGCTGATATGTGATATGTGACATGTAATATGTGATATGTGATATGTAGTCTCGGCCGACACCTGATCAGTGATCCGCCGAGGACAATTATAGACTATGGCCATAGATCTGACATAATTATTTATACCCTTCGGGGTCTATAGCATGATATGAGTAACGACCTAGTGGACGAGCTGGGCGTGCGTGCCTAAGTCTCCATATATGAGAAATGTTTTATATGATATGTTATATGTTAAATGTAAACGTTTTACATGATATGTGATAAATTAAATAAAAGTGATTTAGAGCATTTTACATAATGCTTATTTCGGTACTGATTTTAGTACTACGAGATGATTTTTCATATGACATGTGATATGAACATGTAATATGTTTTCAAAAGGAAAAAGAGTTTATAAGTCTAATATTCTTACTATGATTTTAATTGAATATTAGACTATATGTGACATGAATATGTGATATGTTTTCCAAAAAGGAAAGAGGAGGAAAATAAATCTAATATTCTTATTTTAATTTTTAAATTGAATATTAGATTTAAATGATATATATGTTATACGAAAAGAATTTAATAGCTGATTTTGCTATTTAAAGTACTGTACTAATTATGGTTGTACAGTAAAATATGAAATGAGTTTTGAATGAAAAGGATGATGATTTAACTATATTCTTTTCAAAGAATATATGAATACAAGTTATTTTATTTAAATGCTTTATTTCATAAAAGCATTATTTTGAAAAGAATATAAAAACGATATGGAATAAAAAGAAAAAAAGGATTTAAATTCCAAACGAAAAGAAAATTACTCTCTACAGTTGCTTATAAGTTTTGGGACAAGATAGGTATTTCAAAATACCTACCTTACTCCATCCGGATCCCTAGCCGACTGTAGTATCCTTCCTACATGCGAGCCTAGAGCCCATAGGAAAAATGAAAAAGATTTTCGGCATATAGGAAGCTGAATATCAAGTATGCATATAATTCCCTTACTGAGCCGTGGTTTGCTCACCCCTTAATATTAACATTTCAGGTTTTCGAGGACTAAGAGTTTGACATCTAAAGGACTTCGGCTGTGCATTTGGGGACGATGCGACAGCTCGACTTATAACATGAGGTATGATCATTTATTTTCCGTATTTAGACATTTTCATAGTACTATTTTCTTATAAAGTAAGATAGGGGATGTATTTCATATTATAATTTAATATGAAATTGTTAATATGTAAAAGAAAAGTAAAGTATCGCAGACAGCCCAACCATATAAGATGTATAGAATAAGGTGAAAAATAGGGTCACATGCTGTGACAGATTTAATGGTATTAGAGCAGGGTTGGCCTGATGTCTGTCGATACTTTTGGAAAGAAAATGTGTTGAAAAGGTTAACATCCTTTGTAGTACTGTGTAGTCTAAATACATAAAAAAAATAAATGATTGCGAATTGAATTAAGTGTTTAGAAAGGGGTGAGAATTATGAACTAAAGATGTCGAAAAGGGAAAACGGCTCAGGAATGTTCACTGAAATGGTGATCTTATAATCTAAATGAAGGTCGGTTGGTAAGGAATAGAAATGGACTCGGTGAAGGCCCCACCAGTACTTTTCTATCCGGATCAAACTGAGACCTGAAAGTGATGATATAAAGGAGGAGAATGAAATATCATCATTAATTAGACCTTAAGATCACCGATTGGAGGTATTTGGAGGAGAGATAATATTTTTGACCAAAAATTACCAAAATACCCCTAGCTCTAAAATTTTGCCTGGAGTCAAAATACACTAGCAGAAGTTGGAATTGATTGATTTGATAGAGTAATTGATGATGTAAAGCTGCATTTCAAGCAAAATAATCCAATTATGGATCCTAGTGGACTTCTTTGTCGATATTAAACAAGATCTTAAATAGCTGATATTAGTATGAGAAAGGATACTATCAGCACATAGATAATAAGATAAATTGTTTAAATGTAATTGAAGAGAAAGAAATAAATGTGAAAATGACAAAAATGCCCCTTGTGGGATTATGGTTTGAATAATGATAAAACCAAGTCGATCTTGAATTCCATGATAGAAAGGGAGTTATTGATGGCATAAAGGACAAAATATGGGTATAACGATCCCGATTATAAATTTCACTACACTTGGAGTGTGACGCCCCGGGGTGCACCCGCTGGTCCACCGACCCAAGCCACCGCCCCAGGCGGGTCACTCATCCGTATTGTCCGCTCTGGGGTGCACCACACAGGCCACCGCCCCTCACGGATTTCTTTCGCGTCCGCCGCTACTCGAACCCCTTACCACTTGTAAGTGTCGAGTAACGACTAACCATTGGACCTAGGTCCAATGGTTAGTCGTTACTCGACACTTACAATTGGTAAGGGGTTCGAGTAGCGGCGGACGTGAAAGAAATCCGTGAGGGGCGGTGGCCTGTGTGGTGCACCCCAGAGCGGACAATACGGATGAGTGACCCGCCTGGGGCGGTGGCTTGGGTCGGTGGACCAGCGGGTGCACCCCGGGGCGTCACAAAAAAACGCGCGTTTTTTTGTGACGACTCGGGTGCACCCACAGGCCATCGCCCGAGCTCACTCAACCGTATTGTCCGCTCTGGGGTGCACCACACGGGCCACCGCCCCTCACGGATTTATCGGGAATAAATTCCCAATTCGCGTCCCCCAGGAGGTTCGAACTTAGGACCCTTAAGTACCTAGTTCTTACACTCCTGGTACCATTGAGACAACTTGTCTCAATGGTAGTCCAATGGTTAGTCATGACTTGACACTTACAAGTGGTAAGGGGTTCAAGTCATGGCGGACGCGAATTGGGAATTTATTCCCGATAAATCCGTGAGGGGCGGTGGCCTGTGTGGTGCACCCCAGAGCGGACAATACGGATGAGTGAGCTCGGGCGGTGGCCTGTGGGTGCACCCGAGTCGTCATAAAAAAAACGCGCGTTTTATTGTGACGCCCCGGGGTGCACCCGCTGGTCCACCGACCCGAGCCACCGCCCCAGGCGGGTCACTCATCCGTATTGTCCGCTCTGGGGTGCACCACACAGGCCACCGCCCCTCACGGATTTATCGGGAATAAATTCCCAATTCGCGTCTCCCAGGAGGTTCGAACTTAGGACCCTTAAGTACCTAGTTCTTACACTCCTGGTACCAATGAGACAACTTGTCTCAATGGTACCAGGAGTGTAAGAACTAGGTACTTAAGGGTCCTAAGTTCGAACCTCCTGGGAGACGCGAATTGGGAATTTATTCCCGATAAATCCGTGAGGGGCGGTGGCCTGTGTGGTGCACCCCAGAGCGGACAATACGGATGAGTGACCCGCCTGGGGCGGTGGCTCGGGTCGGTGGACCAGCGGGTGCACCCCGGGGCGTCACATGGAGTGCTGTGTGACCCGAATGGTTATAGGGAAGTCGTAGGATGAGCGACTCTATTATTGATTTTTGAGGGTCTGAATTAAAAAGTGTATTAACGGGATATGATTACGGGATCATAGGATATGATGAAAAGTAATATGATTACATATGATGAATAAGAAAGAGATCAGTATAGAGGATGTAATCCATAGCAGTACGGTTAATTTCGGTTCTATACTGTTATTCTAGTTTCTGAAGTATTTAATGGATATTTATAGAACTGGAAGATTTTGGAATATGTTTTACAGAATAATGTATTGTATGGAGTGATATAAAAATGGAGAATATGCATAAGGATAGTAAATGATGATAAGAGACAAGGAAGATAACAGCTAACCTGGATTATTAAACGTAAATGATTTAAAATGAATTTTAATAATAAATCAGTTAGCTGTGAAAGGTGTTAATCAAATAATTATACTGGATATAGATGCTAATTAAGATGATTGATATACTGTGAAATATGAGTAAATAAGTGAATCAGGGCGGAGCAGATGTTAAAATGATTTAAATATTAAATGTCTTTGCCTTGAGGACATACAGTGAAATGATAGGACACAAAGATGAATGTCCAAAATGATAAGAGAGGTGTGGTTAAAGAAAGCATCGGATGAGATTCCCGATAAGATTTCAAAGTAGTATAGATTGGAGAGATCGAGATAACATTGACTCGATCGTAAATATGAAATCTAATTCTAAGCTTATATCGGAAACATATAAAGAGGAATCTAGAAAGCTTAAGAAAATAATTTTTGGAAAATATTGTGGATAATGAAATTCACATGTATTGATTAAAGGATGGAAAAATACAGATGATGAGGTGAATTGAGGATGAAACATAAATGGAATATTAAATTCCAATTATGAAATAAAGTTCTTATGAAAAACAAATAATCATCCATATAGAAGTGATGTCTTATTTGATTTAATCAGAGATGTATAAGGAGTTTATAAGACTAATCTCTATACAAGGCATCACTAGATGAAAAGTTGAAAATTGATGGTCATAAGATGATAATGATTTGAACTCGAAAAAATTATCACGAGTTCCTATTGAGGTTTACAAGGTTAATGAAATTCCTTACGAGGTGTATAAGCCTAATAAATGAGGCATCCTTATAAGGATAAGTGATGATATATTGATATAGTCTAAGATATCAATGGAAAATAAGCAGCATGGTGGTATGACCCTGCGGACTCTCAAAGATAATGAATTATATGTTGAGTATGGCAAATAAGAGATGTGGCTAGACAATATCTCTATCAAAGATATATGATCTCGAATGACAGAGCGATATGAATCTGTCTATGATGAAGAGATAATGATTGAGATACGAAATGTACTGAGTCTAGCTAGATACTATTGTCAGTCTATAGGAGAGTTTATGGGTTAGCTGCGCTACTGACGTGACTAATAAGTAAAGAAGTTAAAGTCGGTGGACGAATAAATGTAAAGATGATATACAAAAGGTTAAAAGAGTTTAATAGTGGAATATTTTACCACTGAAGAAAAGTGACTGAAATGATGAGAATGAAAAGATGTAAATGTAAGAAGAGGATAAGTACAGGATGACGAGGGACCTCGAATATGGAGCGGTTCCCAATTTTAAGATTGAAAATGATTTCCTTGTGGTTATCACATGATTATGGATAGATGGAAGATCGAGCCAATTTTGATAAATGAAATTTAATGATACTCAAAGGAGTAAATGAATTATATGATTTACTGCCAGTTATGTAAATGGAAAAATGATAAATATATATATACTACCACCTCGAAATGATGAAAAGAGTGGATTTATATGGATAATGAGGTGATTAAATTGATAATTATAGATTCAAGAATGAAGTTAAATAATGAAAAGATTAAATGATAATTTGATTATGTTATTATGGAATCTAAATTATCAAAAGAGTATGTTCTTAAGTATATTTTAAAAACCTAAGCGACATAGAGTATACCATAAAAATAAGAGCTGTAATGATGAGGTTACATGAAAAGAGATATAGAGAGAAAATGATGAGTAATAGTGAAGTCTGCAAATGAACTGCAGCAATTGGATGAAATAAATATGAAAAGAGTATTGGAGATAATAATAAAGAATATAAAAGAGATATGATAATATAGAAGTGATTAAAGACTGATTGTCTAAATGCAAATCACTTCTCCAATATCAAACTTTTAGATTCTATAGTGCCATAGTCAAAATATGATTATAAAATGATGAGAATGTATGTGAAGTTCCAGTGAGCTCTATATGTGATGGGAAATAGCAAAAGGCTCTGAGATTCCAAATTTATAGACAGTATCACTCCGTACACGATGTAAAAATGTTTGAGCGTAATACGGAAACGCTCAATGATATGTTGAGTGAGCGGATGCATGAGATGTGAAAGCTACTAGACCATTACATACTATTGATTTAAATCGGTAAATGATAATTATCGAAATGTATCGACTTGGCACCAAATAAGGAAGATGGATAATGAATAATATGAATCATATGTGACATGAAAAGGAGTGGAAATGGATAACTCCCAATTGATAAGAAATTTAAAGGAGTATAAGTATATGATGAGAAATGATATTTAGAGGTATAAAAAGGTGATTATGATCTTAAAGGTATACTGGTAGTATAATATGGAAGATGATCAAAAGGTCAAGAATGATAAGTATACATGATGCTACCACCTTATGAATTAAGTTAAATTCGGAGGACCGAATTTCTTAAGGTGGGGAGAATGTGATAACCGCAAATTTTCTATTATTGAAAATTAATATTTAAGAAAATAGATAAGAGGAAATAAATAAATTAAAGTAAATAAATAAAATTTATTTACGGGATGGGAATATCGTTGAAATTCCCGAATTGATGAAGTGAAACAGTGGAGAAAATTAATTTGGATAAAATTGAGGAAATTTAATTTGGATAAATGGAAATCCAAATTAAATAAGAAAAGGAGAAAAGAATATAAAATATATTTATATAATTATATATTATATAAATGTATTTTTATACAAATACATATGTATTGAAATACTATATAGTATATATTAATATACATTAGTATATATATGTATATATACTATTTAGTACATTTAAAAAATACATATGTATATAAATATGATATTTTATGTATATATATAAATATATAAATATATACATATATAAGAAAAGTAAATATTATTTACTATCAAAACTTGTATATATACGTGTATATATATTGTAATACAATATATATCTATAAATATATATATATATATATATATATAAATGAAATATATATATTAATTCAAATTAAAAATTTATATATATGTATTATGTGTATAAAATATATATATTAAAATATTATGTTTATATATGGTATATATAAATATAATATAGGATAATTAAAAAAAAGGAAATAGAAAATAGAAACAGGAATCATGATCCGTTTCTGTCGAGAAGAAAAAGGAACAGAGGCTGGCCACCGTTGGCCGACCAAGAGAGGAAGAAGAAAAGGAGGTGAAGCCGTCGGCGACATGAAGGAAGGCGACCGGCGACGGAAGAAGGAAGCGGTGAAGCAAAAACGGAAAACAGAAACGATGGAAAGCGGAGAAAACCGGAAAGAAAAGGGAAAATGACAGACGGCGGTGCGGTTCGATCTAGGCACCGCCACTGCCATTGAAGCACCGCCGAAGGGAGAGGAAGAGGATGGAGGCCACCCGAGGCACGGTGAGCGGCGGAGGAGGGCCGGCGAAGAGGTGGAAGAAACCAACGAAAAATCGACTCGATCCGTCGCCGTGCCGTCGATCCAGGCCGAACGGAGACCACCAGCAGACTCGCCGTGCTGTCGGCCAGATGAAAGGCGCTTGAACCGCCGGAGAACCGACTGCCGACAAGGAACCGGCAAGGAAGAAGGCTGAACCGGTCTGACCGGAAAAGGAAGAGGAAAAAAGAAAAGAAAAAGAAAAGAAAAAGGAAAAAGAAAAAGAAAAGAAAGAGAAAGAAAAGAAAAAGAAAGAAAGAAAAAGAAAAGAGAAAAAGGAAGAAAAAGAGGAAAAAAGAAGAATTTCAGAAATTACAGGAAATCCTGAGAATTCAGAAACCCGGGAATTACGAATATCGGTAAGAAATCCCGAAAAATGTTAAATTATTTAAATAATTAATTTATTTAAATAATTATAGAAAATTCTAAATTTTAGAATTTGAATTCCAGAAAATTCCTTCGATAACCGAGACGATAAAATCGGACGAGGTGAACACGGGCGCGACAAACGAGACGATCGTCGATCCGGAAACAGGTAAGTGATGCATGTGCAGCACTGTAAGGATATTCAGTCTGCATGTTTTAATTTCGAAATATTTTATGGAAATAATTTGTGAAAATTATTATGAAAATTGATTGGTTGGAAAATTGTGGTGAAGTGCCGGTTGAAATTATAAACTGTATTTTTCGTGCAGGAGGCTAGCTAATCGGCAGCTGTTATACTACCGAAAAATTATCGAAAGTTATCGAAAATTTCTACAAAATTTATAAAATCATAATAAATAATTTTATTTCACAAGAAACGATTTTCAACCACGAAAATAGAGAAAATGATTATTTTTCATAAAACATGAATATAACGAAATTCATTTTAAAATATTCATGTTTTCGAAATTGGTGATAATGAGATCACCGAAAATTCTCTCGATATATGAATTATATGTGATATGAAATGGCAAATGAAAAAGGGATAAAGAGAATATTTTATGAAAGTTTTCTAAATATTCTCTCGATATATGAATTATACGTAATATGAAATGAAAGATGAAAAATGGATAAAGTGAATATTTTATAAATATTTTCTTAAATATTCACTTGATTTATTATATAACCTTTATGGTTTTAATTATGAAATTATTATTTTTATAAATTCCATAAAGGTTTTCAGATGATGAAAACTATGGTTTTGAGACTAGTTGGCATCCTATCATGCTGATATGTGATATGTGACATGTGACATGTAATATGTGATATGTAATATGTAGTCCCAGCCGACACCTGATCAGTGATCCACCGAGGACAATATAGACTATGGCCATAGATCTGACATGATTATTTATACCCTTCGGGGTCTATAGCATGATATGAGTAACGACCCAGTGGACGAGCTGGGCGTGCGTGCCTAAGTCTCCATATATGAGAAATGTTTTATATGATATGTTATATGTTAAATGTAAACGTTTTACATGATATGTGATAAATTAAATAAAAGTGATTTAGAGCATTTTACATAATGCTTATTTCGGTACTGATTTTAGTACTACGAGATAATTTTTCATATGACATGTGATATGAACATGTAATATGTTTTCAAAAGGAAAAAGAGTTTATAAGTCTAATATTCTTACTATGATTTTAATTGAATATTAGACTATATGTGACATGAATATGTGATATGTTTTCCAAAAAGGAAAGAGGAGGAAAATAAATCTAATATTCTTATTTTAATTTTTAAATTGAATATTAGATTTAAATGATATATATGTTATACGAAAAGAATTTAATAGCTGATTTTGCTATTTAAAGTACTGTACTAATTATGGTTGTATAGTAAAATATGAAATGAGTTTTGAATGAAAAGGATGATGATTTAACTATATTCTTTTCAAAGAATATATGAATACAAGTTATTTTATTTAAATGCTTTATTTCATAAAAGCATTATTTTGAAAAGAATATAAAAACGATATGGAATAAAAAGAAAAAAAGGATTTAAATTCCAAACGAAAAGAAAATTACTCTCTACAGTTGCTTATAAGTTCTGGGACAAGATAGGTATTTCAAAATACCTACCTTACTCCATCCGGATCCCTAGTCGACTGTAGTATCCTTCCTACATGCGAGCTTAGAGCCCATAGGAAAAATGAAAAAGATTTTCGGCATATAGGAAGCTGAATATCAAGTATGCATATAATTCCCTTATTGAGCCGTGGTTTGCTCACCCCTTAATATTAACATTTCAGGTTTTCGAGGACTAAGAGTTTGACATCTAAAGGACTTCGGTTGTGCATTTGAGGACGATGCGATAGCTCGACTTATAACGTGAGGTACGATCATTTATTTTCCGTATTTAGACATTTTCACAGTACTATTTTCTTATAAAGTAAGATAGGGGATGTATTTCATATTATAATTTAATATGAAATTGTGAATATGTAAAAGAAAAGTAAAGTATCGCAGACAGCCCAACCATATAAGATGTATAAAATAAGGTGAAAAATAGGGTCACGGGCTGTGACAAACAATCCCCAAAGGGTTTCTTTACATAACAATTATAAAAAGGACAAAATAGAAATTTTTTTCATTAAAAAGAGCATTAAAGGCAACTATTAAAATATGCCTGGGAAGAAAACCTATGATGGTGGACCCCTGAAGATATGAAAAGGGATGCTTTGAAAATAGTGAGGGTTAAAAGAAAGACACCAAGATAGATAAACTCAAGTTAGGAGAAGAATAATGTCTGACTAACGCTACCATCATGGAATGAATTGAGCTATGCCATGGTAGAAGTCCACCTTTGAGCATGCCTCGAAAGAACTACAACGCAAATGCTTTTGGCATAGGAACTATTAACCAAAAGAAAGAATCCCGACAAGGAAAGATAAATTGCAAAGAAATTCACATATAGTAGTAACATTCTTCTAGAAGGAAATAATCACAGTTATAACTAACAAAATGGCTGAAATTAAAATAAGTAAAAGATTCCCTTTATTTGAACTATGAATAAATGGAATTGAGAAGATTGGAGAATAGGTGAGGATAATGTGGGTGATAAGCAAGGAGAAAGTGCGATAGGTGAGGGGCAAGGAAAGCCATGGAAATGGGCGACATGGGTGATCGCCAAGTTCTATATGAAAAAAAAATACATCCAACCCAAAGAAAAAAAATAGGTTACTGAATCAAAATACCTCAAAAGCAAAAAAAAAAAAAATGATACATGGATGAATAATGAAATCATATGTAAATGGAACCAAAAAAGTGGGTGACTAGGTGAGGAAAAGGTGGGTAAGTGAGTAAGGAGAATGCATAAGGCAAGTTTTAAACTTTTGTTCTCAAGAATTTACATACATCCTTTTTGATATGTGGATGAATAAGTGAAATCATATGTAAATGGAACTAGGAAGGTGGGCGAGTAAGCCAGGAGAAGGTAGGCGAGTAAGCAAGGAGAAAAGGCGAGGTAAGAAGTAAGCAAGGAAACAATAGGTGGTGAGCAAGGGCAATAGGAAAAGCAAGTTTTAAACCTTTGTTCTTAACAATTTACATGCATCATTTTTTATGTGTGGACGAATAAGTGAAGTCATATTTAAATTAAATTAAGTAGGTGGGTGACGAAGGAGAATGGGCAATGCAAGAAGTAAGCGACAAGAAGGTGAGAGGGTGAGCAATGAGAGTGTGCCTTGAAGAATGCTATGTTTTTTTTTTGGTAAAATCTATTGAAGTCCTTTACGGTTGAGCCTAATTCAATTTTTGTCCATTAGTATTAAAAATGGACACTCCATCCCAAATAACTTAACATTGTGAACAAAAGTTAATAGAATATGAGCAATTGTAAAATTACTCAACCCTAAACTTTTTAATCTAAATAATTCTTCATTCTTTTATTTTTCCTCTATCTTCTATGTTTTTCACTCTTTTTCACAATTTTTTCACTCTTTTTCACGAGCATTGTTCAATCCATGATTTTCTTCTTAAATGTATTATATTTAATCTTATTAATTTTTTTAAAAAATTATACTTAATTTTAAATTTTAATAATTTCTATTAATGTTTCAAAATTCTCAAATTTTAAATAATTTTAGTTTTCAATAAATTTAAATATAAATCATTTTGTATTATGTTATCTTAATTTAAGTTATTTACATTTTTATTAAATCAATTTAGATGACATCAAATGAATTTTAAAGCCAACATCAATTTTGAACTCTCTACCCTACTTGACTTGTAACAAAAAGAGTAAAATATAAAACAATTATAATGTGTATCCCAATAAATAAAAATAATAAACAAAAAAATAATATTTTCATAAATACTATTAGTTTCATATGATAGATGAGCATTAACATAGTATTCTTTAGAAAGGTGTTTATATAAAAAATAATAAACAAAAATATATTAGAAATAATAAAAAAAACCCTTCAAAGCACAATAGCTCTCCAACATTTCCCTTCTTCATTCTTGTTTGATTTTGAGTATTTAAAGTATTCCAAATGGTTTAGGAGCAAAATGGTCTCAAATTTAAGTTTTTAATAGTTTACTTAATGTTGACTAATGGAAGGACTTACTAGTTCTAGAAAATAGAAAAAGTTTGAGTGAAGTGCTCATTTTTAATACTAATACACTAAAATTGAATTAAGTTAAAAAAATCAAGCACTTAGATCGAATTTATCTTTTTTTTTTAATTTATAGTCTAGGTTTAATCTAAGGTTTCTTTTATCATGTGAAGATATATATATATATATATATATATATATATATATATATATATATATATATTGCAATAAATTGTTTTGCCTTATTTAAGCTTGTTGTTGAGCTCTTTTCTTGCTATTTGTTGTAGTAGCCCAATGTTTCATTCATTGCTTTTACTCTTTAAGCATTTTGGACAAGCGTGTCCTTTAAAAAATAAAAAAATTATAGCAAATGCCACAATTCTATTTTCCTGATAAATTTCATCATCTTTTGCTCGACTCCTCTTCTTTCGAATTTTTGTGCCTTAATCTCCCCATTTTTTTTAATTTTAATCTATAAAATACAAAGTTGAAGATCATTACTTAGCTTACATTGCAAATTTTTGTAGGTTAGGGTATCCTGAATCCATTTTTTTCACATATATATATATATATATTTATATTTAACTTTTATTATTTTTGTTTTTTTTTCAGAAATTTCTCTAGCTGAAATTCATACCTTTTTTTATGGAGGGAATTTCTGAAAAGTTGATTGCTAGATGATGATTATCCCACCTTTTGCTTCTTTTTGGCTTGCGAAGGAATTGTTGAAGAAGGGGATTTATTAGGATTTTTTGTTCTAGCTTGTCTTGGAGCCATGATTTGGGTAAAATTTGCGAAAAATTGATGATTTGTTTAATGAAAATAGGGATGGGTTAGTGAAAGTTTGAGTTGGAAAGAGAGAGTGTCAAGGGTGGCTAGTGAAGTTTGAACTAGAAATAGTGAGGGTCGAGGGCTATTTTTATAGCTGTCGCTCGGGCATTCGAATTCCCCAAGGTATTCTGCAAATAAAATGCCTTTCAACACGGGGCATTCGAATTCCCCAAAGCATTTTGCAAACAGAATGCGTTTCAACATGAGGCATTCGAATGCCCTGTGTTGAAAGATGTTTCCCAATTAAAAAATAATAAAATTTAAATATTTTATAAAATATTTGTAAATTTATATTTTTTATGAATTAATTTAATTATTTAGAAAATAATAATTTTAAATATTTTATAATTACTTGTAAAGTTATATATTTTATAAATAAATATTAATTATTTAGCAAATAATAATTTTATAAATAAATATAAATATAAATATTTTAATATTAATTTTATAATAATTTTATAAATTTATATATTTTATAAATAAATATTTATTTTATAAATTTTATAAATTTATATAAATTTTTGTATAAATTATTTAATTTTATACATTTATATATTTTAATATTAATTTTATAATAATTTTATAAATAAATTTATATATTTTATAAATAAATTTAAATATTTTAATATTAATGGGTATTTTGTTATATGTATAGCAACAATATTATGGTGAATTTTATAATTACAAATATAAAATTCAAATTTTAATAAATTAATATTGAAGGGTATTTTAATTGTGATAGCAAAATATATTTAAAAAAATAAGGAAGAAGGGTATTTTAGAAATTGTGCTAATAACAGATGTTTTTGTGGTTACTGTAGGAGAGAGTATTTTCATAATATTAATTTAAATGTAAGGTATTTCAGTAAATACTTAAATGAGAAAAAATTATATTCAATTTTAATAAATTTATATTAAAAGGGTATTTTGGTCATTTTCATCTTATTCATACCTTATTCATTCTCTAAAGCAAACAAAAAAAAAACTTAGAAAAATTATTCCATTCCACCAACCAAATAACATAATACATATTCCTCCTATTTTCTATTCTCTCAAAATATATTTTCCATTCCTTCTCTATTCCATTTCGCGAACCAAACGCCACCTAAATGAAAATCATTTTATTGTTGCTAAAAAAAGTGTTACTCTGGTAGTGAATTTGAGTATTGTAATAATGAAATGTGTTTAGATGTAAATGCAACAATATTAGTAAAATGAAATATGGTGAGAAAAAAATGACTACTAAAACATTAAATTAATATTTGCATAAAATAAAATTTATATTATATATTTGATATTTTTGAAATTAATAAATTACAAAAATTTATCGTATTTATTTCATTTTTTGTTTGTATTTATGTATTTATAATATTGTAACTATTTATTTTATTATGTTACGTTATTTATTTATGTAATTATTCCAAAATTTTGTTATGTACCTATTTATTTGTTTATTATGTAAGCATATAAATTTATGTATCACTTTAAATAAAAGAATAATTTTTAAATAAAAATAGAAAAAATAAAGAATAAGTGGTCAGCTGAAAAGGGGGCTACAATGGAGAATTGACTATTTTTCATTGAATCCTTGAAGGTGTAATCACTAGCATGATGAAAATAGTTACACAGCCTTCATACGCTCCATGAAATCAAAGAATAAAAAAAGGTGTCATATTGGAGGAAAAGAAGTAAATAAAATATTATGATGCAATTACAAAAGTTGTTTTAATTTAAGATGAAAAGGATTCGAGTACATTTCTAAACTTTATTTATGCTTTATGCTTGAAGAACGCCTGGATTCTTGCTTTATTATCCTTCTTAATCAGGAAGGTGTTTAAAATTTTGTATGTTGCTTGGTTGATATGTTTTTCGTTATGGTAATTATAATTTTCTTTTTCCAAAATCAACGCAACTAATTGAGATTGCTTGAATTGAAGAGCTAAAAATCATTATTTTTGTTGGATTATTGGAAAAGCTATTAAGTTAGATGCATAAATGTCTTAATTCGGGTGTGTCGGCCAACTTATGAATTATTTCTTGCAACACATTTATTTGATTAAAGAAATTTGTTGGATTATTGGAAAAGCTATTAAGTTAGATGCATAAATGTCTTAATTCGGGTGTGTCGGCCAACTTATGAATTATTCCTTGCAACACATTTATTTGATTAAAGAAATTTGTGTGCACGTTATAAGGGAAAACCCCATTAAAAAATTGTGCTAAGTCGCTATCTTTGCCCAACAACATTCTAGACGTTAAGATATTGATAAGGACATATTGATTACATGAGTTTCTATTATTTAGAATAAAATTCTAAGACATTACTCAAGTAAGACCTAATTAGTCCTATCAAAGGAAAAAAATTTAAATAAATGTTAGTAAAAATATTAATTGTTATGTGATTGGCATATTTGAAATATAAAAAAATAAGATTTTTTTATTAGATTAGGAAAGATGTGGTTTCGGGAAAAAGTATTTATATGCGTATACCATCTCTCTCTAAAATATAGATATATTATTAAGTTGATTTTCGTTAATTTACAAAATATTGTTAGGTTATCCGAGAAGTTTTGTTTTGATTTGTCAAAAAAAAAAATTAAAGACGAGAAATTCAATTTAATATCAATTGGACCTAAAACATTTTGAACATGAAGCAGTCCAAACTTGAAATAGCTTGAACTTGAAATAGCTGTTATCTAAGATTAGTGCAATCCCAAACTTATAAAACTCAAATTTTTAACTTGAAAAAGATTTGAATTGTAATTAAAATAAAACTAGTTAAACTAAAAAAGGATCAAATTAAAAAAATTGAATTTAAAATGATCCAAATTTAAAAAGTCTAAATATTTAATAATTTGAATTAAAAACAATTAGAATCCAAAAAGGTCTAAGCTCAAAATAATTTGAATTAAAAAAAAATTTAAACACCAACTTAAAATAATCCAAATTAGATCCAAACTTGTTCAATTTCCACATTAAGTTACACTACATAAGAAAACTTTCTCTATATGATTTTTTTTTGTGTAAATCACGAGGTCTTCCTATACCACATTGCGTATGAGACTAATTTTTATTCGTACTTTGTAGCTGGCACTATCACTCCCTAACCATCCTCACTTGTGAGCTGCAAACAATACCAAAACGAAATCAAACTTTAATACTTATTTTATAGATAATGTTGCATACTCTAAAAGTTTCCATAATTCCTAATACAACAGTAAATCCGGTTTACCTCATTCCGGTATCTACACCGCAACTATAGTCAACACATTTCTTTTTTTAAATCTAACTTCACCAACAATCTCATTAACACCTATACATTATTCTTTAACCATTTAAATAACAAATTGAGCATAGTGACTCTAGGATTTAGGCTTAGCAGTATCTCTTATTCCTATACTCTTCCTTTTTCAATTCTAACACCATGGCTATTCTTATCAAGCTCTTTACGTCATCCCTATACCATTTATACATGAAGTTCAACTTAGTATCACTAAGAACCTCTCCTGGCCAAAATCCTAGGATGCTCCCAAAATCTTATTTGTTTCAATTTAATACCATAGACATTGTAGACACCTAATTTTGTCCGAATAATTTTTAAATTTAAAAAAAAATAAAAAAAATCAAAAAATAAATAATGATAAAAAGAAACAAGTCAATTTTGATCAAATCTTAAATTGAAACCCATGCAATCCATCTCATGTGAAGCACATGCAAAATTTACACCCTCAATAGTTGACTTGGTTGATTTGTTGCCAAAAAAAAAATGAACATAATAATTTGCAAATTGATGGAAATAAATTATGAATAAAAATCCCATGATGGTAGGCACCATTAAGGGATTTTAATAATTTCCTTCCTCAAATTTCCTTTCTGAAGTTGATTGGTTATAAAGCTAAGAGATATAGAGAGAATCAGGGGGAGAAAAAAGAAAGGGAACACAGACAGAAAAAAACCCTAGAAGGAAGAAAAAGAGAGCGAGAAAAAGAAAAAGGAACCGAAAAAAAAAGGCTGGTTGTTGCACATCGTCTGGGGTTCTTGGCTGCTGCATCACCGTCTTCTTCTATTGTATCATCATCCTCATCTGCTACTGCCCCATACCAAAGCCAAGTTTCCCTTCACCTTGCCCACGGTTCATACGGCTGCTGCATCACCCTCACTGCCCAGCTTGTTGCAAAACCACCATCGTTCCTTGCCGCTGCCTGTTGCCTCAAACCAGAAGACCATCGCTACCCTTGCTGCCTCGCACGTTTTGCACTTGCTGCACCACCGTCCTTGCAATTTGAAGCTACCGTAGAAGCCACGTGAAACCAAGGAAAAGGAAAGAAAGGCGTGAGCTGCAGTTAGTGAAGAAGAGAAAAAGACAACAAAGAAGCTGTTGGATTATGCCCTTAGAACCATTCATTAGATGATTGACTTTGGCATTTTTTATGTATCATGACATTTTATTTATCATAGTTCATTATTATATTTGTCTTATAACTGCGTAATATAATCTTATATGATAATGTCCTTAGAATAGTAATAACACACTATTCTTAAAATATCCCTAGTCAAGTATTATTGTGAACAAGGATAACAATGATACGATAAGACTAGTATGTGGTTGACTGATGACCATTGTCATGGATATAGGATATCAAGTCATCACATAGGTACATGTTAGAGAACTATGTACTGGATCGACCCTCCATGAGAACGCTACATGGATTGTTATATGAGTGTCATAAGCGATTCTCATAGTGATGATGGTGTATGTGATCCTTTGACTTGAGATCATCATAGATCCCAACATAGAGAATTGCATACTTTAATGCTGCTAGATGTCATTCGTAACAGGATGGACTATAAAGGTAGTAATTGGGTATGCCTTAATCTATGTAGAGGGATGTTGAGTGATCAAGATAGGATTTATCCCTCTTATATAACAAGAGTGATGTCTTGGGCCCTTTGATAGAGTGAGACTAAGAAATGCATGGCCGTGCTCGAATAAGTCAATATGAGATATTGATTTTATTTGTTTAATTAGTCCACTCAGGAATCAAGAAACGCTGATTAGACTATACAAGTGTGACACATTCCATGACTTGTGTCTAATCAAGACATCATAGGATAAAGGGATTAGACTACACGGTAACATCTATCACGAGTAAGGTTATGTCGAGTCATTGACATTCTCGTTACATGGGTAGCAATGATGTGTTGCTAGATACCGCTCATTGCCTATGACAATTTTGTCATTGCAATTGTTTTGAGAACCTATTGGGTCGCACACTTAGAACGGATCAATGAGGAGCTTAATTAATCCTATTCTGAATTCGATTAAAGATATATCTAATCCTATTCTGAATTGGATTAAGGATATATCTAATCCTATTCTAAGTAGGATTAGAGTTCTGTTTGGCAGTAAATTTTAGGGTAAAATTTACTGCCTATAAAAAGGATGTTTTTCTAAAACATAGCCGCACTTTTTAAAACAAAAAAAAAACATTCCTTTTAATTGAAGCTAGCAGTTCGGTTATAAGGAATCAAAAGCTCTTTAAGGCTTCTGATCGTGAGACGTTCAAGAGTCGTGAGATCCGTTCGTGTGGATACCGTAGAGGCAGGAACGAAAAGTTGTTGCTTGTGACTCGACCAACGAAAGAAAAATCAGAGAAAAACGTTAGGTAAAATCTCGAAACCCTAATCAGGCAAAACTCCGAATCGATCCTGGTGGAGGCCGAATGTTTTATTTCCGTTGCGTGTTTGTTTCGGTTTCCTTCAGAAGCAAGTTTAGAAAGGAAAAGAACGCGAGGGAGAATAAAAAAAAAAGAATACAGTGAGTGAGAGACCGAAAGAAGAGAAGGAAGAGGATCCAAAAAATAAAAGATTTTCATTTGTCGTTGCTTCTGCCTTGCCATGCGCATTCTCCTTGCCATTGTTTCGCTGCGTTTTCTGCCTCCATTGCTGCTCATCTTGCACTGCCTTAGAACATCCTTAATTCTGCTGCATCGCCATTCAACCATTGCTGCCATTCCTGCACGCCATTGTCACCCGTTCTTGCTGCCTCTGCACTAGCCACGTTTCTAGCCTTGTAAAGAACGTAAAGAGGTCTACCATCCTCAAGTTGCACCCACCAGCCACGTCTTTGCTGTGGTGTGCCACCTCGCTACGGTTGCTTCATCTTGTTTCAGCCATCATCGTGTGTCCTTACTTGCATCGTTCATGTGCCATCTTCCCTGCACTGCCGTGTCCCTGCTTACCATGGTTGTCCAACATCTTCATCTTTTGCATGTGTGTTGCTTCCACACAAACTAGCGTATCGGTTTTCTAAAGAGTTTAAAGTTGTCACTGTCATCTTCCCACTGCTGCTGCGTGAATAATCATCTTCCTCAAGAAAGTTGCTGAGTTCGGGTGACAGAGAAAGCTAGAGTTCCTTGTGCACGTGAGCAGGAAAGCACCCGCTCCTGTCCACTACTACAGACCTGCTTGCTCCTGCTGCCTCTTCATCGCTTCACTAGTCCACTTCACTGATACGTGAAAGAAGCAAAGAATAAAAAGATAGCAAAGGAAATTGAAAGATGGTTGCACGTGGAGAGGGAAAGAAATAAAGAGAAAAGAAACTGCAAAAGGTAATAAATGCTCAATGACGGTAATTCCTTCTATCCATATTAATTATTCCAGTTTTTATTCCTTTATGCTTTACGTGTATTAAGCTTTCATTTTTTATTTTTTTATTTTTTATTTTGTCGTTTATTATCTTGTGTTGGTTTTAGTTTAAGCATGGACTATATATATATATATATATATATATATATATATATATTGTGGTATTGTGAAATTTTTATCATGTTTTTGGTTCCTTAATTAATTCATTATTTCGTTTTATTTTAGTAATTATAGTTAGTTTATTTATTTTGTTTTATTAATTTATGTATTATTTATCCCTATTCTTATTTTAGGATAAATAAATAAATAATGAGTTATTTAGAAATAAATAAATGAATGATAAAAAATCATAAAAGATAAAAACATATAAATAAATAAATGATAAATACGAATTAATAAATTTTAAATTCCGATGATAAGATTTCGAAGAAATCACAAGTAGTGATTCTTCAACAATCTTTAGGGTCGAGAAAAATCTTTAGATGTTACCAGCGTATTGGAACATTTAATTGGTTTTATCTCGATTTCAAAATTCTTTAAATAAATTAATATGAAAAATAGAAATAAATTAATCAAATATAAAATTTAAAATGAACAAATAAATAAATATAAATATGAATTATAAATAAAAAAATAAAATATAAATTTAAAAGAATATCCTATGATAGGATTTCTTAGAAATCACAAGTAGTGATTCTTTGATAATCCTTAGGGTCAAAATGAAATATTTGAATATTACCAGCGTATTGGGATATTCAAGTAATTTTAGTTCGATGAAATAAATTAATATTAATAAACAAATAATAAATAAATAAAATTTTTAAACAAATAAATAAGAGTACAAAATTGTTACAATTAACCTTCAAAAATAAATGATAATAAAACAATTAAAAATTAAATAAAAAGTATAAGTTTTAAAGATTTTCCGATGATGAGATGTTACGGAATTCACAAGTAGTGATTCCTAACTGATCTCTAGGTGAGAGAAATATACTAAATGTTACCAGCGTATTGGAATATTTAGTATGATTTTTCAATAAAAACAAGATTTTATAAATATAAATAAATTACAAAATAATAATAATATAAGTATAAATGAATAATGGATTTCTCATGTGCATCATCTGTATTTTGATTGCATCATTTGCATCCATGAAATTTCAAAATAATTGTGAATCTCCTGAGGATGAGATTCTATAGAAATCGCAAGTAGCGATTCTTAAGAAATCTCTAGGTAAGGAAATTATCCGAAATGCTACCAAAAGTATTGGGGTACTTCAGAATAATTTTCAATACAAAAGATTCTCATTTATTTCAAATAAAAAATAAATTTAACATAAATAAAATTTAATATTTCAAATAATAAGCAAATAAAAAAATTGATTTCAAAATAAATGAATTTCTTTTTAAATGTTTAATTAAGATCATCTTATTAAGATTGAAAGATAAGACATGATTAAGTGGTACCGTTTTTTAACGGGCGTTGTGGGGGTGCTAATCCTTCCCCACACGTAACCGAACTCTCGAACCCAAACTTTGTTTTCGCAGACCAAAAATTATTTTTTTGATAAAACTTAATTAATTTTAAGATTTTATTGAAAAAGTAAACAATTTGAGGTGGCCAATCACACCTAGCCAAAAAAGATTGGTGGCGACTCCTCTTTGTGTTTTTTTCAAAAAAATCGTCTAGCGATTGAGTCCCCGGACGAAAATCGTTACGACAGCTTTGGCGACTCCGCTGGGGACGTTAGAGAGTCGAACCATAATTAATCATGTCTTATCCAAAATCTTAGTTAATGGTCTTAATAAATATTTAATAAAACTTTTCGTAAAAAAAATAATTAAAAAAAACAACAAACAAAAAAATGTGTGAATCATCTTTATCATTTGCATTTTGTTGGGATGCACTTTAAATTTTGTTTTTTTGCATACATGACATATTCATTGCATACATCAACCCTACACCCGGGTTTGTCCCTTTTAGGAGAGAGTATAGTACCTTTGCTCTCGTGAGGTAATAACCTCCACAATGGCAAGTGAAATACTCTCACTCAAGTTGAACCCTTTCCGTTTGTAGCCTGTCATGGGTGAGGATTGGGGTGCCTTACTAGTCTAGTGTGGACGTTAGTAAGGAACAATTTGGGAAGCTCTTGTCCTTTAGAACTCCAAACCATACATATAGTAAACTTAAGAAGACCAACTTGGGATAGAGTCCTGTTAACTCATAGAAAATACCTATTACTTAGGACACATCTTTGATCATCTATGTTTGCTTTTGTTTGACATGTGAGACACTAATAGGGAATTATAGGTTCTTTAGCAAAACATTTCCATGCATTTCTCATTCATGACTTTTTTTTTTCAAACGCATGTGAAATGATAAATTCTTAATTGTGGTAATAAAAGATTCGAAGATAGCTCGACCAAAGGTTCATTCACACATCACTCGTCATCGAGCTAAGATCATGGAAGAAGAGCAAAGCATTTGCATGGAGAAGATGAAAAAGCTCAAGATGATATAAAGGGGCAATTGGCCCAAATTACTGAGTTGTTGAGAAACTTGGGTAAGGGAAAGGGAGTAATATAATAAGTTGTAGTTCAAAAAGAGATTTGTCTTATGGGGGCATGAAGGGTTCTAGCCATGCGATATTGAAGATTTATAAATTCTAGTTTTATTTTTTGCTTTCTTTTATTTCTTTAAGTAATGCAAGAAAGTTTTTGAAAGTGCTTAAGCCCATAAGTACGAGATAAAGTTTTATACATGAGCTAACTCTTACTTATTTCCCTTTCAATAAAGCGACTAGTGTGATACAATGTCAATTTCTCATTCATTCTATTCATTTTCCATTTCTCACATACTCACCATATCTTTCATTCACAAGTATCCAAATAATGAACATGATGATAATGATGTCAATAAATCTGGAATTCAAATTTGAAAGAACCACTTTTGCTAATGGATTGTCAATCTGCCAAGGGGTCCAAGTAAGAAAGAAGAAAATTTGTTCACAATTTTCACCTAATTTGATGGTATAAGAAAAGGTGAACCTCTTACAGAAGTTTTCTAACAAGTTTGTATTTGTTCAGTAAATGATCTTTAAAGAGAGTATTTGCATTTGAAATGATAAATGGCCTTCTTTCACTATCCTTCAAGCGTGAGTAAAATTATCCTTTGATTACCCCTTTGAGCCTATAATGTTTTTTTTGCGATGTAACCCACCAAGGATCACCCTCCACAATGGGGGGCAAGAAAGATGAAAAATTATTCATGAGGGGCAAAAGAAAAAAAAAAGAAAGTGCCTATTTATGTGTAAAAAAAAGGAGAAAGAAAATAAAAAGAAAAGGGTTTGAATACAAAGAACCCTAAAAGAACAAAAAAAAAGAAAGAAAGAAAAAAAAAGATATGAGTGAATTAGAATGGGGCAAAATGCTCAAATGATTTACTTCATAAGAAAGTGATCCTTTGGTTTGTAAACCCTGACACACATTTTGGGCCTATTTTATCCTTTTCTTGTAAACCCTCACTTGAGCCTACATTACGTACCTTTAAAGCCCATTTTGATCAAATGTAAATGCTCAATTTGAAGGATTGTGTATTGAATGAAGGCATACTTGAACAATGAGATAATGTTCCTTTGAAGATTCAGTAGTAGGGTGAAATAAAAAGAAGCAGATCAAGATGAATGAAGGAATTCATGCCTGAATAAAAGAACAGGCTTTGGAAGATATCTTTTAGATCAAAAGCAAGAATGACTTCTCGAGGCATGAATTTGGATTGAAAACAAAAGGCTAAAATTTGTCAAAGCTAATGGAGTTGAAATGAAAAAAAAAAGAAATAGATGAAAAAAGAAAAAAGAGAAAAAAGGAAAATGAAAAGGAAAAAGAAAAAAGAAGAAAAAAAAAGAACAAGGAGGATTCAAATTGAAAACCTGAAAAAGCAGTTTGGATCAAAAGAGGGGAACCTAAGTTGAAAACCTGAAAAGGCAGTTTGGATCAAAAGAGGGGAACCTAAGTTGAAAACCTGAAAAGGCAACTTAGGAAAAGATCATCACTAAGAGTTTTGATATAGAAGCAAGATTGGCAAGCCCAACATGAATGAACATATCAAAAGAAGTGGATTTTTCATAAAAGAATTCTAGATTGACTTGATTGAAATTGTCAGAATGTTTATTAAATGGATACTGAAAACCCTATTCCAAACAAACTGGCCCATTGATTTTTCTTGATTTCATGTTCCTTTTCTAAGAATGAATACCCATATCTCTCATGATTATTTTAAATTCATTCCATCCCTATAATAAATTGAGAAGATGTATGAGTGCATTACATTGGTGGTCGAGTTGGAAGGAAAATAAATAAATGTTGGTAACCTTTTTTGGGTAAATTTTTGAAAAAAAAAATATTCTTTTGAGAAATCTTGCATTACTAAAAGAGAGAAAGAAACAAAAATAAGAAATGATGAAGATATAAATCTGAAAGCATGACGGCAGGTCTTAAAGCATAATTGGACCAAGACTCAATAGAAGGTGGGATGAACAGCGAAGATAGAAGATTTAAATAGGAAGAATCCAGCAAATATGTGGAACTTAAGGAAAACGAGATGAGCTTGAGAATCTTGTTACCACAATTGAGATTGCATTTTCATACATTCAAGAAATAATTCAGGGGGCATGACATTGACATGTGCATAACATTCATAACATCCATGGTATTCATGACATTCATTAAATTCATGACATGCATGACATTTCATTAGTGCATTTTTGACATTGAACTATTTTCTTAAGACATTAGGATAAGAAGCTCTGAATGATTAAATTTTGAGGAAAAGAGAAAATATAAGATATGGTAATTTGAAAAAATGATGAGGAATGAGAAAATGATGAGAAAAATACTTTTTTGAAAAACCTTAGATGAGAAGAAAGCCCAATTTAGCTGGCACCTTAAAGGAGGATAAGGCCCAATATTGTTGGCATCAAAATGAAAGTTAAGCCCAATCAAACCCATGTTAACTGGCATTCTGAAATGAAATTTTTATGTTCAAAGTTTCACTGCCTCTATTGAGAGGAGCCCTTTTGTTTTCAGAAGTCTCATTACCTCTGTTGAGAGGAGCTTTATTTCTCAAAAAGTCTCAATGCCTCTGTTGAGAGGAGCTTTATTTTTCAAAGTCTCATTGCCTCTGTTGAGAGGAGCTTTTTGTTTTTAATGGTCTCATAGCCTCTGGTGAGAGGAGCTTTTATTTCATGATCATTTTGCATTACCTAGTCTTATGATAGGAAAGACTAGGAATTTCATTTCACAATCCTTAGTCTTATGATAGGAGAGACTAGGAAAACTTCATTTTTTGCATTCCTTAGTCTTATGATAGGAGAGACTAGGCAATTTCATCTTGCATTCCTTAGTCTTATGATAGGAGAGACTAGGAATTTCATTTTGCATTCCTTAATCTTGTGATAGAAAAGATTAAGAAATCTCATTCTACATTCATTTCCTTGGTCTTATGATAAGAGAGATTAGGACATCTCAATTTACATTCCTTAATCTTCTGATAGAAAAGATTGGGAAATTGCATTGCTTAGTCTTATGATAGGAGAGACTAGGAATTTCATTTTGCATTCCTTAATCTTGTGATAGAAAAGATTAAGAAATCTCATTCTACATCCATTTCCTTAGTCTTATGATAGGAGAGACTAAAAAAGGAATATCACTTTGCATTCCTTAATCTTGTGATAGAAAGGATTAGGAAAACTCATGTTTGCATTCCTTAGTCTTATGACAGGAGAGACTAGGAATTTCACTTTGCATTCCTTAATCTTATGATAGAAAAGATTAGGAAAACTCATGTTTGCATTCCTTAGTCTTATGATAGGAGAGACTAGGAATTTCACTTTGCATTCCTTAATCTTATAATAGAAAAGATTTGGAAAATTCATGTTTGCATTCCTTAGTCTTATGATAGGAGAGACTAAAAAAGGAATTTCACTTTGCATTCCTTAGTCTTATGATAGGAAAGACCAGGAAATTTCATCTCACATTCCTCAGTCTTATGATAGGAGAGACTAGGAAATTTCACTTCCCATTCCTTAATCTTGTGATAGAAAGGATTAGGAAAAGGCTAGGAAACTTCATTTTGCATTCATTCCTCAATCTTTATAAGAGGAGAAGATTAGGAAATTTCATGTGGCATTTATTCCTTAGCCTTATGTAAGAGATGGCTAGGAAATATCATAT
This sequence comes from Heritiera fomes, assembly GCA_032173925.1. Lineage (NCBI taxonomy): Eukaryota > Viridiplantae > Streptophyta > Magnoliopsida > Malvales > Malvaceae > Heritiera > Heritiera fomes. Next base: position 20,831,903 of record JAPDPM010000016.1, on the reverse strand, counting down.
TTTATAAAAAAAAAATCATTGATAGGTCTTGCATTTGGACAAAATGGTTGTCTATGTCTTTGCACCATTATTGTTTCACAGCAAAAGTGCAAAGAGGGGCAGCTGTAGACACCTAATTTTATCCGAACAATTTTTAAATTTAAAAAAAAATAAAAAAAAATCAAAAAATAAATAATGATAAAAAGAAACAAGTCAATTTTGATCAAATCTTAAATTGAAACCCATGCAATCCATCTCATGTGAAGCGCATGCAAAATTTACACCCTCAATAGTTGACTTGGTTGATTTGTTGCCAAAAAAAAATGAACATAATAATTTGCAAATTGATGGAAATAAATTATGAATAAAAATCCCATGATGGTAGGCACCATTAAGGGATTTTAATAATTTCCTTCCTCAAATTTCCTTTCTGAAGTTGATTGGCTATAAAGCCAAGAGATATAAAGAGAATCAGGGGGAGAAAAAAGAAAGGGAACACAGACAGAAAAAAACCCTAGAAGGAAGAAAAAGAGGGCGAGAAAAAGAAAAAGGAACCGAAAAAAAAAAGGCTGGTTGTTGCACGTCGTCTGGGGTTCTTGGCTGCTGCATCACCGTCTTCTTCTATTGTATCATCATCCTCATCTGCTACTGCCCCTATACCAAAGCCAAGTTTCCCTTCACCTTGCCCACGGTTCATACGGCTGCTGCATCACCATCACTGCCCAGCTTGTTGCAAAACCACCATCGTTCCTTGCCGTTGCCTGCTGCCTCAAACCAGAAGACCATCGCTACCCTTGCTGCCTCGCACGTTTTGCACTTGCTGCACCACCGTCCTTGTAATTTGAAGCTACCGTAGAAGCTACGTGAAACCAAGGCAAAGGAAAGAAAGGCGTGAGCTGCAGTTAGTGAAGAAGAGAAAAAGACAACAAAGAAGCAAGTTTAGAAAGGAAAAGAACGCGAGGGAGAATAAAAAAAAAGAATACAGTGAGTGAGAGACCGAAAGAAGAGAAGGAAGAGGATCCAAAAAATAAAAGATTTTCATTTGTCGTTGCTTCTGTCTTGCCATGCGCATTCTCCTTGCCACTGTTTCGCTGCGTTTCCTGCCTCCATTGCTGCTCATCTTGCACTGCCTTAGAACATCCTTAATTCTGCTGCATCGCCATTCAACCATTGCTGCCGTTCCTGCACGCCATTGTCACCCGTTCTTGCTGCATCTGCACTAGCCACGTTTCTAGCCTTGTAAAGAATGTAAAGAGGTCTACCATCCTCAAGTTGCACCCACCACCCACGTCTTTGCTGTGGTGTGCCACCTCGCTACGGTTGCTTCATCTCGTTTCAGCCATCATCGTGTGTCCTTACTTACATCGTTCATGTGCCATCTTCCCTGCACTGCCGTGTCCCTGCTTGCCATGGTTGTCCAGCATCTTCATCTTTTGCATGTGTGTTGCTTCCACACAAACTAGCATATCGGTTTTCTAAAGAGTTTAAAGTTGTCACTGTCATCTTCCCACTGCTGCTGCGTGAATAATCATCTTCCTCAAGAAAGTTGCTGAGTTCGGGTGACAGAGAAAGCTAGAGTTCCTTGTGCACGTGAGCAGGAAAGCACCCGCTCCTGTCCACTACTGCAGACCTGCTTGCTCCTGCTGCCTCTTCATCGCTTCGCTAGTCCACTTCACTGATACGTGAAAGAAGCAAAGAATAAAAAGATAGCAAAGGAAATTGAAAGATGGTTGCACGTGGAGAGGGAAAGAAATAAAGAGAAAAGAAACTGCAAAAGGTAATAAATGCTCAATGACGGTAATTCCTTCTATCCATATTAATTATTCCAGTTTTTATTCCTTTATGCTTTACGTGTATTAAGCTTTCATTTTTTATTTTTTTATTTTTTATTTTGTCGTTTATTATCTTGTGTTGGTTTTAGTTTAAGCATGGACTATATATATATATATATATATATATATATATATATTGTGGTATTGTGAAATTTTTATCATGTTTTTGGTTCCTTAATTAATTCATTATTTCGTTTTATTTTAGTAATTATAGTTAGTTTATTTATTTTGTTTTATTAATTTATGTATTATTTATCCCTATTCTTATTTTAGGACAAATAAATAAATAATGAGTTATTTAGAAATAAATAAATGAATGATAAAAAATCATAAAAGATAAAAACATATAAATAAATAAATGATAAATACGAATTAATAAATTTTAAATTCCGATGATAAGATTTCGAAGAAATCACAAGTAGTGATTCTTTAACAATCTTTAGGGTCGAGAAAAATCTTTTAAACAAATAAATAAGAGTACAAAATTGTTGCAATTAACCTTCAAAAATAAATGATAATAAAACAATTAAAAATTAAATAAAAAGTATAAGTTTTAAAGATTTTCCGATGATGAGATGTTACGGAATTCACAAGTAGTGATTCCTAACTGATCTCTAGGTGAGAGAAATATGCTAAATGTTACCAGCGTATTGGAATATTTAGTATGATTTTTCAATAAAAACAAGATTTTATAAATATAAATAAATTACAAAATAATAATAATATAAGTATAAATGAATAATGGATTTCTCATGTGCATCATCTGTATTTTGATTGCATCATTTGCATCCATGAAATTTCAAAATAAGTGTGAATCTCCCGAAGATGAGATTCTATAGAAATCGCAAGTAGAGATTCTTAAGAAATCTCTAGGTAAGGAAATTATCCGAAATGCTACCAAAAGTATTGGGGTACTTCAGAATAATTTTCAATACAAAAGATTCTCATTTATTTCAAATAAAAAATAAATTTAACATAGATAAAATTTAATATTTCAAATAATAAGCAAATAAAAAAAAATTGATTTCAAAATAAATGAATTTCTTTTTAAATGTTTAATTAAGATCATCTCATTAAGATTGAAAGATAAGACATGATTAAGTGGTACCGTTTTTTAACGGGCGTTGTGGGGGTGCTAATCCTTCCCCACACGTAACCGAACTCCCGAACCCAAACTTTGTTTTCACAGACCAAAAATTATTTTTTTGATAAAACTTAATTAATTTTAATATTTTATTGAAAAAATAAACAATTTGAGGTGGCCAATCACACCTAGCCAAAAAAGATTGGTGGCGACTCCTCTTTGTGTTTTTTTCAAAAAAATCGTCTAGCGATCGAGTCCCCGGACGAAAATCGTTACGACAGACATATTAAACAAACACTAAACAATAGCATGAAGTCATTAGAATCAGAAATTACTAGCTTTCTTTCTCACCTTCCTTGTGGCTGAAACTTCCAAGCTTTCTTTCACCTATCAAATGGCCACTACAAAGCTTGGTATGGAAGCCTGTTATAGAGGAGGTTGAGATAAGCAACTTTGCTTAAAGGAGGTGGTGGTTTTGGTGGCTTGAAAGAGGTGTTTCATAAGGCTTTCTCTCTCTTACACTTAGCTTAAAAGTGAGATGATAATGGTGAGATGGTGGCTGGCTAAGAAGAGAAGATGAGCTTAAAATGTCTCATTTGATATTTATTTTGTAATAGAAATATCAATTGAGGCAAATGACTAAAGTGCCCCTTTAAAATTCTAATAATACTTTTCATGTCCGTACTAATATAATATTATTTTAATAATGCAATTTAAGTTCCATTTATTTTTTATTTTTCCATAATATCATCTTTATCTAATATTAGAAGTAAAAAATTTGACTTTGAGTGGTTAGTGGCCGGCTAAGGAAGGGTAATTACCAAAATAACACTAAACAAAGCTTTTGGGCTCATTCACGTTGTTTTTAGCCTTTTTGCATGATTTAGTCTATGGTTTGGAATTATGTAAGACATCTTCACACAAAGGTCTAACTACAATAGTCAATGGGTGAAAAGTCAAACTAGGTTGACCATTATTTATAAAAAGTTTATTCAGGCTATGGACAAAACCGTTATTATTAAATTTGTTGCACACAAACCCAGGTATGCTCAAACAAAAGAATTTCAAAAAATGGTCTCCTTACCAATTATGTATTTCGATCTCAAAATCGACAATTTGCACTTTCGTTCTCATCCGGATTAAGAAGAATCCTGTGGGCCCTGATGATGACTTCTTGTGAGAGCCCAAAATTTTCTATTCTCCCTATACATATTGAAGGTGCTGGATAAGAATACTAAGTGAAATTACGGAAATTAATTCCCACATGCTATAGTGTTAACGGGGAGAACTGTCAAGTAGGCCCCAACAAGGTAATTTTTAACTCGAATGGATTCTAAAATGGTAAATTGTGAATCGTGGGCTCGAGATACCTAACTGGGAAGAAGGTCACTTTTAGAAATTCTCTTTCCTAAGTATATGTTAGTTTAAGTGAAACAAATGCAAAAATGACGATTGTGTCCATACCCTGGAAGAATTTTTCTGAATAACGGTCAAACCAAATTGACTTTGAACCTACAGACTGTCACAGGAAAATTCTTGCGTAAAGAAGTTTCACATGGATCCAGCAGTGAACCGAATTATGCGAAAATACTAAAAACGTGAACAAAACTAAAATTATTTATTTATGGGTAGTTTAGTAATTTCACTACCCATACTTAGTCAAATCACCTTGAGAGTCAACCTTTAACCTTATTTGACCTAAATATAGGAAAAATAATAAAAATAAAATGTAAAATCAGAAAATAAAAATAATAAAATAAAACTAAGATAGGAATGAAAATATTGGAATAGTGCAAGGGCAAATTGGTCTTTTTTCAAAGGGGTTGGTCAACATTGGTCAACCTTTGACTTGATTGACCAAAATAAGTAAACTTTAATAAAAATTAAAAAATAAAATCTGACTGGATAAAAAAGTGCACTGTATAGTGGCATTTCATGTAAATGTGTGAAATTTAAAGGGGTATTTTGGACTTTAGCAAATTAAATCAGATTTTATATATTAAATTATAATTATGGACCAATCAAAAGGAGACAACACATTAGCTTCATCTATTTTCTTCAGCTGGTTCCACCGACTCATCCATTTTTCTGCTATTGCATCGATTTTCCCATTTCTTCTTCCATCGTTCCTCATTTCCAGCCCTTGAAACACCTTCATTTCATCACCAATACACTTAGGTTTCTTCATAGAAATTAATCCTCACCTCCATAGCTCCCTAACCATCTAAAACTCTACACCAAAAACCACCAAAAAGAAGCTGCCCTGCTGCTGGACAGCAACAATTCTACTAGGTAAAATCTCAACGTCCATTTCATTCACCTTTGCCTCTTGTTTGTGGTTGAATTACATGTGTAGATGATGGATATGATTATGGTTTACAATAAAAACATATATATATATATATATATATCAATTTTGGATGCTTGATCATGATGGTTGAAGGGCTATAATTGTGCTGGAAGTGGTGTGAATGACAGAAATGAAAAGCTGATCATGTAATAGATGTAGCTATGGATTTAATTAAGTAAAGTATAAGTTGGGCTGCTATGTTTGATCATGGTGATGGAGGGATTGATTTTTGGTGCTGAACAGCATGAGGAATGGAAAAGAGAATTTGACCATAAGTTAAATATAGCTATAGAAGTGGCAAATGGGCGGGTCGGATCGGGTTTGGGTTGGATCATTTTGGATAGGATCATTTTGGGTTAAGGAAAAATCGGATCATTTTGGGTTCGGATAAGGTTAGGTTTGGGTCAAGGAAAAATCGGTCTATTTCGGGTTCGGATCATTTCGGGTTCGAGTAAGGTCGGGTTTGGGTCGTTGACTTTTTTTGTCAATTCAAGTTGGTCGGATTTGGATTAGGGTCGATTGGACAGATTTATTGGATTAAGCTTTGGTCATCTTAATGTGATTTATTTGGTACGAAAATCAACTAAAACCATATTTCTAAGAATTACAAAACTCATGAAAATAAAATTTTCTTCTTACATTACCTATAGTACAATTGGGATTGAAATAATCAAAATATTTAATAATCTGTATGATAGTTTTCTTTATAATATATTTACCAATATTCAAAAATTAATTACATTTTTTTCATTTTATTTTTATTATCTACAATAATTAATAACTTTTGAATCAAAGTGATTTAATAATCCCTATTAAATATCATAAAACAGTACTATATATCTCTTTAATTTATTTTTTTTATAGAATAATTGTAGACATTAGTGTAGATGATATAGCTTCCGTACTCTATTATAGATTAACCATTAAATAATTATACATTAGGTTCAAATGAATGCAATATAAAATGAATATTTAAATTTAACTAGATTAAAAAAATATATAACACTCATAGTATTGAAAAAAACTATATTTTTACTATATTAAAATACTTTGATATTTAATTTTAACATTTAAATATTTATTGATAATATTAAATTTAAGTTTGGGTAAATCTGGATTCGGATCAACTTAGATTCGGGTCAATTTGGGTTCAGATCAATTCGGGTTCGGGTTAATCTAAATTTGGATGAATTTGGGTTCGGATCAATTCGGGTTCGGATCCGGTCGGGTTTGGATCAATGTAAATTCGGATAAATTTGGTTTTAGATCAATTCGGATTCGAATCGGATTGGATTTGGGTTGTTGACTTTTTTAGTCAAATCGAATCGGTCGGGTTTGGATTCAGGTTAATTGGGCGGATTTTTCAAGTCGAATCAACTTTTACCACTTCTAAGCTATAGGATTTATTTAACAAAAACAGAAAAAAAAATTGGGACAGCACAGCAACTAGCCAAGGATGATTGTTGATTGATTTTGGTGATGGGTGGCATGGAAGGTTAATAATGGAGGCTGGTCATGGAATAAAAATAGACATAAAAAAATTAAATTAATAAAAACATGAGTTAAGTCAATATGAGACAGTCGGCTGTGGAAAAATGGAGGAAAGAATGCTAACTTTTGATGATTTAAATGGTGGAAAACAAAGGCTGTTAGTGTAGTAATGCAAGATGAATTCATAACCAAGTGAAATGATAAATGTAGTTAATTATTTAGGGGCCATTCGGCTATGACAAAGGGTGAAGATGATGGAGTGATTTTAATATTTAATGGTGATGAAAGTAATGTAAGAAATACATAAGGATTATTCATATAATTAAAATTGAAAAAGATAAGTATAGGATTTCAAGAAGCATTCGGCCATGGGTTGTGTTAATGGGATTTTGGTGATTTTGATATAGGGTTAACAGAAAATGATAACATGAAAGATAATAAATATGATCGTAGTCATAAAATTCATGAAATGTTAAATTTAGGATTTGAGGATTCTATTAGGCCAAGAGGGATGAATGGTGATGTGAGTAAAATTTTAATGCTTAAAATGAAAGAGTAATATAAAGGATAAATAGAAATTATTGGTGGAGTTAGAATTGGAAAATAATGAGTGTAGAAGAATTTGGTCAAATTAAATGGAAATGAAAATGACCAAATTTCCATATAATAAGGGTGTAGGATTAAAGCAAGAAGTAAATAGATATTATTCGTGAAATGAACATGAGGAAGGAATGAGCATAATGAATTGGTCATAATTTGGCCAAATGGGAATTTATAAGAATTCCATCTTGTTTTCCTAAATGTAAAAGATTAAATGGGAATTTAGAGAAAATAAAAAAGAATTTATAAATTGGAGCAATAAGTCTTAATAGTTTTAATGATTATTTTTGCAACTCATAATTTGGAGAATTAAGTGGCACAGTGGTGCGATTGGATCGATTACCCTACATTGTGATTGAGGGAAGGAATAGTATATGGAAGTAGTATAGGAAATATGGTTCTTGCATGTGGGAGGAATTGGGTGATTTAGAAATATAAACTATGATTTTGAAAGGGGTTAGGATAGAAATCAAACTGAAGTGTTATTGAAAAATTTAGAAAATTCACCCTTAATTATTTACACGCTCAATTTCTTAATAAATAATAGAAAATTTATTTTATGAATTTATGTGAGGACCCGCCGAGTAGCACGTTGGTCCCCATTAGGATTCAAGAGGTGGCTCCCTTGGCGACCCCACGTTTCATGAGATGGTGATCGCCCACTCTCATTCTCTTAACGTATTGTCCGCTTCGGCGGTCACCCACCTCACGGCTTTATCCCAAGGGGCCTGAAGAACTCAGGAAAATTCCCTCGGACGTGTTTTCACTCATGTTCGATCTAAGACCCATAGGTCCCCTTGGGATAAAGCCGTGAGGTGGGCCACCGCCGAAACGGACAATACGTTAAGAGAATGAGAGTGGGCGATCGCCATCTCATGAAACATGGGGTCGTCGAGGGAGCCACCTATTAAATCCCAATGGGGACCAACGTGCTACTCAACCGGTTCTCACGCGCGTTTTTATGTGAGGACCCGCCGAATAGCACATTGGTCCTCATTGGGATTCAATAGGTGGCTCACTTGGCGCCCCTTACATTTCTAGTGAAAGTTGGCGATCGCCCAACACTCACTTTACTGAACGTATTGTCCGCTTCAGGCGATCTCCTCACGGCTTTATCCCAAGGGGCCTGAAGAACTCAGGATAATTCCCTCGGGCACGTTTTCACTCATGTTTGATCTCAAGACCCCATAGGTACCTGGCTCTTACACTAGTGTTACCATTAAGACAACTTGTTTCAATGGTAACACTAGTGTAAGAGCCAAGTACCTATGGGGTCCTAAGATCGAACATGAGTGAAAACGCGCACGAGGGAATTTTCTTGAGTTCTTTAGGCCCTTTGGGATAAAGCCGTGAGGTGGGCGACCGCCGAAGCGGACAATACGTTAAAAGAATAAGAGTTGGCGACCACCATCTCATGAAATGTGGGGTCGTCGAGGGAGCCACTTCTTGAATCCCAATGGGGACCAACGTGCTACTCGGCAGGTCCTCAGCTGCGTTTTTATGTGAGGACCCACCGAGTAGCACGTTGGTCCCCATTGGGATTCAAGAGGTGGCTCACTCGGCGCCCTTTACGTTTCTAGTGAATGTTGGCGATCGCCCAACACTCACTTCACTGAACGTATTGTCCGCTTCGAGCGATTCCCATTCTTGGGCGATCTCCTCACGGCTTTATCCCAAAGGGCCTGAAGAACTCAGGATAATTCCCTCGGGCGCGTTTTCACTCTTGTTTGATCTCAAGACCCCATAGGTACCTGCCTCTTACACTACGCATAAGGCTCTCTAACTCCCAAGTAGCCTCAGCTTTAGTATGATACTGCCAGAGCACCTTAACCAAAGGAATCATCTTAGATCGCAATACCTTATCTTTCCTATCCAAGATCTGTATCAGTTTCTCAACATAACTCATGTCCTCTCTGATCTCCAATAGCTCATGTCGAATTACGTGAGAAGGATCTGGATGGTACTTTCTTAACATCGAGACATGGAATACGTTATGCACTCCTGACAACTCTAGTGGTAATGCTAACCGATATGCCACATCTCCCACGCGATATAAGATCTCATAAGGTCCAATGTATCGGGGACTCAACTTTCCTCTCTTCCCGAATCTCATTATACCTTTGGACGGTGATACCTTTAAGAATACATAATCACCCACTACAAACTCTAGTGGTCGGCATCTAGTATCTGCATAACTCTTTTGCCGACTCTAAGCCGTTCTAAGCCTCTCACAAATCATCTGTACATCACAGGAAGCCTGCTAGACTAAATCAGGAGCTAATAGTTTACGGTCTCCCACTTCTTCCCATGCTATCGGGGATCTGCATTGCCTGCCATGCAAGGCCTCATAAGGTGCCATACCGATACTCGTATGAAAGCTATTATTATAAGCAAACTCTGCCAGGGGTAAGTGATCATCCCATGAGCCTATAAAATCCAGTGCACATGCTCTCAACATATCCTCGAGCGTCTGTATCGTACGCTTTGACTGTCCATTAGTCTGTGGATGAAAAGCGGTGTTAAAATTCAGTTGGGATCCCATAGCCTCCTGAAATCTCCCCCAGAAATGAGATGTGAAGCGGGAATCCCTATCGGATATAATACTCACTGGAACACCATGTAATCTCACTATCTCCCTGACATACAATTCGGCTAAGGCACTAACTGAATTTGTAGATCTCATGGCCAAGAAATGAGCAGACTTAGTCAATCTATCTATGATCACCCAAATAGCATCATAACCCTTCCGGGTCCGTGGTAAACCCATAACAAAATCCATAGTCACATGCTCCCATTTCCACGTAGGAATCGATAACGATCGAAGCATACCTACAAGCTTCTGATGCTCAATCTTAATCTGCTGGCATGTCAGACATCTAGCAACAAAATCCGGATGTCCTTCTTCATCTTAGACCACCAATATACTCTCTGGAGATTCTGGTACATCTTAATACTACCCGGATGTAACGTATATCTAGAGGTATAGGCCTCTGATAAAATCAAATCTCGAATCTGCTGATCTCTGGGAACACATATCGTACCTCTAAACCTCAGTATTCCATCGGTGACAATCTCAAAATCTGACACAACTCCCATCGGAATCTGACTAGCTACCCTGACACAATAATCATCACTCCTCTGAGCTTCTCTAATCCGATCCATCAAATCCGGCTCTATATGAAAACTAGCCATAAATCCATACTGGTCAGAGGAAATAACTGTCAGGCTGAGGCTAGAGAACTATTCCATCAAATCATACTCCCTGATCATCATGTAAGATACCATGCCAACATGCTTACGGCTCAGTGCATCTGCCACTACATTAGCTTTACCCGGGTGATACAAAATCTCACAATCATAGTCCTTTAGCAATTCCATCCACCGTCGCTGCCTCAAGTTCAACTCTCACTGTGAGAATATATACTTCAGACTCTTATGGTCTATATATATATATATATATTTATATGAAAATTCTCCCTGTACAAGTAATGTCGCCATATCTTCAGTGCAAACACTACTACGGCTAGCTCCAAATCATGTGTTGAGTAATTCCTCTCATAATCCTTCAACTGTCAAGAACCGTAGGCTATAAGCCGACCATGCTGCATAAGCACACACCCTAATCCTTGAGCAGACGCATCAGTATACACCATAAATCCACTCGCTCCACTAGGAAGAGCTAATACAGGGGTAGTAGTCAATCTACACTTAAGCTCAAGAAAACTATGCTCACACGCATCATTCCACTCAAACTTCACATCTTTACGTGTGAGCCGCGTCAATGGAGCAGCAAGTCTGGAAAATCCCTCCACGAACCTGCGATAATATTCGGCAAGACCCAAGAAACTCCGTATCTCAGTAACAGTGTTAGGCCTTTCCCACTGTACAATGGCCTCTATCTTGGACGGATCAACTGATACCCCATCCTTCGACACTATGTGTCCCAGAAAGATTATATGGTCAAGCCAGAATTCACACTTACTAAATTTGGCATACAACCTCCGATCTCTGAGGGTCTATAATACCATATACAAATGCTGCTCCTGCTCCTCTAGAGTCTTAGAATAAATCAGAATGTCATTTATAAATACTATGACAAACTTATCCAAAAAGGGATGGAACACCTCATTCATCAAATTCATAAAAGCTGCAGGGGCATTTGTCAACCCAAAAGGCATCACCACGAACTCATAGTGACCATAGCGAGTTTGAAATGTTGTCTTATGCACATCCGACTCCTTAATTTTTAACTGGTGATAGCCTTATTGGAGATCTATCTTGGAAAATACCTATGCACCCCTGAGCTGATCAAATAGGTCATCGATCCGGGGCAGTGGATACTTATTCTTAATGGTAGCCCGATTCAACATCCGATAATCTATTCACAACAGGAGACTACCATCCTTTTTCTGAACAAATAATACTGGAGCTCCCCACGATGCCACATTGGGACGTATAAATCCCTTATCTAATAACTCTTGGAGCTGCTTCTTAAGCTCCTATAACTCAGGCAGTGCCATCCGATATGAGGGTCTAGAAATCGGCTCCGTACCGGGTACTAACTCGATCATAAACTCCGTCTCTCGATCCGATAGTAACCCTGGTAAATCTTCTAGAAATACATCTAGAAAGTCCTTGACCACAGGAATCTCTTGAATCTCTGGATGTTTCCTTTCTACATCCTCCACACTAGCAATATATCCTTCACAAACATTCATACACAACCACAATTTCAGTACACATGTTATTTCACAAACATATATTCACATACTTTTTATTAATTTATAATAACTTTACAATGTACTTTTCGGGATGAGAGAAGGTAATAAACTTAGTATTACAATCCAAACTAACATGGTTCGCAGCTAACCAATCCATACCCAATATGATGTCAAAATCATATATATTCAACAAAATTAGGGTAGCTGTCATAACCTTCTCTCCTATAGTCAATTTACAATTCCTATATACAATATCTGTCCTCTGGAAATCTTTAAAAGGGGTATTCACTTGCAAGGTATACCCTAACAACTCCGGCTCTACTGGGGTCCTGTTAGCACATGTAGGCGATAAGAACGAGTGGATAGAACCCGGATCAAATAAGGCAATTACAGGAATATCAAAAAGATAAACTTTACCTTTAATCACATCGTTAGAGGCGTCGGCAGTCTCCTGATCCATCGCGTACACCCGACCCTGAGTCACAACATTCTTACCCTTCTCTGCGGCTGTCGCCTACCTAGGCTGTGAGGGTGTTGCCTTCTCTGGCTCACTCGGAGCTGCTGGTGCCGCTATTTGAGGTAATGTAGGAGGAATAGTATAAGCATCTAACTCACTAAGCATCGGACAATTCTTGATAAAGTGCCCCGTCTGTCTACATCTAAAACATACCTTAGACATCAAAAGGCAAGGGTGTGAACCATGCGACCTTCCACAATGTCTACATAAAGTCACAACACTCCTCTGAGTAGCGGTGGGGCCACTAGCAGGGGTAGAAACCGCTGATCTAGTGAATTGTCCTTCTGAAATCTGTATGCCCGAAGATCTAGTCCTCTTAGGCTGCTCCCTATTATATCTATTCTCCAAAAATCTCTTACCTTTATCTTTACCTTTACTCTTGCTCTTACCACCAGCCTCTATATGGTACTGCTCAAAATCCCTCTCACATAGCTGAGCCCGTCGTACTACCTCATCATATGTCATAATATCGAATGAGGCTAGCTTCGATCTGATGGAGGGTCTCAAACCATATTTAAATCTCTTGATCTTATGTCGCTCATTAACAGTGGTCTCTGAATCAAATCGGCTCAAGGTGGTAAACTTAGCCTCATACTCGTCCACTGCCATACTTCCCTGAGTTAAATACATAAACTCTTGCTGTAGTTTTTGCTGGGCAGTGTCAGGGATATACCTTCATCTAAAGGCATCTACAAAAATCTCCCAAGTCATATCCTGATGTTGGGAGAACAATACTATCTAAGTAGCCTTCCACCAGTGCTCCGCATCATCTGTCAACTGGAACACTACTAGACGTGCCTTCTCGGTCTCCGTACACCTCATAATCCTTAGTAACTTCTCTATAGCAATAACCGATTGCTCCACCGCCAACGGATCCCTAGCACCTTTAAACTTAGGTGGATCCAACTTCCTAAATGATCATACCAAAGTGACATCACAATACGACACCACATCTCTAGGTGGCTGAATCAATGGCTGTGGTGGAGTTACCTGTGGCTGAGGTGCCGGTGGTGCAATAGGCTGAGGCTCGGGTATATCTGGTGCCGGTTGTGGCAGAATTGGTGCAACTGCGGGAGCTGTGGGAGCTGCTGCTCTCTCCCTCTCCGCCCTATCTGCGGCTCTATCCGCCTGATACATAGCCATAAAATCGGCTAACAACCTCTCTACCCGGTTCACAAGGGCATCAATGCTCTCTAGCTGTAGAGGACGTGTAATTCTTGGGTGGGTTTCGGTATCTGCAGCTCCGAAATCTGTGTCGCCCTACCTCGGCCTCTACCTCTAACTGAACGTGTCACCCTTCTTCCACTCATATCTGTACCACAAAGATCATTTATTTCACTTATCATTAGTATATCAATTATATTCAGATTATACAGTACTACAGGGAATGTTTACTATTCACTTTTCGTTTTAAGCACCACCAAATATCCGACCAACCCTGCTCTGATACCATTAAATCTGTAACATCCCGAATCTACAGTAAATCACATATTTTACTCTTATTCACACATTTTTACCGGTTGGACTGTCTGTGATGCTTAACAATCCGTTAATCACTTTTCGTAATAATCAGTACTCTTATTCATCGTACTAATATGGAAATATGAATTGTTACATTATTTCCTTAAGATATATATATATACATTCCCTTCTACTCAAAGTAGTACTGTACAAATTTGCTGAATATATAAAAGAAAATCATATACCCTCGATATCGAATATCTGCTGACTCTAGCAGTCGCAAATCTCTGAAAGGTAATTCTCTTAATCTAAAATCAACACCCTGTGGAGTGAAAATAAGGGGTGAGCGACAACGTGCTTAGTAAGGGAGTTGTATGCTGCTTTATAAAATAAAAATTATATACCACAAAACGTTTATTTTCCCTAACAGAATACCCAGTAGGAAAACAGTGGATATAGTGAACAGTCTTTAATATTCAAATCACTGGCTAAACAATTTACGATATAGTATAGTAAACAGTAAACAGGATTCAGTAAATCCTTTCAGTAAACAGAAATTAGTAAGTTGAGACTAGGCATCACCCTACAATTAAATCATGTAATCATCGTTCCCACAGGAGCACAGTAATCGTCCCCACTGGGACACAGCTAGATCTATGGCCATAATCTATAGGTGGTCCTCGGGTACACTTGCCAAGTGACCTCGAGACCTCTGATGACTTGGCGAGTCAATCAGCCACGTGAATAGTAGAGCATGAAACTCGGGGCTTAAAGTCTCAAAAATCAATTTATATCTCATAAAGAACCTTTAAGGAATATTTCACATATTTCATCATTTCTTTAAAATGATTGTTTTCCAAAAAGGTATTATATTTTCTGTTTACAACCACAATAAAAACAGCCAGTAATTCATTATTTTTCAAGTGATAAAAACATATGTTCCACGGCTCGCCCATGGTTAGCTCGCCCATCACGGCTTGCCCATGGTCAGCTGGCCCATCGTGGTGAACTAACGTTCGCCCACTAACAATTTGCATTTGAGCTTGACTAGTGCTCGCCTGCTATAATGGATTACACGACAGAGCTGACTAGGGAATCACCCATAAAAATATTCGCCTGAAGGCTGAAATATAAATCAATGGTTCGAGGTCGCCCATAAGATTATTAGGGATCGCCCATAAACACTAGTCTCTCAAAACCAAAGGGTCGCCTACTTTTGGGTCGCCCACTTTTGGGTCGCCCGAAATATCACAAAGGGTCGCCTATCTTTAGCTCGCCCGGATTTTATTAAAACAGGGGTCGCCTTTCTTTGGCTCGCCCAAATCATGGTTTGTGAAAACAATTTATCAAACCAATGCATGTTTCAAACCAAATCATTTTCTCAATATTTCCATAAAATTTAACTCCACAGAACATGCAATCACTTCACACACATCTCCCTTACCTGGTCTTACGAAGCCTAGCTTCCGGATCGCCTGTACCGAGTTCTCAATTCTCGGCTGCAAAATAAATTATCAAGACCATCAATATATTCTGTTCTAATGTTTCCAACACTTTGGCGAGACTTGAGACTAATCCTCTAGCTCGCCCGATGCAACTCGCCATTCATATATTGGCTTGTACATGGGAGATCGCCCACAAATCAGCTCGCCATGCCTATGCATGAGAGTTAGCCATACACGGCTTTTTATTCAAAGGTGGGTTCGACTATGAATTAAACTAGCATATGGCAATCTCGCCCACTACCGTGCTCGATATAATTTAGCTCGTCCATAATAGCTGAGCTCACTTATTTCTCATCAGTTTTACACCGTTTCCAGCACTTTCCTTGTTAATTCTTGATTATTTTCCAAGACTTCATCTTGTTCTAGTTTTTATATCCTAAAGGATTTAACTAAAATAAGGTTATATCTATGTTTATTCCATTGTAAAACATAGAAATATACCATAAAATATCAATATAACCATAGAAATATGGAAGCTCACCTTAACCGAACTGCACTTCCAGATCCTAATGCTTTCTGTCTCACTTTGCTTATTCCTTAGCTCTTCAAACGATGGAAGAAAGGTTTAGCAACCTGGTTTCGATGTTTAGATAACTAAGGATGAAGTTTCGTAGATAACGTATGGAGTAAACGGAAGAAACGAGACTTGAACTTGCAGTAAAACATAACGGACAAGAAGCAATAGAGTAGGAGCGAAGAAGATGAAGTTTGTTAATGTCAGTTTTCTCATGAAGTCTTCTTATATAGTCATGTTAATTCAATCAGAACCTACCACCTGTGTCTTATCCCGTTTTCTTTCATCATTTCACGTCTTTCATGCATTAAAAACTTGAAGAAAACTGCAGCAAAAAGGAGCGGCAGTGCAGGTTGATTTTGCTGCTCGGTTTGACTTAACTTCCCCTTCTGTATTGTATTCTTTAGCTGTGCAGTACAAGGGCGTCAAAAAGATAAAGCGAGCAGTCCATTTTCACGGCACATTTATTGTTTCCCCTCTCCTTGTCGTCTTCTCTTTATTTGCTTTCACACGTGATCGACCAATAAGGGAAAGGTGTGAAATTTCTACTGCACTTTCTCTTGGCTTGCTTCTTCTCTCTTTTGCGTATTCCGTTCAACAAAATTTCACATGTACCATAAAATTTTTTTCTTATTATTCATATACACAATATTATAAATTTTTGTTCCAATAATTCCATAGTTCAAAGTGGAAATTCACATTCAATATTTATTTAATCTCACTAAAATAATTTATTTCCACTATCAATCATTTACAATTATGGTGTACAGTGAAATAAAAACGGGTCTCACACCCTATTTCTTGCCTCGCCCATTCTCCTTATTCACTCACCCACATTTCTAGTTCTATTTATATATGATTTCACTTATTCATCCATGTAAAAGAAAATAATGCATGGAAATTATTGAGAACAAAAGTTTAATGCTAGCTTCACCCATTTTCCTTGCTCACTAGCCCACTTTTTTTTTAACCTATTTCTTGCCTCGCCTATTCTCCTTGCTTAGTCACCCACCTTTTACTTGCCTATTCACTTACCTTCTTGGTTCCATTTACGTATAACTTCACTTATTAATCAATTTATAAACTTTATTATTATTATTATTATTATTATTATTATTATTATTATTATTATTATTATTATTATTATTATTTTGCTTTGATGTATTTTAGTTGAGAAGTCTATTTTTCTTTGGGTTGGATGTATCTTTTTTCATATATCACTTGTTGATCACCCATGTCACTTATTTCCATGGCTTTCCTTGCCCCTCGCCTATCGCCCTATGGTATCTTTCTTCTAACCTTCATTAGTTTCAAGGTAATTCTTTTCATATCTCAAAGGCCCACCATCATAAACGTTCTTCCTTGGCATGTTTCAATAGTTGCATTCAGTACCCTCTTCAACGAAGAATTTTTTTTTTTACAACAGTCATCTAAAAAACCCTTTAGCAAATTCTTTTATAAGTTTAAAGCTTTCCTCATCCATTTTCCTCTCTCAATCACCACCTTATTGTCACCTACTTATTGCCTTGCCAATTCTCCATGCTCACTTGCCCCCCATCCTAGTTCCATGTACATATAACTTCACTTATTCATCCATATATAAAAAATTATGTACATAAATGGTTGAGAACAAAAGTTTAAACCATACCTCACCCATTCACCTTTCTTATGTGCCCACCTTTTTTATGTCTATGCGAGAATTGCATATTTGGTACTATTGTCATGTGTTAGACTTCTCACCACTGTTCAATTCCTGTGTATTTCACAGGTACGATTGAGAACAGTAAGGTGGGTCCCACAAACTCTACAGTGCCTAGATGAACAAGAGACTTGGTGCATGCAGTAAAAAGATCTGAATAAGCTTATGGTAAGAATCTAAAACCCAAAATCCTTTATTTAAGTCATTTTGGGGAAGTGTGCCAACAAATTAGAAAATAATGATTAAGGACATAGGTTGGAAGAACTTTTGTAAATAATGGTCAAACTAAATTTACTTTTGACCAATTGACTGAAGAATGATAATCTATGTGAAAAAATTTCTAAACCATGTCAATAGATAGATTGAAACATACGCGTAGTAATAAATTTACATGATTGACCCAGTAGGGGTATTTTCGTAATTTCATCCTTACGATCAGTCAAGCCTTAATAAAACCCCATCCATTCATTAAAATATGTTCAATAATAATTAATGATGGAATAAAATATTTTGGAGTTAAATTATCTAGTTAAAAATATTATAGAAGTTTAAGAGCAAAATTATCTAAAATTATCATAATCAAGGGCATTTTGATCATTTTACCATTAAAAAAAAATTCTAAACATTTCTACACAAGGGGGCTGGCCACTCCACACCATCATCTTCAACCTCCCTCTCTTCCTCCATTAACAAACCTTGTAAGAAACAGAGAAAGCTTCCAAAACACAATTAAAACAAACTTAAATTCCAAAAATTCCTTCTACAGCCGTGTCTAAAATTTAATCCTCTACAAGCCCATACCCATATTGAAGTGTGAAGTGGACAAAATCAAGGTGATTGGCATCTC
Organism: Heritiera fomes; assembly: GCA_032173925.1. Taxonomy (NCBI): domain Eukaryota; kingdom Viridiplantae; phylum Streptophyta; class Magnoliopsida; order Malvales; family Malvaceae; genus Heritiera; species Heritiera fomes. The sequence goes on along the minus strand of JAPDPM010000016.1, from coordinate 20,813,303 downwards.
CTCAAATTTGGCCACCATAAGGTAACCTTTAACTTTTAATGATAGAAAATGATGTAATTAAGTGTGTTAAGCATGATTCTAGCCTTGGATTGAATCAAAACTCACGCAATTATCTTCTTAGGGTTTCGGCCATGAATGGAAGGTTAGTGTAGACACTTAATTTTTTCCGGAACAATAAATGTATTTGAATCGAGTCTCATTTTGACCGTAGTAATAAATTCGATTTAATGGTATGATTGAATTGTTTTGTCAAAAACAAACTTTGAGTGAAGTGATGATGGAAATTAATTTAAAGTTTGAATATGTGAAAATCGAATTCTTTCTTTCAAAATAGATTCCAAATAACTCGACCTTTTCTTTAATTTATTGAAATTACTGTCATTTGCGTTAAAGGCCAATCAGCCTAAATTAATTGAATTGGGGCTGATGAAGGTAAAGATTTAAATCCATTTAAAGCCCATCTTCTTATTTTGATATTTAAATTAAGTTATCTTTATTTTATTTCATTTTATTTTAGAATAAAAAAAGTTAAGAAAATATATACCTAATTTTTAATTATTTTGTTTTTTTAAAAGAAAAATTAAAAAAAAAGTCTTGCCGGTGTCGACTGTCAGCCAAAATCAAACTGACTACATTGACAAACACAAAAGAACTTGAAAGTCATCTGTTAAGGGATTACAATCCCTGGATCTTAGGGATTTGATCCGTTTTTGTTGACTGGAAATGCCCATTAAAAGGGGCTCGAACGAGATGAAGAGGGCATGGGGGTTGAAGGAGAGGCCAAGGGGAATTCGGCAAAAAGAAACCCATACACCTCCTCCACAGAGCCCTCACACAAAGCCACCACCGAGACAAGCTTCAAGCTACCACCCAAACCTTAATGCACCCTCTATCCAAGCACCAATCGAGCCATCACTAGCAGCCAAAAGCCAAGGGGATCATCACAACACCACAGTCCACAAACCACCAAGCCATACTACCACTGCTACCTTGAGCCCTCAAACCCACTCGAAAACCTTCAACACAGTGTTCAAACCCAAAATCAAAAAAATCAAAAAAATAAAATCCATAAAAACCAATGAGTTTTCTTAGATTTTGAAGTTAAATTTGAGTTTAGAAGAGTAAGAGGATTTGTCCTGGAGTGTTCTTTTGAGACAAAGAAAGGAAGCAGCAGCGTGGCAAAAAGAAGAGACTGGCGACGTTGGTGGCTGAAGGTAGACGAGCCAGGCCAGGCGACACCTGCAAAAAAGGAGGACCGCGTGACCACGCGGCAGCAATGTGGTGCGCTGGTGACTAGCCGGCAACGAACCTGCAAGCACCAAAGAAAACCCACTAAAAAAACCAAAGGAGCTAAAAAGGAAACAAGGAGTTGAACCCGACTAAAAAGAAAAAGGAGTAATCTGAGTGAGCATTCCCTACTCTTGTGACTTTCTCTTTTTTATATTTTATTACTTTATCTTAATAATGTTGTAGGGCTTTGACTTATTGACTTATGCCATGCACTGAATATGGTGCATATGAGTTGGGCTGAGGTTAATGATGGCTTGGGTCCTTTACATGTGCATCTATGGGTAGAGGCTGTGAAATGGGTTTAGTTTATATGGTTTTTCTACTCTCTACATGGATGTATGTATATAATAGTTTGGGCTTGTTAATTTTTTTTAAAATAATAATAAAATAATGAACAAAATAAAAATAAGAGATAATAACAATTAAGTGTGCAATTATTTTGAAAGTCGAATATCTCTACATTTGATCAAAGTGTTGAAAAATGTAGAGAGATATTTTAATAAATATTTTTAAATTAAATAAATTATCAGTAGCCTAAGAAGTAGTTTGTCTAGAAACTTGAAAATTTAAGAAATCAATAATCTAGAAATATGTTTTTTAAATATTTAAATAAAGAATTTTTCAATGATAGAATTCTTAGATTTCACAAGTGTGCAATATACGAGAAATTTTCAGGTGAGAAAATGTTTGCTCTGAATTTGACCAAAGTGTTGGAAAATTCAGAGAAGGGAATAATTTCAACACTAAAGGTACGTACAATGAAATAATAATGACATTCAATAATTAATTAAAAATTATGAGAGGATAAATTTTAATTAAATCTCTCAAAAATAACTTAATTAATCCGATGACGGAGCCTCTTTATGGAAACGAGTGTGTTTCCTTAAATACTCTTGAGGTGAAAATATTTCCTTATATATTCGATCAAAGTGTTGGAGAAACATTAAGGAAATATTTAATATTTAAATAAATTAATAATCAAATAGCAAATTATGCAAAATTAATAAATTAAAATTAAATGATAAATTTTAACTAATTTTTTATAAAACATTTAATTAATCCGACGACAGAGCCTCTTCACAAGGACAAATGTGTCCCGTGAATACTCTTGAGGTGTAAAGTTACTGGGGAATTCGATCAAAGTGTTGAAGAATGTCCTAAGAAAAATGTCAATATTTAAATAATTGAATATTAAATAATAAAAAGAAAATTTTAATTAAGAATAAAAGACCATTTAAATTAAGATTGCTTAAGATAAAACATGATTAATTGGTACCGTCCATTAGACGGGCGTTGTGGGGGTGCTAATACCTTTCTCACACGTAACCGTACTCCCGAATCCAAATTTTGGAACGTAGATCAGTGTACTTATCCTTAGTTTTGAATAGGTGGCCAATCACACCAAAATTAAAATTGATTGGTGGTGACTCCAAATTTTTAATGTCTAGCGATTAGATCCCTAGACAAAAATCGTTACGACAGTTAGGATTCATTGTGTTTTGATGCATGAAAGCGATGCTAAATGAATGGAAAATAATGGCTAAGCATGAAATAAGTGTTAAATTGTTGAGAAAACATGAAAATCCCACCATGTAGGTTTCGGCCAAGGTAAGGGGATCATGTAATTGTGTTCAATTTAATGAGTTCTAGGTCCCATGCGACTGTATAAATTAAGAGGAGATGTAGACAATATGATAGAATTTAATGGAGAAAATTTTATTATAAATTAGAATGTGAAGAAATGATAGTGTTGGTATAATGTTTTGCAGCTCGGGAGTGAGAAATTATATCGTGGTGTAGTTGGCAAGTTGGTAGAAATCGACAGGTAAGGGATGAGTATGGAAGGTATAGGGATACTGTGAATGCATATTGTGGTTGAAATTGATTTTATGAAATTAATTTGAAGTCAGTTGGTTTGAAATTGTTGGAATTGTGGACATTTGTTGGTTTATAAATTATGCTTTCTCTACAGGATGGCTAGGTTAGAAATAGCCATAAAATTGCCAAAAATTCAAGTAATTTTATGAAATCATCCTTCAATATTCTTGAATATTAGAAATGTTATTGAGTGAATTTCACCTTATTTATTAAAATTGCATATTTTCATTATATACAAAAAAACAATATTTAAAAATTCATGTTATTGAAGTTTACGTATGTGAAGGTACCAACATGTTCTTATAACTCATTTATAGATAAATGAAGCATTTTCAGAAGTAAATACTGAAGTGTGAATATTTTATGAATTTTTATTACTGAACTGCTTATATTTTTCTATATATTTGTTTATGGACTGACTGAAGATTTTATTACTGGAATTGGCTTCCTTTATGGAATTTATATTGTTTATAAATTGTTTTGAGACTGTTAGGCCCTGTATCATGCTTACTGTTATTGTTACTAATTGATACTGATCATTTCATCAATGTCCTAGTTGTCACCTGATCAGTGCACACTGAGGACACCATTGTGACTATGGCCATATGTCTTATTGTTACTATTTCTCCCTTATTGGGTTACTGTTATAGCAAGATATTTATTGGGTGTTGCCTAGTCTCCACTATACTATACGGTTTTACTGAATTGAACTTCTTATTGGTATTGAATTGAATGGTTTCTTTATCGACTGTACTGAGATTTCTAAAATGTTTACTTTACTGTTACTGAAATTCTATACTAAACTGTTTATTGAATTATTTTATTTGAACTATTTATAAGTGAATTATTGCATAATGTGATTTCAAAAAGATTTATACTTTCTATTTATCTCATTATCAACTGTTTACTCTTTATAGTCGTTACGAGGGACCGAGACACGATAGGTACTCTAAAGTACCTCCCATACTCTATTTGGTTTCCTAGTTGACTATAGTATACTTCCTAAAATTGTTCTTAATGTATTGTTAGCCAATTAAATAATTTTATGCATATAGATTTCATAGTATTAATTTTTGCATACGAATTTCTTACTAAGCACGTTAGCTCACCCCCTCTTTTCCACCTCACAGACTATCTGCAATGATATACCATTCCACGGATTTGGATGTGTTTTGATACCTTGAGGCAGCAGTTAGTTGATCCTAGAGGTATATTTTATTTTTTTATATGATCAGATGTTTATGTACAGTACTACTTTTATATAAACTATGTACAGGGGATGTAAATAGTGAAATTGATATTGTTTATGTAAATATTAATATTCGCAAATAAACAAACTTTTTTATTCACAAACTGTTACTGTGCTAAGCAAGTGTTGTAAATGCATCGTAGACAGCCCAATCCACTGACTGTATATGTGAATAGTGATAATTACTGTGTATAACAGATCGTCACAGCCTACTTCTTACCTCACCCATTATCCTTACTCAGTCTCTAACCTTCTCCTCGTCTTCTTGCATACTTTCTTGATTCCATTTACATTACTTATTCACCAACATATCAATTTTTTTAATATGAAAATAAAAAAAAAGCATCTATCAACCGTACGCAATTTTTTTTTATTATTATCCACCTTCTCCTCACTTACTTCTTGTCTCATTCATTTTGTTTGTTCACTCGCCCGCCTTGTACAAGCCTACCCACCCACTTTCCTAGTTCGCTTTATAAATGACTTATTGATCCATGAAATATGATGTATGCAAACAAAAGTTTAAGGCTTGCCTCGTCTATTTTCCTTGCCCACTCGCCTACCTTCTCTTCACCTACTTTTTGCCTTGCCTATTCTTCTTACTTAGGTACCCACCTTATCCTTGCTTACTGTAGATACTTAATTTTGGAAACTAATATTTTATCCCTTTAAGTTTCATACTATAGTGAAGGAAAGTTAGAACATGTACCAAGGTTGTTTCATAGAACAGCTATTCTTAGAATAGCTTCACAAAATAGCTCCTTATAGAATAGTTCTTCTCAAAACAACTTTTCTCAGAACAACTCCTTCACAAAATAGCTTATTCACAAAACAACTCTTCTCAGAACAGTTTCTTCACAAAACAACTCCTTCATCGAATAGCTTATTCACAGAACAATTCTTCTTAAAACAGCTTCTTCATAAAACACCTCTTTCACATAATAAAACTTTCACCAAAAACAAGAAGTGAAAATAACCCCAAAATAGGGAAGGATTCTTGGGTTAAATTCACTATTGGGATATCTTGGAGAGTTTAGCTTGGTGGATCAAATATGGAGATAGTTAAGAGTTCTTCTTTTAACCTTTCTTTGAAGTATGAGTGTTTTCCTTATTTCTTTTAGAAAACATAGTACATCTTCTCCCAAAGCTAAACTCCCATTAGACAAAGCATTAATACTTTTGTAACTGTTAATTCTTACCATTATACCTATTAATGTTTATGATTTGCAACTTCTATTTTGGAGATCTATATATAGCCCACAATATTCTTGTGAAAAGGACTTTTGGGGCAAGTGATCTCACTTAGAAACTCTCTCAAGCCCTCTTTACACTATTTTCTCTATTCAGCCTTATTTAACCTTCTATCTTCTACTCAACCTTCTTCTTAGTCTTGCTCAACCTTCTACCATCACTTGCCATGGCACTGATTCTTCAAAATCTGCTCCAGTCTTCCTTTTCGATGCCTTTCGGCAACACTTTATTCTACTTGTTTGCAACATTTCCTCTACATAGCAAATAATTCACTTATTTTTATTCGCCCACCTTCTTGGTTCCATTTACATATGACTTGACTTATTCATCTGCATTTCTTTTTTTAGTTTTGCTTCTGCTTTTGATGTATTTCAATTGAGCAGCCTTTCTTTCTTTGGGTTGGATTTATGTTTTTTTTTTTCATATTACCCTTGGCGATCACCAATGTCACCCATTTCCATGGCTTTAGTTGCCCCTCACCTATCGCCCCCTGGTATCTTTCTTTTAACCCTCATTAGTTTCCAAGCAGTTTAGTTTTTAGGCAACCCTTTCCATATCTTCAATGGCCACCATCATAAGCTGTCTTTCTAAGCCTGTTTCAATAGTTGCCTTTGATGCCTTCTACAATGAAAAAAAAATATTTTGTATTTTTTTAATAATATGTCTAGATTTTATATATATTTACAATTTTCACGAATCAAACAATAGTAAAAGGAGGAAAATCAGTAGTCTTAAAGGCTTGTCGGTCTAGAAATAAAAATAAACAAAAGAGTGTTTGGAAAATCTTAATGTTAAAACGTTATGGCAATTGGCATGATTAATAGACAGTCTTGAAATGAATTTCCTTTAATAATACGAACTATTTGATACTGTAAGCAGATTAAAGTCGTATCTTTGTCAACCACCAACATCTTAAGTGACACTTGTGACAGACAGTTAAAGACCAAAATCTTGAGATGGTCCCCTCTGGACGACAATGGGGGAATATTTGTGGAAATGTATAAAAAAACAAACAAATAGAGAGGGAAAATTGAATTGATGGTTCATCGGGGTGGACCTTGGGGAAGATGTCCAATGAATAAAAGATGAAGACGATGGGAACAACTTGGATTAACTGTTAAGGATACTTTGGCCCATAAATAGATTAAGTTAGAGATGGTGGGGGCAACTCATGCCCCAACCGTAACTAGTGGGCTGATTTCATTTTCAATTTTCATTTTTGCAACATTTTCCTCTCACCCATTGTTTTTGATACTGACCCTGACCCATCATCCATCAACATTAGAGCCGACAAAGAGATTAGTGAAACACAGGAATTGATTTTGGATTTAGATTTGATTTATTTTGGATTTAGGATCATTTTGATTTTTGATCCTCTTAGATTCGAGTTTTTTTAAATTCGAATAAATTTTTATGATGATTATTTTGAGTTTAGTTTGAGTTCGAATGAGTTTAGACAAGGTCCAATAATTTTAGAATTTTATAGTCTATACTCATTTTTTAATTTCAAGTGTAATATTTAATTTTATATTTTACATGATCAAGTAAATTTTGGATAGAAATAAAATTTAAAAATTTAATAAATATTTAGGATTATTGTCTAATACATCGTCAGTGAAGTTTTTAGATTTCACAAGCGAGGTTAATATGAAGACATATACCTCATTTCATTCCATTTTTTATTTTTTAATATTCTATTAAGGATATATGTTATCATCTTAATATGCTTGTGAAATCCAAAAATTTCACTGACAGTATATTGGATAATAATCCAAATATTTATATAAGGATTTATATATGATGCACTAATAATATATAATCTTTATACACTGTTAATACACAAGAGGATGAGCAAAATTGAAAAAAAAATCATATTTATATTTATTTTTAAGAGCTCTGGTATGTTTTTATTTGCTTATCGATAAAGTGTCAACATTTAATGAATTGACAGTGATAATCCTTATATACTGTCAATACATCATATATAAATCTTTTATATAAATTATTTATATATGATACACTGATAGCTTATAGTCTTTATAAACTGTCAATGCACCAAATGTTGACACATCATTAATAAGCCCTTATAACTAAATTCAAAAAAAATATTTGTATTTATTTTTAAGGACTTGACATTTTTTTAGTTTGTTTTTTGATGAATTGTTAACCTTTAGTGTATTGACCGTTTGTAGAGATTATAAATTGTCAGTGCATTAGATATAAACTTTTATACAAATGTATGTTATATAATAATTTTGTATTTGAATATTATTTAATATTCTTTTAGTTTATCTCATCAGTTTTGATGTAAGAGCAAGCTCTGAATCTTAATTAATAGAAATTATCTACATAAAGTTCAAATTAACAAAAGATTAATCATTTAGTTGCAATTAAAACCAGAGAAACATCTATATACTTAAAAGATTCAATAGCGGAGAGAAGGAAATAAATTAAAAGGAGCAAAAAGAGGTTTAATTCAGTTGTTAGCTAGAAAGCATTATCAAGATTTTGCTTGGCACGATATTACCCGCATAAACGCGTGTCACATTTTGCGGGGGAGGCATTGAAGAGCTATTAATGATGGGCAAAGAAAACACACGCACACGCACACCTCCTAGGGAACCAGAGTCTGCTAACAAAAAGGGGAGATGGTACACTGTTGTCCAGAATACATGATTATTTTTATTAATTTTTCATTTTACATGACTATTTTTATATTTTTTATTAGATAAAGAAAAAGATGATATTGAAAAATTGAGATCAGAGATGGAAGATAATTAAAAGTTGGATTTATATACAATACATTAATAATGTATAATCTTTATATATCGTAAATACATCAAAATTTGATAGTTCATCAATAAATTTTTATGAGCAAATTGAAAAATGTTTATTTGTATTTATTTTTAAGAGTTTGATAATTTTTTATTTGCTTATTGATGAGATATCAAGTTTTAATACATTGACAGAGTATAGAGACAATATACTATCAATACATCATAAAAAATTCTTAAAAGTTTCTTATTGTAATATATGTTAATATTTTATTTTTTTAATAATTTTTTATAAAAATTCTTAAAAAATATTGAGTAATTGTAATCTTTTATTATAATTTATAGGTTCAAATTTTGGATGTTGCGGTGAATTGATGCATTAGTCTTAGGAATTAAAAAATTTTTTAATTTGATTTTAAGAATTGAAGAATAGCTTTTATTTAATTATATTTGGTTTGAATGTTGTATTGTTTAATATAGACATTTAATTTAAAGACAATATATTTTAATTAACTAGATAATGTTTTTTTTTCTTTTTAAATAAATTGCATATTTCTATACCTTCGAAACACTAAAAAACGGTGATTTAAAGAGAATTTTTTTAATAGCACTAAAAAAATATCTATTCAATATGGACAGAATTTCAACAACGGAATTCATCCTTCGGTAATTACCGATAAAACATCGATAGATAAAAGAAAAAAAATATGTACACTTTACCAATGAATTTTTGACAATCCACCGATGGAATTTACTGACGGAATGATATTTCATTGGTATATCGTCGGTGTATAATTGTGTGATGAAATAATAATTGGCGCAGAAATTTCTGACAAAACTTTTGTTGGTAATTCGGACGATTTACTAATTACCAACTTACACTCCGTTGGAAATAGTATTTTATTCTTTCTAAATAATAACAGAAATATTTATAATAATTTATAAATTATAATTTTTATTTTGGAGTTATAGAAGGATTTTTTTTTCGGTAACTCCAATAAATTAATCATGCCCTTGTTTCTTCCAAATTTTCTTTCCATGTTTCTTTCTCTCATTCCCCAACTCCCTTACATAGTTCGGATCTCCACCTTTCTATCAGCTCTTTACAGTGTTCCTCGTCCTTTCCCACGCTTTTCATCCTTTGTCAATGTTCCCTCTCTCTCGTTATAGGTATTTCTCTTCCTCAAATTAAATCTTTGTTTTGCTTGGTTTATTTTTGTTTCTTTTTTGGCTGTTTTCCTTGGATATTTTTTGCTGCAATTTTTGGGTATGGAATTTTTTTTTTAAATCATTAGCTTTGAAATATTTAAAATTTTGATATATTTAGGAAACTTAAGAGAATTGAATTTTAATCACACTAACATATTTTTAACTTGAACTTAAATGAGAAATTATGAAAAGAAATTATGCTAATCGACTTAAGAAATTTTTCACACAAATATGCACATGCAAGAATGATTGAAATATTGCATGCATGTTTGATGTTTTGATGATTTCTTTGTTGAAATGATTCCATGATTGACTTGCCAAATTTATGCCTTTACTATTTAAGATATCGATACCCATGGTAAAAGTATTGATATTGATTATTTAAATATTGAGAGGTTTGATGAATGGTATTAATACCCCAATCATTATCATTGGACAAAAGCTAAATGCTTTGTTCATGTATTGATACTGTAGGGTCATGATATCGATACCTTATGACTATTTTGCAAGAATCTTTCATAAGGTATAAATACATCAAAGGAAAACATCGAAACCCCTTGCATCTAGCAGGTTCCAATAGCTAATTTTGTGTGTCTTGAAATGGAATGAAATTTAAATCAAGCACACCAATGGCTATGTTTTATTGAAGGGATATAGAAAGAACTCCAAAGGGTTCAAAACTCGAGCTTTAAAGTTTCAAATCAATCATCATTCAACTATCAAGCATACCTTTAATTTGAGACCAAACTTCTTTATATATTCCTTTAGTCTCATCGTAATTTTTCTTGTGCTAAAATTGTAATCGGCCAACCTTGTAAGAGGTCTTTGGATTACACAATCTATATCCTTAATCCACCATTTGTAAAAAGGGAGTGAAAACCTTGTGAGCTTATTTGTAATGTAAGATTTGGGTAATGATTAGAGGTTTCTTGTTAAGCCTTGAAAAAAGAGATAGTGAAAGGTTTCTTCTTTGAGCCTTGAAAAATGAAGGCTCAAGGTTTCTCCTTGAACCTAGAAAAGGGTTATAAAAGCTACTTTTTTGCCTTGAAAAAAGAGGTGTAAAGTCCAAGATTCATAGTAGATTTGGCAATTCCTTGAAAGGAGTTCAAGGGAACGGATGTAGGCAAAGGAAATCGAACCCCTATAAAAATCATGTGTACATTTTTTCTATCCTTACTCTTTTACTTTACATTTATTTTTTACTTATTTATTTGATTGAATTGTGATTGTGGTAGGATAGACCTTGTCATGAATTAGGATTTAGAAAAACGAATTTAGATAAGAAAAATCGCTTCACCCCTTCTTGGCTTATCATTTGAGCCAATAATTAGTATTAGAATTTGGACTCTTGGTCATTAGTTTAATCACTTAAGAGTTTAAACGATCTTATAGGAACACCCCTTAGTTTAGAAGGGCATTCCACCATCTGGCCCTATTATTTAACGATTAAAATAATGAATATTGGAAAGCTAGAATGATACTTTTCATTTAAGCAAATGGCTATGAGATGTGAAATACAATAGCTAAAGGTCTTACAATCCTTACGAAAATAGTTGAAGAGGTAGAAATAACTAAGATTGAAGAATGAGATGAGAATAATATTAAGATGGCATAGCTTAATGCAAAAGCAATGCATACGCTGTTTTGTTCATTAAGTCTCAATGAAAACAATATGGTTTCCTTGTGTGATAATACAAAAGAAATTTGAGATAAGTTAGTTGTCACACATAAGGGCATTAGCCAGGTTAGGAAGACAAAATTATATTATTAGCATGAAACTAGCAAGCCAACACGTGAGTGAAAATAAAAGTAATAAAGTAAACAAGAAAAATCAGGAAGGAGAGGTGCTCACATGTTTGGTAAGGGCCTTTCTCCTTTCTTCTACTTTTCTTTTTTCTTTTTTAGAAGAATTCTCTAATCAGGTCTTTCCTCTTTGTAGCATAGAAATCAACCGACCGACTCACTGCCTCTTGTCGCCACGTGGACCTTCTAGCCAATTGTGGTCTTCAGATCCAGCCACAGCACGCCATTATCGTTGGGGTTACTTCGTTGCTGGCATCGCTGTTTTCCTTATTGGGCTTGTCTTAGCTCTTTTTTGTTATCAATTTGTTAATGTTTCTTGAGTTTTGGCTTGATTTGGACTGAATGTTAAGATGAGTAAATTCAATTTGGGTGTGGATCTTAGGACACCAATTGAGTGGGTATTGGGTAGGTGTGTTTTTTGGTGCATGGCAGAAGGGGATTCGATTTGGGTGTGGATCTTAGGACACCAATTGAGTGGGTATTGAGTAGGTGTGTTTTTTGGTGCATGGCATTCGATTTGGTTTTCTTTTCAAACTATTTCATTGCTAATATTTCTCCGTCCCCTCTTCATCACCCTTGAGCTACATTTAATGTATATTTTTAGTCAATAAAAACGGATCAAATCTTAGAAATTTAGGGTAATAATTCGTTTGCAGAGGTCTTTCAATTGCAAATGATGTTTGTTAATGGGTTGGTGGAGAGGTCAGGTGTGAGAACCTCAATTTCTCAATAACCGGTATAAGTTATTCATTATAGAAATCGAAAAGCAAGAGTTAATCGCTAAGATTTCTATATACCGGTTATGTTAGAGAAAATAGGATGCGAGGCTCATGGAAATTACTAAGACTTGGAATGACCTTGAAAGAGTAGGTTATTGATTCTTGGGGATTGATTTACTCATGGTATGAAACTCATCTTGATTAGAGTTTAATTTGAAGTATCGAAGAGAGCTATAGTAAATGTTATGTTTTGTAAAGATTGGGGAAACCGCGATGCGGGTCTCATTAGGATTTTTACAGTCCGAATTGGGGTGAAACTCTAGAGTATTGATATTTGGAGTGAAATAATGAGATGGTAAGTGTCGTAACGATTTTCGTCCGGGGACTCGCTCGCTAGACGATTTTGAAAAAAAACACAAAATGGAGTCGCCACCAATCTTTTTTGGCTAGGTGTGATTGGCCACCTAAAATTGTTTATTTTTTCAATAAAATTTTAAAATTAATTAAGGTTTATCAAAAAAAATAATTTTTGGTCTACGAAAACAAAGTTTAGATTCGGGAGTTCGGTTACGTATGGGGAAGGATTAGCACCCCCACAATGCCCGTGAAAAAACAGTACCACTTAATCATGTATTATGTTTTGATCTTAATAAAATGGTCTTAATTAAATATTTAAAAAGAACTCCATTTATTTGAAAATCATTTTTATTATTTGTTTTATTTTGAAATATTTAAGTTTTATTTTTTTTATTTAAAATAAGTGAAAATCTTTTGTATTGAAAATTATTCTGAAATACCTCAATACTTTTGGTAGCATTTCAGATAATTTCCTCACCTAGAGATTTCTTAAGAATCGCTACTTGCGATTTCTATAGAATCCCATCCTTGGGAGATTCACACTTATTTTGAAATTCCATGGATGCTAATGATGCAATCAAAATACAGATGATGCACATGAGAAATCCATTATTCATATTATTATTTTGTAATTTATTTATATTTATAAAATTTTGTTTTTATTGAAAAATCATACTAAATATTCCAATACGCTAGTAACATTTAGCATATTTCTCTCACCTAGAGATCAGTTAGGAATCACTACTTGTGAATTCCGTAACATCTCATCATCGAAAATTCCTTAAAATGTATATCTTGTTTATTTTTCTTTAATTATTCTTTTTTTCTTCGTCATTGTTGTTGTTATTATTTATTCCAATAGATTAATTGTAACAATTTTACATTCTTGTTTACTTATTTGTTTAAAAAGATTTTATTTATTTATTATTTATTTTTAAATATTAATTTTATTAGAAATATCAATATCGAACTAAAATTATTTGAATACCCCAACACGCTGGTAATATTCAAATATTTCATTTCAACCCTAAGGATTATCAAAGAATCACTACTTGTGATTTCTAAGAAATCCTATCATCGGAAATTCCTTTTTTGTTCATTTATTTAAAAATGTATATTTTTATTTATATATATATATATATATATATATATATATATATTATTTTAACACTTATACTTGCATTTATTTATTTATTTTTTTATTTTGATAGTTACATTCTTATTTGTCTAACTATTTTAAAATTTAAAAATTATTATAATTTTTATATAAAAATGATTTTTGTATCAAGATAAAATCAATTAGATGTTCCAATACGCTGGTAACATTCAAAGATTTTTTCTCGACCCTAAAGATTGTCGAAGAATCACTACTTGTGATTTCTTCAAAATCTTATCATCGGAAAAATTCCATTTTTATTTTCCTTTATTTATTTTACTTATTATTTTCTACCCATACATTAAAAATACCTAAGTAAATGAATGACAAAAAAGGGGAATATACCTCTATTGGAGGGCGGGCGAGCTCACAAGTCTTCCCTCTTCTTCGGTCGGGCGAGCACACAGCTTCTTTCTTTGGCGGGGCAGGCGAGCGAAGATAGCCTCCTCGGGCGGGCGAACTCCTTGAATTGGCGAGCTCTTGGATGTTCTTTCTCTTTGGGCGGGCGAGCTCGTGGACGAGCGAGCAAACTCGCAGATTCTTCTCTCTTTCTTTGGCGGGGCGAGTACCTCTATTGGAGGGCGGGCGATCTCACAAGTCTTCCCTCTTCTTCGGTCGGGCGAGCACACAGCTTCTTTCTTTGGCGGGACAAGTAAGCGAAGATAGCCTCCTCGGGCGGGCGAACTCCTTGAATTGGCGAGCTCTTGGATGTTCTTTCTCTTTGGGCGGGCAAGCTCGTGGACGAGCAAGCAAACTCGCGGATTCTTCTCTCTTTCTTTGGCGGGGCGATGAAGATAATTAACAGTGAAGAGATGTAGAGCAAAGTAGCAACGCAAAAGGGGAGAGTGGCAGCAAGGATGAATTCAAGATGGCCCAAAAAACAAGGATAGTAAGGGAAGGAGATGATAATGATACGACTAGCTAGGTTTTTTGTGTGCCTGTCCAACGATGGTGGTTGGCGAGGCTGAGTTGAAGAGGATGATGGATGGTAGAGGCGGCTAAAGGAAGATGAGCCGGGTCCCCCAGTGGCTAGGAGCAGTAGCAAAAAAAATTCCCTATTCTTGTTTTTCCTCCTTTTTCTAGCCCCCTTTCTAGGTTTTTTTTTCTAGGGTTTCTCTAGGTTTTTTTTCTCCCCCGTGTTCCCTCTCCGTTTTTTTTTCTCATTGCCTTTTATAGCCATTTCTAGCCTAATGTTTAGGAAAGAAACAAACATCCCCATTTTGGTACTTAAATCATGGGATTTTTTTTATATTTTTATTTTTTTGACAGTTAATTCTCAATTCATTTCCTTCCCCCTTTTTTTGGTTTCACACTTTTAGTTTAATTCTTTCCAAACTTCTCAAGTCAACTCTTTAAATGGTCATGGTGTGTGAATGTAAAATCCAGCTCCCCTTTTACATCTAAATCAAAGGCCTTTATTTTTTTCATTTATTTTCTCTGACTTTCCTTCTTTTGCTTTTATTCATTTCCATTTTATTTTTTGATGATCAATCTTCGAGTCATTCAAATTTTTTTTATTCATTTAAAAATTATTCGAACAAAATTAGGTGTCTACAGCTGCCCCTCTTTGCACTTTTGCTGTGAAACAGTAATGGTGCAAAGACAAAGACAACCATTTTGTCCGAATGCAAGACCTATCAATGAATTCTTTGTAAAATATGATATTTCCTAGCCTTGTCTCTCATAAGGCTAAGGAATAAATGCCACATGAAATTTCCTAATCTTCTTCTCTTATAAAGATTGAGGAATGAATGCAAAATGAAGTTTCCTAGCCTTTTCCTAATCCTTTCTATCACAAGATTAAGGAATGGGAAGTGAAATTTCCTAGTCTCTCCTATCATAAGACTGAGGAATGTGAGATGAAATTTCTTGGTCTTTCCTGTCATAAGACTAAGGAATGCAAAGTGAATGGGATTTCCTAATCTTTTCTATCATAAGATTAAAGAATGAGAAGTGAAATATCCTAGTTTCTCCTATCATAAGACTAAGGAATGCAAACATGAGTTTTCCTAACCCTTTCTATCACAAGATTAAGGAATGCAAAGTGATATTCCTTTTTTAGTCTCTCCTATCATAAGACTAAGGAAATGGATGTAGAATGAGATTTCTTAATCTTTTCTATCACAAGATTAAGGAATGCAAAATGAAATTCCTAGTCTCTCCTATCATAAGGCTAAGCAATGCAATTTCCCAATCTTTTTTATCAGAAGATTAAGGAATGTAAATTGAGATGTCCTAGTCTCTCCTATCATAAGACCAAGGAAATGAATGTAGAATGAGATTTCTTAATCTTTTCTATTACAAGATTAAGGAATGCAAAATGAAATTCCTAGTCTCTCCTATCATAAGATTAAGAAATGCAAGATGAAATTGCCTAGTCTCTCCTATCATAAGACTAAGGAATGCAAAAAATGAAGTTTTCCTAGTCTCTCCTATCCTATCATAAGACTAAGAAATGCAAGATGAAATTGCCTAGTCTCTCCTATCATAAGACTAAGGAATGCAAAAAATGAAGTTTTCCTAGTCTCTCCTATCCTATCATAAGACTAAGAAATACAAGATGAAATTGCCTAGTCTCTCCTATCATAAGACTAAGGAATGCAAAAAATGAAGTTTTCCTAGTCTCTCCTATCATAAGACTGTGAAATGAAATTCCTAGTCTTTCCTATCATAAGACTAAGGAATGCAAGCATGAATTTTCCAAATCTTTTCTATCATAAGATTAAGGAATGCAAAGTGAAATTCCTAGTCTTTCCTATCATAAGACTAAAGAATGCAAGATGAAATTTTCCTAGTCTCTCCTATCATAAGACTAAGGAATGCAAACTTGAGTTTTCCTAATCTTCTCTATCACAAGATTAAGGAATGCAAAGTGAAATTCTTAGTCTCTCTTAACATAAGACTAAGGAATGCAAACATGAATTTTCCTAATCTTTCCTATCACAAGATTAAGGAATGCAAAGTGAGATTTTTTTTTAGTCTCTCCTATCATAAGACTAAGGAATGCAAAAAATGAAATTTCCTAGACTCTCCTATCATGAGACTAAGGACTGTGAAATGAAATTTCCTAGTCTTTCCTATCATAAGACTAAGGAATGCAGGATGAAGTTTTCCTAGTCTCTCCTATCATAAGACCAAGGAATGCAAAAATGAAATTTCCTAGACTCTCCTATCATGAGACTAAGGACTGTGAAATGAAATTTCCTAGTCTTTCCTATCATAAGACTAAGGAATACAAAATGATCATGAAATAAAAGCTCCTCTCAACAGAGGCATTGAGACTTTTGAAACAAAAACTCCTCTCAACAGAGGCAATGAGACTTTGAAAAATAAAGCTCCTCTCAACAGAGGCAATGAGACTTTGAAAAATAAAGCTCCTCTCAACAGAGGCAATGAGACTTTGATGGATGGTAGAGGCGGCTAGATGAAGATGAGCTGGGTTACCCAGTGGAGTCACCAAAGCTGTCGTAACGATTTTCGTCCGGGGACTCGATCGCTAGACGATTTTGATAAAAAAACAAAATGGAGTCGCCACCAATCTTTTTTGGCTAGGTGTGATTGGCCACCTAAAATTATTTATCTTTTTAATAAAATCTTAAAATTAATTAAGTTTTATCAAAAAAATAATTTTTGGTCTGCG
This sequence comes from Heritiera fomes, assembly GCA_032173925.1. Classification (NCBI taxonomy): domain Eukaryota; kingdom Viridiplantae; phylum Streptophyta; class Magnoliopsida; order Malvales; family Malvaceae; genus Heritiera; species Heritiera fomes. The sequence goes on along the minus strand of JAPDPM010000016.1, from coordinate 20,795,977 downwards.
AAAAAAAAGTTTGGGTTCGGGAGTTCGGTTACGCGTGGGGAAGGATTAGCACCCTACAACGCCCGTTAAAAAACGGTACCACTTAATCATGTCTTATCTTTTGATCTTAATAAATAGTCTTAATTAAACATTTAAAAAGAAATTTATTTATTTTGAAATCAATTTTTTATTTGCTTCTTATTTTGAAATATTTAAGTTTTATTATTTTTTTATTTAAAATAAGTGAAAATCTTTTTTATTGAAAATTATTCCGAAGTACCTCAATACTTTTGGTAGCATTTCGGATAATTTCCTCACCTAAAGATTTCTTAAGAATCGCTACTTGCGATTTCTATAGAATCTCATCCTCGGGAGATTTGCACTTATTTTGGAATTTCATGAATGCAAATGATGCAAACAAAATATATTATTTTTATTTTATTTTATTTTATTATTATCATCTTTCCTATTTATATTATTGTTTTTGAAATTTATAAAATTTATTTTTTATTGAAAAATCATACTAAATATTCCAATACGTTGGTAACATTCAGCAGATTTCTCTCACCTAGAGATTAGTTAGAAATCACTACTTGTGAATTCCATAACATCCCATCATCGGAAATTATTTATTTATTCTTAATTTGTTTTACTCTTTATTTTGAAGTTTATTTAAAATATTTATTTATTTATTATTTTTAGTGTTAGTTTATTTCATATAAGTTGATTATATTAGAAATCTTAATATCGAACTAAAATTATTTGAATACCCTAATACGCTGGTAATATTCAAATATTTTATTTCGATCCTAAAGATAATCAAAGAATGACTACTTGTGATTTCTAAGGAATCCTATCATCGGGGATTTATAATTCATATTTATATTTATTTATTTGTTTATTTTAAATTTTTTATTTGATTAATTTATTTTTATTTTTATTTTTTTATATTAATTTATTTAAAGAATTTTGAAATCGAGATAAAACCAATTAAATGTTCCAATACGCTGGTAACATCTAAAGATTTCTCTCGACCCTAATGATTGTTGAAGAATCACTACTTGTGATTTTTTCGAAATCTTATCATCGGAAATTTAAATTTATTAATTTGTATTTATTTATTTATATGTTTTTATCCTTTATGATTTTTTATCGTTCATTCTAAATAACTCATTATTTATTTATTTTTTTTAAAAAGAATAAAAAAATATCGTTTGACAACCCAAGAAAAAAAAATAATATACATATATATACATATATGCTTGTACATCATCTAATAGATAAGCATACCAAATATGAAATCCCTTATTATTATCATATATATTTTTTGAAATAAATAAACAAAAGAAAACAAAATTGAAAAGGATAAAATAAAGAATATATGCATACCTTAAAAACCAAAACCTTGTCTTCTTCAAACAAGCTCCACGTCCTTTCCTTCTGTTTTTCCCACGTTTCTTTCTTTTCTTGTTTCTTTATTTTCCTGCTACATGTTCCTTTTTATTCTTTGCTTTCCTTCTCTTTCACGTAGCTTCTCTTCTTCAACTGTCCAAGTCAGCTTGCGTTCTGCCTCCTTCAATTCTGCTCCTCACACGTTGTTGGTGCAACAAACAACAACTCCTTAACTAAGCAGCAGCTTTCGGTTTCAGCCTCTTCTCTTTGTTCGCGTCTCTCCTTTTCACGTCTCTCTTCTTCAGCAGAACAAACCCTTAAACTTCCATACCTCTGGCTGCTCTGTTCCACGTTAGGAGTGATGATGGTGCAGCGAGATGAAGCAAGTCTGCAGCAGTGGACAGGATCAAGTATTCAACGTGGCTTTCTTTCCCTTTTGTAACTACAGTTTACGGTTTGGTAGGGAGGAGCAAGAAACGACAGGTGCAATGGTAATCTGGTGGAGAAGATAGAAGCTTGGTGAAGATGATGGCTTAGTGATGATTGTGGTGAGCTGGGCACAGACTCAAAACGCAGCAGCAATGGAGAGGCAGCACACGGTGGCAGGGAACAATGATGGTTTTGCAACAAGCAAAAGCGGTGGCAACGAAGATGATGATGGTAGAGGCGGTGAGGGTGGAAGGCAGGAGGCCTGGGCAGTGGTGGTGGTAAAAAACGATGACCAGTGGCTGTGCAGGAAGCTCGGGTGAAGAAAAAAAACAGCAGCCAATCTTTTAGGTTTTTTTTTTCTACGGTTTTCCTAGGGTTCCTGTAGGTTTTTTTTAGGTTTTCTCCTCTTTTCGTCCCCTCCTTTTTTCTGGCAGTGTGTAGGCTTTTAAAGCCATTCCATGTCCATCAATTTAGGTCCTAAGATTATTGCTATAGTTATGGGATTATTTATTATTTTTTTTTAATTTTTTTTGTTTGACTTTAACAAATCTTTTTTTTATTTCCTGATGTATTTATTGATTTAATTGTTGATTATCTTCTTTCTCTCTTTTTTTTCACAGCAAATCAAGTTAGTCAACTCTTATTGATTTAATTTGCATGGGGTTTAATTTAGTGTTTTGCATTGTATGCATGGAGAGGTTATTTCTTTTTATCATTTTTTTTATTTTTTTGATTTTTTAATATATATATAAATTATTCGGACAAAAGTAGGTGTATACAGCTGCCCCTCTTTACGCTTTGCTGTGAAATAGTAATTGTGCAAAGACATAGACAACTATTTTGTCCGAATGCACTACCTATCAATGAATTCTTTGTAAAATATGATATTTCCTAGCCTTGTCTCTCATAAAGCTAAGGAATAAATGCCACATGAAATTTCCTAATCTTCTCCTCTTATAAAGATTGAGGAATGAATGCAAAATGAAGTTTCCTAGCCTTTTCCTAATCCTTTCTATCACAAGATTAAGGAATGGGAAGTGAAATTTCCTAATCTCTCCTATCATAAGACTGAGGAATGTGAGATGAAATTTCCTGGTCTTTCCTATCATAAGACTAAGGAATGCAAAGTGAAATTCCTTTTTTAGTCTCTCCTATCATAAGACTAAGGAATGCAAACATGAATTTTCCAAATCTTTTCTATCATAAGATTAAGGAATGCAAAGTGAAATTCCTAGTCTCTCCTATCATAAGACTAAGGAATGCAAACATGAGTTTTCCAAATCCTTTCTATCACAAGATTAAGGAATGCAAAGTGATATTCTTTTTTTAGTCTCTCATATCATAAGACTAAGGAAATGGATGTAGAATGAGATTTCTTAATCTTTTCTATCACAAGATTAAGGAATGCAAAATGAAATTCCTAGTCTCTCCTATCATAAGGCTAAGATATGCAATTTCCCAATCTTTTCTATCAGAAGATTAAGGAATGTAAATTGAGATGTCCTAGTCTCTCCTATCATAAGACCAAGGAAATGAATGTAGAATGAGATTTCTTAATCTTTTCTATCACAAGATTAAGGAATGCAAAATGAAATTCCTAGTCTCTCCTATCATAAGACTAAGAAATGCAAGATGAAATTGCCTAGTCTCTCCTATCATAAGACTAAGGAATGCAAAAAATGAAGTTTTCCTAGTCTCTCCTATCATAAGACTAAGGATTGTGAAATGAAATTCCTAGTCTTTCCTATCATAAGACTAAGGAATGCAAGCATGAATTTTCCAAATCTTTTCTATCATAAGATTAACGAATGCAAAGTGAAATTCCTAGTCTCTTCTATCATAAGACTAAGGAATGCAAGATGAAATTTTCCTAGTCTCTCCTATCATAAGACTAAGGAATGCAAACTTGAGTTTTCCTAATCTTCTCTATCACAAGATTAAGGAATGCAAAGTGAAATTCCTAGTCTCTCTTACCATAAGACTAAGGAATGCAAACATGAATTTTCCTAATCTTTCCTATCACAAGATTAAGGAATGCAAAGTGAGATTTTTTTTTTAGTCTCTCGTATCATAAGACTAAGGAATGCAAAAAATGAAATTTCCTAGACTCTCCTATCATGAGACTAAGGACTGTGAAATGAAATTTCCTAGTCTTTCCTATCATAAGACTAAGGAATGCAGGATGAAGTTTTCCTAGTCTCTCCTATCATAAGACCAAGGAATGCAAAAATGAAATTTCCTAGACTCTCCTATCATGAGACTAAGGATTGTGAAATGAAATTTCCTAGTCTTTCCTATCATAAGACTAAGGAATACAAAATGATCATGAAATAAAAGCTCCTCTCAACAGAGGCATTGAGACTTTTGAAACAAAAACTCCTCTCAACAGAGGCAATAAGACTTTGAAAAATAAAGCTCCTCTCAACAGAGGCAATGAGACTTTTGAAACAAAAAGCTCCTCTCAACAGAGGCAATGAAACTTTTAAAAACAAATTTCATTTCAGAATGCCAGTTAACATGGGTTTGACTGGGCTTAACTTTTATTTTGATGCCAACAATATTGGGCTTCATCCTCCTTTACGGTGCCAGTTGAACTGGACTTTGCTCTCATCTAAGGTTTTTCAAAAAGTTTTTTTTTTTCATCTTCTCATCATTTTTCAAATTACCATCTCTTATACTTTCTCTTTTCCTCAAAATTTTTCATCATTCAGAATTTATTATCCCAATGTCTTAAATATTTCAATGTCAAAATGCACTATTGAAATGCCATGCATGTCATGAATATAATGAATGCCATGAATACCATGAATGCTATGAATGTTATGCACATGTCAATGTTATGGCCCCTGAATTATTCCATGAATGTATGTAAATGCAATCTCAATTGTGCTAACATGATTCTCAAGCTCATCTTATTTTCCTCAAGCTCCACATATTTGCTGGATTCTTCTTATTCAAATCTTCTATCTCCACTTCTCATCCCACCTTCTAATGAGTCTTGGTCTCATTATGCTTGAAGACTTGCCATCATGCTTTCAAATTTATCTTTTCATCATTTTTTATTTTTGTTTCTTTCTCTCCTTTAGTAATGCAAGATTTCTCAAAAGAATATTTTTTTTTCAAAAATTTACCCAAAAAGGGCTACCAACATTTATTTATTTTCCTTCCAATTCGACCACCAATGTAATGCACTCATACATCTTCTCAATTTATTATAGGGATGGAATGAATTTAAAATAATCATGAGAGATATGGGTATTCATTCTTAGAAATGGAACATGAAATCAAGAAAAATCAATGGGCCAGTTTGTTTGGAATATGGTTTTTAGTATCCATTTAATGAACATTCTGACAATTTCAATCAAGTCAATCTAGAATTCTTTTCCAAAAGCCCACTTTTATTGATATGTTCATTCATGTTGGGCCTGCCAATCTTGCTTCTATATCAAAACTCTTGGTGATGATCTTTTCCTAAGTTGCCTTTTCAGGTTTTCAACTTAGGTTCCCCTCTTTTGATCCAAACTGCCTTTTCAGGTTTTCAATTTGAATCCTCCTTTTTCTTTTTCTTTTTTCTTTTTACTTTTCATTTTCCTTTTTTCTTTTTTTTCTTTTTTCATCTTTTTCTTTTTTTTCTTCATTTCAACTCCATTAGCTTTGACAAATTTCAGCCTTTTGTTTTCAATCCAAATTCATGCCCCCAAAAGTCATTCTTGCTTTTGATCTAATAGATATCTTCCAAAGCCTGTTCTTTTATTCAAGCATGAATTCCTTCATTCAGCTTGATCTGCTTCTTTTTATTTCACCCCACTACTGAATCTGCAAAGGAACATTATCTCATTGTACAAGTATGCCTCATTCAATACACGATTCTTCAAATTGAGCATTTACATTTGATCAAAATGGGCTTTTAAAGGTATGTAATGTAGGCTCCGGTGAGGGTTTACAAGAAAAGGATAAAATAGGCCCAAAATGTGTTTCAGGGTTTACAAACCAAAGGATCACTTTCTTATGAAGTAAATCATTTGAGCATTTTGCCCCATTCTAATTCACTCATATCTTTTTTTTCTTTCTTTCTTCTTTTTTTTTTCTTTAAGGGTTCTTTGTATTCAAACCCTTTTTTTTCACATAAATGGGCCTTTTTTTTTTTTTGCTTTTGCCCCTCATGAATAATTTTTCATCTATCTTGCCCCCATTGTGGAGGGTGATCCTTGGTGGGTTACATCACAAAAAAACATAATAGGCTCAAAGGGGTAATCAAAGGATAATTTTACTCACGCTTGAAGGATAGTGAAAGAAGGCCATTTATCATTTCATATGCAAATACTCTCCTTGAAGGTCATTTACTGAACAAATACAAACTTGTTAGAAACTTCTATAAGAGATTCACATTTTCTTATGCCATCAAATTTGGTGAAAATTGTGAACAAATTTTCTTCTTTCTTACTTGGACACCTTGGCAGATTGACAATCCATTAGCAAAAGTGGTTCTTTCAAATTTGAATCCCAGATTTATTGACATCATTATCATCATGTTCATTATTTGGATACTTATGAATGAAAGATATGGTAAGTATGTGAGAAATGGCAAATGAATAGAATGAATGAGAAATTGACAGTGCATCACACTAGTCGCTTTATTAAAAGGGAAATAAATAAGAGTTAGCTCATATAAAACTTTATCTCGTACTTATGGGCTTAAGCATTTTCAAAAACTCTCTTGCATTACTTAAAGAAATAAAAGAAAGCAAAAAAAACTAGAATTTATAAATCTTCAATATCGCATGGCTAGAACCCTTCATGCCCCCGTAAGACAAATCTCTTTTTGAACTACAACTTATTATATTACTCCCTTTCCCTTACCCAAGTTTCTCAACAACTCAGTAATTTGGGCCAATTGCCCCTTTATATCATCTTGAGCTTTTTCATCTTCTCCATGCAAATGCTTTGCTCTTCTTCCATGATCTTAGCTTGATGACGAGTGTTGTGTGAATGAACCTTTGGTCGAGCTATCTTCGAATCTTTTATTACCACAATTAAGAATTTTTCATTTCACATGTGGTGATGCTTGAAAAAAAATGAATGAAGATGAATGAATGAACAAAATGCTACATGTGTTTGGAAAAATCATGCATGGAAATGTTTTGCTAAAGAACCTATGATTCCCTATTAGTGTCTCACATGTCAAACAAAAGCAAACATACATGATCAAAGATATGTCCTAAGTAATAGGGTTAACATGACTCTATCCCAAGTTGGCTCTCTTAAGTTTACTGTATGTTTGGTTTGGAGTTCTAGAGGACAGGAGGTTCTCGAATTGTTCCTTAGTGACGTCCACACTAGACTAGTAAGGCACCCCAATCCTCACCCATGACAGGCTACAAACGGAAAGGGTTCAACTTGAGTGAGAGTATTTCACTTGCCATTGCGGAGGTTATTACCTCACGAGAGCAAAGGTACTATACTCTCTCCTAAAAGGGACAAACCCGGGTGTAGGGTTGATGTATGCAATGAATATGTCATGTATGCAAAGGAACAAAATTTAAGATGCATCCTAACAAAACACAAATGATTCACACACATTTTTTTGTTTGTATTATTTTTTGCTTTTTTTAAATTATTTTTATGAAGAGTTTTATTAAATATTTATTAAGACCATTAATTAAGATTTTGAATAAGACATGATTATTTATGGTTCGACTCTCAAATCCCCAGCGGAGTCGTCAAAGTTGTCGTAACGATTTTCGTCCGGGGACTCGATCGCTAGACGATTTTGAAAAAAACACAAAATGGAGTCGCCACCAATCTTTTTTGGCTAGGAGTGATTGGCCACCTAAAATTGTTTATTTTTTCAATAAAATCATAAAATTAATTAAGGTTTATCAAAAAAAATAATTTTTGGTCTGCGAAAACAAAGTTTGGATTCGGCAGTTCGGTTACGTGTGGGGAAGGATTAGCACCCCCACAACGCCCGTGAAAAAACGGTACCACTTAATCATGTATTATCTTTTGATCTTAATAAAATGGTCTTAATTAAATATTTAAAAAGAACTCCATTTATTTGAAAATCATTTTTATTATTTGTTTTATTTTGAAATATTTAAGTTTTATTTTTTTATTTAAAATAAGTGAAAATCTTTTGTATTGAAAATTATTCCGAAATACCCTAATACTTTTGGTAGCATTTCAGATAATTTCCTCACCTAGAGATTTCTTAAGAATCGCTACTTGCGATTTCTATAGAATCCCATCCTTGGGAGATTCACACTTATTTTGAAATTCCATGGATACTAATGATGCAATCAAAATACAGATGATGAACATGAGAAATCCATTATTCATATTATTGTTTTGTAATTTATTTATATTTATAAAATTTTGTTTTTATTGAAAAATCATACTAAATATTCCAATACGCTGGTAACATTTAGCATATTTCTCTCACCTAGAGATCAGTTAGGAATCACTACTTGTGAATTCCGTAACATCTCATCATTGGAAATTCCTTAAAATGCATATCTTGTTTATTTTTCTTTAATTATTCTTTTTTTCTTCGTCATTGTTGTTGTTATTATTTATTCTAAAAGATTAATTGTAACAATTTTACATTCTTGTTTACTTATTTGTTTAAAAAGATTTTATTTATTTATTATTTATTTTTAAATATTAATTTTATTAGAAATATCAATATCGAACTAAAATTATTTGAACCCCCCAACACGCTGGTAATATTCAAATATTTCATTTCAACCCTAAGGATTATCAAAGAATCACTACTTGTGATTTCTAAGAAATCCTATCATCGGAAATTCCTTTTTTGTTCATTTATTTAAAAATGTATATTTATATATATATTTTATTTTAACACTTATACTTGCATTTATTTATTTATTTATTTTGATAGTTACATTCTTATTTGTCTAACTATTTTAAAATTTAAAAATTATTATTATTTTTATATCAAAATGATTTTTGTATCAAGATAAAATCAATTAGATGTTCCAATACGCTGGTAACATCCAAAGATTTTTTCTCGACCCTAAAGATTGTCGAAGAATCACTACTTGTGATTTCTTCAAAATCTTATCATCGGAAAAATTCCATTTTTATTTTCCTTTATTTATTTTACTTATTATTTTCTACCCATACATTAAAAATACCTAAGTAAATGAATGACAAAAAAGGGGAATATACCTCTATTGGAGGGCGGGCGAGCTCACAAGTCTTCCCTCTTCTTCGGTCGGGCGAGCACACAGCTTCTTTCTTTGGCGGGGCAGGCGAGCGAAGATAGCCTCCTCGGGCGGGCGAACTCCTTGAATTGGCGAGCTCTTGGATGTTCTTTCTCTTTGGGCGGGCGAGCTCGTGGACGAGCGAGCAAACTTGCGGATTCTTGTCTCTTTCTTTGGCGGGGCGAGTACCTCTATTGGAGGGCAGGCGATCTCACAAGTCTTCCCTCTTCTTCGGTCGGGCGAGCACACAGCTTCTTTCTTTGGCGGGGCAAGTAAGCGAAGATAGCCTCCTTGGGCGGGCGAACTCCTTGAATTGGCGAGCTCTTGGATGTTCTTTCTCTTTGGGCGGGCGAGCGAGCAAACTCGCGGATTCTTCTCTCTTTCTTTGGCGGGGCGATGAAGATAATTAACAGTGAAGAGATGTAGAGCAAAGTAGCAACGCAAAAGGGGAGAGTGGCAGCAAGGATGAATTCAAGATGGCCCAAAAAACAAGGATAGTAAGGGAGGGAGATGATAATGGTACGACCAGCTAAGTTTTTTATGTGCCTGTCCAACGATGGTGGTTGGCGAGACTGAGTTGAAGAGGATGATGGATGGTAGAGGCGGCTAGATGAAGATGAGCCGGGTCCCCCAGTGGCTAGGAGCAGTAGCAAAAAAAATTCCCTATTCTTGTTTTTCCTCCTTTTTCTAGCCCCCTTTCTAGGTTTTTTTTCTAGGGTTTCTCTAGGTTTTTTTTCTCCCCCGTGTTCCCTCTCCGTTTTTTTTTTCTCATTGGCTTTTATAGCCATTTCTAGCCTAATGTTTAGGAAAGAAACAAACATCCCCATTTTGGTACTTAAATCATGGGATTTTTTTTATATTTTTATTTTTTTGACAGTTAATTCTCAATTCATTTCCTTCCCCCTTTTTTTGGTTTCACACTTTTAGTTTAATTCTTTCCGAACTTCTCAAGTCAACTCTTTAAATGGTCATAGTGTGTCAATGTAAAATTCGGCTCCCCTTTTACATCTAAATCAAAGGCCTTTATTTTTTCATTTATTTTCTTTGACTTTCCTTCTTTTGCTTTTATTCATTTCCATTTTATTTTTTGATGATCAATCTTCGAGTCATTCAATTTTTTTTATTCATTTAAAAATTATTCGGACAAAATTAGGTGTCTACAGTAAGAATCTGCTTCTCAAAATTCTCCTGTTTGCGCATGTTTTGAGAAAGATAAACAAATTCTAAAATAACAGTTGTGTCCATAGGTTGGAAAAACATTTGTGAACATTGCTCAACATAGTTTGACTTGTAACCCATAGACTGTCATAGATGAACCCTCATGTGGAGATGTCTTACAAAGTTCCAACTTGTAGACTGAATCACACGAAAAGGCCAAAAACTACACGAATGAACAATTAGGGCTATTTTGGTAATTTCAAGAAAATGACCTGTCAAACCCTAATAAAAGTCAATTTTTTGACTAAACTTTGTCAAATAGATATATTTGGCATTGAAATAAAAATAGTTTGAAGTTAAATTGAATATTTAAATGAATATTAAAATAGTTAGGACATAAAGGAGATTTTTAAAATTGTGTGAGGGCAAAATGATAATTTGCCATTAAAGATATTTAATATATAAAAAAGATATTTTAAAAGAATTTTGTCATCTTCTCCAAATGAGTGGCTGGCCATGAGAGTGGTAGAGAGAGAAATACTAGGTGATTTCATTTTTAGAGAGAGAAAGCTTGTAAAACCGTAGTGTAACCACTCCAAACCAAAAATCACCCTAAAGGAAAGTTGTTCAGCTTGACGAGCTCTACAACAAACTGTGGTTTGGTGAGTTGGAGTGACCATTTGGAGGGTGAAAGTAAGCTCAAAGTTTCACGTAAGAGAAGGTAAGAAAGAGAAAATTTGATTTTGATTTAATTAGATATATGTGATAGTTCTGAGACTGTAGAGCATGAAGATGAAGTTTGATTTGAAACCCATGTTTGAAATTTATCTTTACAACTCTAAAAAAAATTGGATATCTAGGCTTACTCATTGAAGATTGGTACTAAAGAGACTGCTGTCGCGTAATCACTATTGTTTAGTAAGGAATGTGTGTAAAGGAACATAGGGATATCGTGTTTGCATTGAATTATAACTGAATTGTGGTATATTGAATGGTGTTAGATTGTAAGGTTTTGAAAATGGGCTTTAAACTCATAGGTAGCATTTTGTCTAAGAGTAACCAACTGCTCAAGGGAGCAGTTGATTGCACAGACATAGGATTTTCGGTCTTTTCATCGTAATCGACTTAAACCAGTCGACTACCCCATTTAGCAGTCGACTGCCTATAACTAAACTTGACCAAAACTAACCAACTGCCTTAAAGACCATTCGACTACCCTTTACCTAGAAGCTTACAGTATGAAAAATAGTCGACTGCTATGAAGACCAGTCGACCGCTTTTTACCTAAAAGCTTTTTGTCTGAAAACCAGTTAACTGCCTAAGTAACTAGTCGACTGCCCATGGTATAGTCAGCTTTCAATATTGTGAAGTTTTAATTTAAAAAATTAAAGAAATGTATGGCAACTGACTGCCCCAAAAGAGCAGTCAACTATCTTAAGTCAGAATTATTGTTATTTGAAAAAGTGTTAAGTAAAATAATGACTTAAATAAGTTAACATATTTTTAAAAGGCTTTAATGTCTAATGATCATTTTGGGATTATTAGATTTTGATAGTGAATGATGATTTTAGAATTAGACTTTGGATCGAAATGATTGATATTGATTTAAAGGTATATGTTTTGAATATGTTGAGTTATATTACATGATTGAAAGTTTATGAAAAGTATTGAAAGATTTTAAAGTATAGTGTTTGAAATTGGAGTGTATCAAACTGATAAATAGATTTTAGAGTTTGAAGGATTGAAATGGTTATTATGAAAAGTATTGAAAGATTTTAAAGTATAGTGTTTGAAATTGGAATGTATCAAACTGATAAATAGATTTTAGAGTTTGAAGGACTGAAATGGTTATCTGTTATCAAATGAAAACATTTTGGGGTTGGTTAATGAATGCAAAGGGTTAATGATTTGACATTATTGATTGTACTGAAAGTATTAGAATTGAAAATATAAAATCGAAAATGAAAGGGGTATTGTATAGGCATGAGTTTAGTCATGCATAATTGCATTGTTAACATGCATAATCATTGTTTTGATGTTTTTCAATCGTTATGCATGATGATTTTAGAATGCATTGTTAATGTTTAATGATTTTGAAAGAATGTATAGTTTTGAATGTTTTGAAGTTCGAGTGGAACGGAATGGAATGAAATGATTTGGCTTTATAGTAATGAAATGTTTTGAAGTTCAAATGGAATGGAATGGAATGAAATGATTTGGCTTTATAGTAATGAAATGTTTTGAAGTTTGAATGAAATGTTTAGAAGTTTGAGATGGGTTATCATAAATGTTTTAACGTGGTATACTATAGTTTGAGAGCTATATTGTGGGAGCCACCTCTAGAGTCCTACGGGACTTATATGCTACACGAGTTTCTCTGAAATCATGTAAGTACCTTTAGGATTCTAAGGGAGCTAAGTGCTACACATTGTACCTCACCGTTAGAATCTATAAAATGTAAAATGAAACTTGGCTCCCTAAAAGTTATATTTTGAATGTGTTATTTTTTAATGTTTAAAACCATAAAGTATTATTTTATTATTTTCATGGGAATCAAGTAAATGTTTTGAGATTATTAACTCCCATAGTTACTTTCGAGTAATCATGCTAATATAATGTAATATAGTGTTTGCTGTTAGACTTTGAGCAAGTCTACAATCACCTCTGTATCACTAGTTCTATGGTACTGTGGGGTGTAATGTTTGTTGTGGACCTTGAGCAAGTCTTCAGTAGTTTGCAGGATGTCACGACTTCGTAACACAAGATGGACACCACTATGATTATGGCTATATGTCTTAATGTTATTCCCATTCGGGAACCTAATATTACATTATTCTATTGGGATGTTGACTGTCTTCATCAAATGTTTTTATTGAAATGAAATGAAATGTTTCTACTAAATGTTTTATTGATATGAAGTGAAATGAAATAAAATGTTTCTACCGAATGTTTTATTGAAATGAAATGAAACGAAACGAAATGTTTCTATTGAGTGTTTTATTAAAATGAAATGAAATGGAATAAACTGTTGCTATCGAATGTTTTATTGAAATGAAATGAAATATTTCTATCGAATTTTATCTATTGAAATGAAATGCTTTACAGCAGAGAAATGTATTTGTGATATGGTTTTATAAAATATCAGTTATCAAAATGAAATGTTTTAATGCAAAGGATTATACCGAGGTTATGGTTTTATTGTTTGAAAGAAAAGATTTTTCAAATTGCTATTGGTATAACTTTATTGTTTAGTAATGCTTGAGGATTTAGACTGTCTCTAATGAATGGTTTTATATGATATGATTATCGATTTGAATGTAAATTGTCTAATGAATGATATCATTATGATTCTTATAAACTGGAATTGAAACTGTTTATCAGATTTTATTGTTTTAACGGTCACTGATCTGAAAGTCAGAATTATAGATTTGAAATGTAATGTTTATCATTTGCATTGTCATGGTTTTCGGAAAAATTGTATTGAAATTTCATTGTTTCAAAAATGCATGAATTCAATTTCTATAAGTTCACTTAGGACACTTATAGTCGAACTTAGTGACCAGGACAAATGAGGTGCTTCAAAGCATCTTTCTTTATTCAACTTGGTATCCTTAACCGGTATAGCAATTCATTCCTTTCGAGTCCCATGTTATGGTTATCGATAGTAAATGTAAATGTAAGAAATATGGTTAGGATACATGCATGATAGTTGCATAGTATCTATTTCTTTCGAGATTAGGTCTAATGTTGTTGATGGTAAACTATCATTATAGGAACATGTGTAGGATACGTGCATATAGTTAGCATAGTATATGCTCCTTTATATAGATTTCTTACTAAGCATAAGCTCACCCTCTTTTCTACCTCACAAATAATCTGCAGTAGTAGTTGCCTTATTAAGAGAGTATCCTGATCGAATTCATTCAAGGCTTTGGCATTGTACTATAGAGGTATAATCGTACAATTACTTATGTGTTCAGACTTTATTGTACAGTACTTTAGTGTGTCAAAGGAATGTAAACTATAGGAGTTTGAATGTCATTGATAGTTATTTGACATAGAAATGAACGTATACTAAGGTTTACAGTATGATACTTGATATTTATATAGTTTGAGGTTGTTTAGTTAAATACAGTTATGAAGTAATCTTGCTTGACTTGATGTAAATGAAATGAGAATGTAAAGGAAAGTAAGCATGAATTGCAATAATTGTACTAAGACCAATCTAAATAATTGGATATTGATCTAGCCAAGTAAGTTTTAGCTTTACATTGAATTGATGACACTAAACAAAGCCCAACTAAATAAATGAAAAAGAAAAAGTTGGCCTTAATTTTGGGTGAAAAGTCCATGACATTAGGGCTAGGTTTAGGGTGGTTGGCGGCTTGAATTTGGCTAATAGCCTCTTATGCTAATGTTGGCATCGGTAGCAACCCTACCCCTTTTTATAATAATAATAATAATAATAATAATAATAATAATAATAATAATAATAATAATAATAATAATACATTTATATACTAATTTTTCTTTTATTTCAATATAGATTCAAATATCAAAATAAAAAGATGGGTTTAGATTTTTAGTTGCAGCAACCCAACTTCAATTATTTTGGCCCGTTAGATTGTTGGTTTCAACCAAATAACTCAAATTAATTTTAACAAATCAAAAAAAGGGTCAATTATTTAGGATAAATTTGAAATCGATGTTAAAAGGCATAACTCAATTTTCACAGTGCTTGAACTAATTCAAACTTGCAATTAATCTTAAACACCGATTTACTTAAAGTTTGTTCTTGACAAATTAATTCAAGCATACGACTAGATCGAACTAATTAATAAGCTAGTTTCAATCTCATATTACTAAGATTGAAATGAGACATGGTTCAAATGCATTTATAATTTTGGACAAAATTAGGTGTCTATAGATATGATTTGTGAAAAACTTGATTTAGATGAGCAAATTTACTCTAGATCATACATTTAAATATGTTTAAGCATTTGTCATTTCAAAATAAATATATCAATTCAAAGCTAACACATTAACAAAAAGAACACTAACAAAAGACTATTATTATTTGCAATTTGTCTGGATATTGTTAGAGGTTAGACACTTGGACAGCTTGGCAGTGGTGATCCTGAAGGAAACCAAAACAAACACGCAGCGGAATTTAAATCATTCGGCCTCCACCAGGATCGATTCGGAGAGTTGCCTGATTAGGGTTTCGAGATTTTACCTAATGTTTTCTCTGATTTTCTGTCGTTAGTCGAGTCACAAGCAACAACCTTTCGTTCCTACCTCTATGGTATCCACACGAACGGATCTCACGACTCTTGAACGTCTCACGATCAGAAGCCTTAAAGAGCGTTTTTGATTCTTATAATCGATTTGCTAGCTTCGATTAAAAGAATAATTTTTTTTCTGTTTTTTTTCTTTCTGTGCGGCTTTTTTTTTAAAAAACATCCTTTTATAGGCAGTAAATTTTACCCTAAAATTTACTGCCAAACAGAACTCTAATCCTACTTAGAATAGGATTAGCTATATCCTTAATCCAATTCAGAATAGGATTAGATATATCCTTAATCCAATTCAGAATAGGATTAATTAAGCTCCTCATTGATCCGTTCTAAGTGTGCAACCCAATAGGTTCTCAAAACAATGGCAATGACAAAATTGTCACAGGCAATGAGCGATATCTAGCAACACATCATTGCTACCCATGTAACGAGAATGTCAATGACTCGACATAACCTTACTCGTGGTAGATGTTACCGTGTAGTCTAATCCCTTTATCCTTTGATGTCTTGATTAGACACAAGTCATGGAATGTGTCACACTTGTATAGTCTAATCAGCGTTTCTTGATTCCTGAGTAGACTAATTAAACAAATAAAATCAACATCTCATATTGACTTATTCGAGCACGGCCATGCATTTCTTAGTCTCACTCTATCAAAGGGCCCAAGACATCACTCTTGTTATATAAGAGGGATAAATCCTATCTTGATCATTCAACATCCCTCTACATAGATCAAGGCATACCCAATTACTACCTTTATAGTCCATCCTGTTACGAATGACATCTAGCAGCATTAAAGTATGCAATTCTCTATGTTGGGATCTCTGATGATCTCAAGTCAAAGGATTACATACACCATCATCACTATGAGAATCGCTTATGACACTCATATAACAATCCATGTAGCGTTCTCATGGAGGGTCGATCCAGTACATAGTTCTCTAACATGTACCTATGTGATGACTTGATATCCTATATCCATGACAATGGTCATCAGTCAACCACATACTAGTCTTATCGTATCATTGTTATCCTTGTTCACAATAATACTTGACTAGGGATATTTTAAGAATAGTGTGTTATTACTATTCTAAGGACATTATCATATAAGATTACATTACGCAGTTATAAGACAAATATAATAATGAACTATAATAAATAAAATGTCATGATACATAAAAAATGCCAAAGTCAATCATCTAATGAATGGTTCTAAGGGCATAATCCAACAGATCCACCTCTCTAGCACAGAAGCTTTCGGAATTCACTTGAGTAAGGTAATTCTTCAATCTTCTCAAAGTGTGTTCATGTTATTAATATCAAAATGATCCAATAAAAGAAATTTAAGAAAAGTTTTAAATTTTTGTTGTGCTATATATGTCTAAAAATTTCATCAGTAATACCCTGATTTTTTGTAGTGTAATGTCACAAAACATCAAAGTCATCGAATGTTAAATTTATAATATAATTTTTATATTTAAACTATTGTTGTATTAAAACTAAAATTTAAATGTAAAATAAGTACAATAATATATTGTAAAGGATTATTTTTATAATAAAATCAATTGTTATATTAATAATATTATTTTTAGTTTTAATTGATAATTATTGTATATATGATAAGGATAGTATTAAAATTCATATGATATATATTCATATTTAGTGTGTTTTATTGCATAATCTAATTAAAGGTTCAACATTACGAACCAAAAAAGATTCAACATTAATTTTATTGATAATATGTTATTAATATAATTGTTCAATAATTATAAAGCATTTTTAAAGAGGTTTAAAATTTTTTAATTAATAAATATTTTATTAAAATCATATAATTGTAATTCAATTTTTTTCCTTATTATAAATTCTTTTTTACCAAGTTTCATATTGGGTTGATTTTGGATATGAATAGTTACGAATTTAAATCATAATGATTTGGATTGTATTGGATTCGAGCTTTCTTGTATTCATTTTTTTTATTTGATTTTTTCGAATTTAGATTGAGTTGAATTTGAGTCTTTTATATTGTTTTTAGATCAATATATATGGACCGCTTTGAATACGATCGCAGATTGATCTAAATGAATTATCGGATTGAACTCGTTTTACCAGCTCTAATAACTTCCGCAATATCTCCTCGTTTTAAAATCCTAGACGAGAAAAAATGAAGTGTTCACAGCTCGTTTATTAATTTCATGTCATTTGTAGTAGGTCGGACAATGAAAGAGTTGGACGAGACAGAATTACTGTTACTACAATGCAAAACAGAGTTACAAACCCACAGTTTTCTTGACCTGTTGAGGCAATTCACATTTCTGTTTGGGATCTTGATATATTTGTCAAATACCCTCTTCTGAATGATTTTCATATGTTAACTCAACTAATAGCATTCTAATTATAAATAGATCAATATATTTTCTTTTTGACACATATTAATGGGATACATTTAAGTTCTGGAAACAATATTTGAAACGTTGGTTAGGAACTTAGGATTTAATCAGATTATAAGAGAAAAATTAAAACGATGATGTCTTTTTCACAATTTATGGCAAGGTAGGACATTTAGTCACAAATTTAAAGATCTCAAATTCAAATAAAATAAAATAAAAAGGAGCATATAATAACCAATTTGGCTTTGAATATGGTGATAGGAAAGTTGAGTATCACTCATTTAATATTTTTCTTATAACAAAAAAAAAAGGTTGAGTGCCACTCAGTGGCGGAGCTATGTCGATGCAAGAGAGGCTCATGGCCCCCCTCACCCCTAAGATTTTTGAAATTTTATCCTTGTACGTATGTATATATTATAGGTTTTAATTTACTTTTGGTCCCTCCAAAAAATATAAATCCCAATAAAATAAAAGTCAATCTTTACTATTATAAGAGTTTAAATTTTAAGACAAAAAATATCAATTATCAAATTTCAACTAAATTTGCAAAGAGTATTAATATCTTTTTATACAATGAAAAAAAATTATTTGATTTTTATTTTTATTAAATTATTTTTTATATTATTAATTTAAACTTTATACATTATAAATATATATTTACATACGTTAAAAAAACTAGTTAAGCATTTCTTTTATTGTTACAGTCCTATAAAAATATTTTACCTTCACTTAATTATTTGTTTTATATTGTAAATAAATTATACAAAATATCACTTAAAATTCAAAAGAAATAATTAATTAATATAGTTCAAATTTTTACTATTAATTTTTTAAATTAACTTATGATCATGAAGAACGATTAAGTTAAAGTGGATTCTCCTATTGATAGATTAATTGATCATCTATTAATTCTTTCGATTTTTAGGCACCATTTAAGAAAAAATAATTTCTCAGCAATGAGAATTGCTAAAACAAGATTTAGAAACATAATGAACTAAAAATTTTTTACCGAGAATCTTTATTCTCTACATTGAGATAAAATATGTTGAAAGTTTCATTCCAAATGATTTTTTTCTTACGAAAAATCATCATATACAGTTTTAAATATAAATTTTTGAATGTCCTCCATTTTTAATTGTAATTTTTTTTTCTTTTCATACTTCAGTTTTTTATGTATATGGTTTATGTTTATATATGAAATGTAATATTTCACAGAAATTTTTTACATTTGGTAAAATAATAATATGTTAGATGCTAGGTAAAAATTTTCAAGCTAGTCACATATTTTAATGTGTAGACACCCTATTTTGTCCGGGGTCTTGATTTGTATAAATAATTAATTGGGTTGAGTGACATTGTATTTTAATTTAACAATTTAGAATTAGGCTAGAATTAAATTAGAATTTTTAGATTTAGAATTAACATTAATTAAAAAATTAAAATAAGATTTAGGAATAATAAAAAAAAAGAGAAAAGATAAAAAGAAATAAAAATAAAATTAATTTTAGGATAGGATAATTAGATTTTTTAGGATAATTATTTGGATTAATATTAAATTTGATAGAGTTAGATTAGGATTAATATAAGAATTAAATAGATAAAATATTAAAAATAGGAGATAATTAATAGAATAGGTAGAGTTGTATTAGGACTCAAATAAATTTTTTATTATAAAAAGGGAACTTTGGGGGAAATCAAGGACTGAACCCGATCACTGCCGCTGCTGTTCTGTCAGCTCATTTTTCTGCCTGCCTCTCGCACCACTGTTGCGAGCCCAGTCACCGCACAGCTACTGCAGGTTGCCGACCCATCACGTGGATGTTTGCACAGCCTCCGTTTGTGTTGCTCTTGATGATTGTTGCAAGAAAATAGGAAAGCTTTGTGAAAATGCTTCAGGCACGCCACTTTGGAAATATTAAAGAAGAGCTAGAGCAAGAAAACACGTGGAAAAGGGAATATAAAGGAAAAGAAAAAAAGCCAACAAGAGGTGAGGTTATTGCCCAAGTAAGTTTTTGTTTTATTATATTAATTGGTCAATAATTTAATAGGAGGGTTTGATAGTTAATTAATATCGGATTAATAATTTGTATATTAAAATACTAATGTTGCGTGATTTAATTACTTTGATAATATTTGATTAATACATATTGAATAAATAATTTGTATGTTGATATGATTTGTTTAGTTTAATTTGTATGATATATTTTATATTTTGTATGTTTAGTATGATAGATATTAGATAAATAAAATAATAAATTAAATTAAATTAGAAAAAATGCAAATAAGAATAAATGGAATAAAGATTGAATAAGGAGATAACAAAATTAGTTATCAAAGATGAATATGGATTATGCCGAGGATGAAACTCCAAGAAAGTCAATTGGTACTCCTTGGATTTTCTAGGTGACAGGATTCTTCTTGAGTTGAGCCAGATTGATGGAATACTTGAGGAGAATTTTCAAGAAAACATAATTCATGTTCACTTTAAAGATATAATGAAATAAAATAAAATAACGAATCGAGAATAAAGAAATATAAAATAATACCATAATAAGGTAATGGGATGATAATAAAAGAAGTAAATGTGACATATGCCGATGATGAAAAATTCTAAGAAAGTCAATTGGTACTCCTTGAAATTTCTAGGTGAGAGGATTCTTCTTCGATTGAGTCAGATTGATGGGATACTTAAGAAGAATTGTCAATAACCCATATGTCATGTTTATTTTTAAAAATATAAAATAATAGAATTAAAACAATACAATAAGAAGAATAAGATTAGAAAATATTTAAAGATAAGAATTCCATAATATACTCAATCAATCCGACGATGGAGTTCAAGAAAGTCGATTGGTATTCCTTGAACATCTTGAGGTGAGGGGAGTTTCTAAGATTTGAGCCAGATTGATGGAATAGTCTTAGAAACTTTCTCAACATTTAATTATCGAAACTAATACAAACATAAAGGCAAATTTAGACTAAACTTAAAACTAAGTGGTACCATTTTAGAATGGGCGTTGTGGGGGTGCTAATCCTTCCCCACACGTAACCGTACTCCCGAACCCTAGATTCTTCGAACGTAGACCATGCCTTATCCTTAGACAAGAGTAGGTGACCAATCACACCTTAGATTTGAATGGTTGGTGGCGACTCCTTGAATTTTAAAGTCTAGCGGTTAGGTTCACGGACCTAGACGTTATGACAGCTTGGCGACTCCACTGGGGACTTTAGAGAGTCAGGCCAAAGATTAGTTTGAAGATTAGTCTAAGTTTGCCTAGAAGTATTTGGAAAATGTATAATAAAATGTTATTTCATTCCTTCAACACACACAACACTTGCATTTGCATAAGCCCTCAACCCGGGCTCTTCCTTTTTTAGGAGGGAGTAAAGTAACTACGCTTTCGTGAGGTGATAACCTCCACATAGGCTAGCGAAATACTCCCACTCAGATTGAACCTTTCCGTTTGTAACCTATAATGGGTGAGGATTGGGTGCCTTACTAGTCCTGTGTGGATGATAGTGAGGAACAATTTGGGAACCTTTAGACCTTGAATTATCCAAACCCAGCATGTAATGAAACATAAGGCTTAGCCTTAGGGTGGAACCATATTAGATTGGAGTGTAGACTCAAACCTAAGATAGGACACATGAAGGAATAAGTTTTACTTCCTCTTTTGTACAATGTTTTTAAAAAAAAATTCAAAAAATATAGTTTTTCTTTCTTCCATTCTTCAAAATAAAAAAGTAAAAAAACAAAAAAAAGAATTTGTCTGTATCATTAAGTCATGCATATTTGTGTTTGATTTTGCATCACATAACATATCATTCATGTAAGTTTGCACCTGTCTTATCATGAGAATGAACACACTTTTAATTGTTAGGAGAGATTGCTAGACCTAAGGGCATTCCATGTGCATTCATTTTTGTGCATAAACATATCATCACATTGAAAATAATTTCAACTAAATTGTGGCACAAGGCATCAAAATTGCATCCACTAGACGATCTGCCCTCCACAGATATCATACAAGGTATCAAGCACGCATAATGGAAGAGGATCAAAATATTAGGATAAAAAAGTTGGAAAGGGAAAATGCAGAGATAAGGGGGCAATTGAGTGAAATTACCCAGTTGCTAAAAGCCATGATTAAAGGAAAGGAGAAGATGGGTAATCAAGAGGAGTCTATCCAAGAAGCTCAACAAAGCATGCGAGATAACCCTATTTTTGTTCCTGAAGGAAGTACTGTCAAAGCTCCAACACCTCTACAGATGCAAGTTCAAAACCCAGTGGAGGTACCAAATTTAGATGATCCCACAGAGTTAGAAAAGTTGAAGCATAAAGAAGAATATAGTGGTAGTAAAGCTCAGTTGAGCTTGATAAAGGAAAGACTAAGTGCCGTTGAAGGAGTTGACTATTTTGGACCTGTTGATGCTGAAAGGTTGTGTTTGGTACCTGGTGTTGTGCTTCCACCAAAATTCAAAGTGCCTGAATTTGAAAAATTCAATGGAACATCGTGCCCAAAAGATCATCTCACCATGTACTGTAGAAAGATGGCGGCATATGCATAGGACGACAAGCTATTGATTCATGTTTTTCAAGATAGCTTGACTGGGTCAGCTGCTAAGTGGTATAACCAATTAGAAAGGAGCAAAGTTTCCTCTTGGTCGGAATTAGCAAGGCCTTTTATAGCTCAATACAAACATGTGTCCGATGTAGCTCCTAACCGCTTATCTTTCCAAGGTATGGAAAAGAAAAAAGATGAGAGCTTCAAAGAATATGCCCAACAATGGAGAGACGTGGCATCACTAGTTCAACCTCCCTTGACTGAGAAGGAAATCACCATGTTCTTTTTGAATACTCTCAAGGCTCCTTACTATGAGCGTATGCTTAGCAGTGTGACTAAGAATTTTGCAGACATGGTGCTAACAGGCGAAGCTATTGAAAATGCCTTTAAAAATGGTAAGATTGAAGCATCTATGAATGATAGCAAGAGGAATGGGTTTTCAAAGAAGAAGGAAGAAGATGCACAAGCTGTCTCCAATAACTCACGTCGTTCCTATACCTTTTATTCACCTTCAGTGAATTACACTTATTCTCAACCCCACCCACAAACTTATCATCAGAATGCTTACCAACCCATTTCCCATTCACAAGACCCCACTTTTTCACCTAATGACCAAAAGAATACTCGAGTTGGCCGAAATGTCACGATAGACCCTATACCAATGACATACACAGAGTTGTTCCCACAATTGGTAAGGGGTCACCTTATTGCCCCTGTTTATGTGGAGCCCTTGAAGCCTCCCTACCAAAGTGGTATGATCCTAATGCAAAGTGTGCTTATCATAATGACAATGTTGGTCACTCTATTGAGAATTGTATGGGCTTGAAGAGGAAGGTCCAAACACTTGTCAACGCTGGAATTTTGAGTTTTGGGGCAAAGAATAACCCAAATATGAAGGATAATCCTCTGCAGATCACACAAAGGGTAGCGATTGATGCTATGGAAGAAAGTGGATGATATTGATTGATTCACTGAATTTGAAGATAATGGTTGTTTCTTTGTGTCTAATTTCATTCATCATAGAACATTTCTTAGGTAATATAGGAGTGCCTAAGCCCAAAGGCATTAAGAATTCTTTTATGTATTGGGCCAGCTTTCATTCATTTTCATTTCAATAAAGGATTAGTACAATTCATTTTTCTCAATTCCTCATTCCAATCTTGTTCTTTTATGTAAAACACCACTACCCATATTCTCTACTTTGTTACCAAGCTTAAAAGTATCAAATAATGAACATGATAATGATAATGGCAATGAGTGTGAAATTCAATTCTAAAAGAACCACTTTGTTTGGTTGTATGGATTTCCAGTTTGCCAAGATTGTTCAAGCAAGAAGAGAATAGAAGATATTTGTCTAAAATCTTCACCTATAGAATGTTACGATTAAAGGTGAATCTTTACATGAAATTCTAATGAGTTTGTCTTTGTTTAATGGATGACCTTTAATGTGAGTACTTGTATTGAGATGAGAAATGGCCTTCTTTCATTACTTTTCAAGCGTGAGTAAAATTATCCATTGATTACCCCTTTTGAGCCTATTATATTCTTTTTGATATAACCTACCAAGAATCACCCTCCACACTGGGGGGGCAAAGAGAATAGAAGATGAAAGATCGATGGGGCAAAGAAAAAACCCTTTTGTGAAAAAAAAAGAGAACAAAAAAAGAAAAAGAGAATGAAAAAAGAAAGAGGGTTTGAATCAAGAAAGTGAAAACCCTAGTCACATTTGAATAAAAAAGGAGAGAGAAAGCAAATTAGAATGAGGCAAAAGTCAAAATGCCTAAATGATTCATGAAAAATGATTCTTAGTTTGATGAACCCTGAAACACTTATTTTGGGCCTATATTATCCTTTCTTTCTTGAACCCTCACCTGAGCCTACATTACGTGCTTTAAAAGTCCATTTTGATCAAATATGAGTACTCCTATTGAAGAATCATGTGTTGAATAAAGGATTACTTACACTATGAGATGATGATCCTTTGGATGGAATTAGGACAAGCAGATCAAGATAAGCAAAAAGATTTCGTCTAGATGGAAGAAATAGGATTCCAAAGACTCTCTTGGATCCATGTGAGCATTAAATTAGGTGAAGAAGTATCTGATGTTGGGGCATGAATCAGAATGGAGAACAGACAAGGGAAGCCTCATCAAGGACAATGAAGTTGAAAATGAAGAGAGATGAATAAAAAAAGAAAGAAAGAAAAGAAAATGAAAAAGAAGAAAAAAAAGAAGAAAAGAAAAGAAAAAAAGAGAAAAAAATGAAAGGAGGATTCAAATCGAAAACCCAAAAAGGACGGTTTGGATCAATAGAGTGCGTCTAAGTTGAAAACCTGAAAAGGCAGCTTAGATACCAGAAAAACTGGATGTCAATGATACAGGGGCAAGAGGATATTTTAATGAACTCAACATGATCAGATAAGGTGAACCTTTGAAGGGAATTTTGTATTCATTGATCAGAATTGTTTGAATTGTTATTATTTGGATACTATTACCTAATCCTAAAAATTCTCACCTTTCATTCAAGCATACTTTCCTTTTAAACCTGACAATTTCTTGTTAAATCTTTTCAAATGTTGAATGATACCACTCTTTTCATTTCACCTATCATTTCTTTGCTATATCCTTACCTTGAGGGATTGAGAAATTGTGTTGCATTGATCTTGAAATTAGAATGGTAATGAATGTTTACTTGGCAAAATATGTGAAAGACTCTTATATTATTTAGGAAAATGAAATAAAAGGAAACTTATGGATGAATGGAAATTGGAAATCAAGAAAAACCAATGAATAAGAAAGAATGAATGATGAGGTCTCAGTAAAAATTTTAATGAACAAATGAATGACCAGATAGAGAGGATAATAAAAAGAAGAAACAAGGGATAAGATAAGGTATAGAGGGCACGAAGTCAAGAGCTTCGTTGGGAAAGAAAATTGGCAGAAGGAAAATGAGAAAAGAAAAGGAAAAATAAAGATAGGATGACAATTAAAAAGAGAAGAATGCATGAGATAGATTGATGAATAAGAACCTTGTTGTTGCTACAATTAAGGATGAAATGATTTTCAAAGAAAACATTGCATGAATAAAATGGATGAATGACATTACATATATCGAATAAATTGCATAGATAGAATAAATGGCATGAATGACATTACCTGAATAGAATAGATTGCATGAATGATATTACATGAATAGGATAAATTGTATGAATGGCATTACATGCAGAGGATAAATTGCAATTGCTTGAGTAGGATAAATTGCATAAAATCTCTGAAATTGGACAAAAAAGAAGCTTTGGAGGGGTTTCCCAAGATTTCATATTTTGACAAGAAAAAGAGTTTTAGAAGAGTTTCCTAAAATTCAAAATTTGACAAGAAAAAAAGTTTTGGAGGGGTTTCCCAAAATTTTAAAATTTGACAAGGAAAGGAATTTTAGAGGGGTTTCCTAAAATTCAAAATTTGACAAGTAAAGAAATTTTAGAGGGATTTCCTAAAATTTCAAAATTAGACAAGGAAAGAAGTTTTGGAGGGGTTTCCCAAGATTTCATATTTTGACAAGAAAATGAGTTTTAGAGGGGTTTCCTAAAATTCAAAATTTGACAAAAAAATGTTTTGGAAGGGTTTCCCAAAATTTTAAAATTTGACAAAGAAAAGAATTTTAGAGGGGTTTCCTAAAATTCAAAAATTTGACAAGTAAAGAAATTTTAGAGGGGTTTCCTAAAATTCAAAAATTTGACAAGTAAAGAAATTTTAGAGGGGTTTCCTAAAATTTCAAAATTAGACAAAAAAAAATTTTTTTGAGGGGTTTCCCAAAATTTCAAAATTGGATAAGAAAAGGAATTTTAGAGGAGTTTCCTAAGATTTCAAATTTTGACAAGAAAAGTTTTAGAGGAGTTTCCTAAAATTTTAAAAAAAAATCAAAGCTTTTAGACAAGATTTTAAAGTTTGACTGCCTGCCTGTTTAGGGGGAGCTTTTTAGACAAGATTTTAAAGTTTGACTGCCTGCCTGTTTAGGGGGAGCTTTTTAGATAAGATTTTAAAGTTTAACTGCCTGCCTGTTTAGGATGAGCTTTTGGACAAGATTTTAAAGTTTGACTGCCTGCCTGTTTAGGAGGAGCTTTTTGGACAAGATTTTAAAGTTTAGGAGGAGTTTTTTGGACAAGATTTTAAAGTTTGACTGCCTGCCTGTTTAGGGGGAGCTTTTTAGACAAGATTTTAAAGTTTGACTGCCTGCTTGTTTAGGAGGAGCTTTTGGACAAGATTTTAAAGTTTGACTGCCTGCCTGTTTAGGAGGAGCTTTTTGGACAAGATTTTAAAGTTTGACTGCCTGCCTGTTTAGGGGGAGCTTTTTGGACAAGATTTTAAAGTTTGACTGCCTGCCTGTTTAGGAGGAGCATTTTGGACAAGATTTTAAAGTTTGACTGCCTTTCTGTTTAGAGGGAGCTTTTTGAAAAAAAAAATTAAAAAAAAGGAGAAGTCAGACAAAATAGGTGTCTATATCTTTGTGCAATTACTGTTTCGCAACAAATGCACAAAGAGGGGCAGCTGTAGACACCTTATTTTGTCCGGGGTCTTGATTTGTATAAATAATTAATTGGGTTGAGTGACATTGTATTTTAATTTAACAATTTAGAATTAGGCTAGAATTAAATTAGAATTTTTAGATTTAGAATTAACATTAATTAAAAAATTAAAATTAAAATAAGATTTAGGAATAATAAAAAAGAGAGAAAAGATAAAAAGAAATAAAAATAAAATTAATTTTAGGATAGGATAATTAGATTTTTTAGGATAATTATTTGGATTAATATTAAATTTGATAGAGTTAGATTAGGATTAATATAAGAATTAAATAGATAAAATATTAAAAATAGGAGATAATTAATAGAATAGGTAGAGTTGTATTAGGACTCAAATAAATTTTTTATTATAAAAAGGGGACTTTGGGGGAAATCAAGGATTGAACCCGATCACCGCCGCTGCTGTTCTGTCAGCTCATTTTTCTGCCTGCCTCTCGCACCACTGTTGCGAGCCCAGTCACCGCACAGCTACTGCAGGTTGCCAACCCATCACGTGGATGTTTACACAGCCTCCGTTTGTGTTGCTCTTGATGATTGTTGCAAGAAAATAGGAAAGCTTTGTGAAAATGCTTCAGGCACGCCACTTTGGAAATATTAAAGAAGAGCTAGAGCAAGAGAATACGTGGAAAAGGGAATATAAAGGAAAAGAAAAAAAACCAACAAAAGGTGAGGTTATTGCCCAGGTAAGTTTTTGTTTTATTATATTAATTGGTCAATAATTTAATAGGAGGGTTTGATAGTTAATTAATATCGGATTAATAATTTGTATATTAAAATACTAATGTTGCGTGATTTAATTACTTTGATAATATTTGATTAATACATATTGAATAAATAATTTGTATGTTGATATGATTTGTTTAGTTTAATGTGTATGATATATTTTATATTTTGTATGTTTAGTATGATAGATATTAGATAAATAAAATAATAAAATAAATTAAATTAGAAAAAATGCAAATAAGAATAAATGGAATAAAGATTGAATAAGGAGATAACAAAATTAGTTATCAAAGATGAATATGGATTATGCCGAGGATGAAACTCCAAGAAAGTCAATTGGTACTCCTTGGATTTTCTAGGTGACAGGATTCTTCTTGAGTTGAGCCAGATTGATGGAATACTTGAGGAGAATTTTCAAGAAAACATAATTCATGTTCACTTTAAAGATATAATGAAATAAACTAAAATAACGAATCGAGAATAAAGAAATATAAAATAATACCATAATAAGATAATGAGATGATAATAAAAGAAGTAAATGTGACATATGCCGATGATGAAATTCTAAGAAAGTCAATTGGTACTCCTTGAAATTTCTAGGTGAGAGGATTCTTCTTCGGTTGAGCCAGATTGATGGGATACTTAAGAAGAATTGTCAATAACCCATATGTCATGTTTATTTTTAAAAATATAAAATAATAGAATTAAAACAATACAATAAGAAGAATAAGATTAGAAAATATTTAAAGATAAGAATTCCATAATATACTCAATCAATCCGACGATGGAGTTCAAGAAAGTCGATTGGTACTCCTTGAACATCTTGAGGTGAGGGGAGTTTCTAAGATTTGAGCCAGATTGATTGAATAGTCTTAGAAACTTTCTCAACATTTAATTATCGAAACTAATACAAACATAAAGGTAAATTTAGACTAAACTTAAAACTAAGTCGTACTATTTTAGAATGGGCGTTGTGGGGGTGCTAATCCTTCCCCACACGTAACCGTACTCCCGAACTCTAGATTTTTCGAACGTAGACCATGCCTTATCCTTAGATAAGAGTAGGTGACCAATCACACCTTAGATTTGAATGGTTGGTGGCGACTCCTTGAATTTTAAAGTCTAGCGATTAGGTTCACAGACCTAGACGTTATGACATAATGAAATACTTAAATTTTTAAGGCATATTGTTCGTCCCTTAATTTGAAATCTTAGCTCTGTCACCGGTGCCACTAGTGTTCGGTTGCACAGCGCATGCCAATGGCAGCTTTTGTCATTTAATGCTTTTCGCGATGACAAGCTTCTGGCGCCATGCTTCAGAAATTCCAAGCAGTTGCATTGTCGAGGCAACAACTGAATACGTAGAATGGGAAAGTTGAAACAGTTCAAGATGATAAAAATGGCCCCTTAAATGCATGCTCATGGAAGGTGGAATTGCGACAGTTTGGGGTACGAAATCAAAGCCACTTCTACACCCATTTGATGCATAATTTCAACATAAACATAACAGTAATGTCGGTTTTTAACCACATATATATATATATATTGAAATAGTTTTGCAATTATGTAGGACAAACATAAAAGAAATGAAAAAGTCAAAAAAGTGACTGTAGGGAGAAATGATCAGTTCTGGTCTGGTGTAATTTTGCCCATGAAGAAACATTAGTATGAGACAAGCCATATGGCTCATGCAGTAGTGTCCAAGTTAGTTTCAATAATTGACATGGAATGATGATATTTTGTTTGTTAGTTGGACAATTCATTAGACTCATAGATTGGTCTTCCCGCAATTTGCCTTGAATTTTTAGCACTTCCGGTGGATTTTCATTTCTGTTCATTTCTCTTCTTTAGTGGTCCTGGGCTTTTATTGCAAGATGGATACAAAACCATAATAAGTGAAAAACATCATTCATAAACAGTTGTAAGCTGAGTAGTGTTTAAGAGTTACTTTAGGTGTACAGTAAAATTAAAAATAATGAAATGATGTTTAAAGATATATATTTTTTAATAAAATATTAAAAAAATAAAAACAATGGCAAGAGGATAATTTTATCTTCCTACTATTTTATCCTTTTCCTACCACACCGGCCCACACTGAAGCCTACCGCACTCCCAAATTAACCCAAAGTCTTTATC
Organism: Heritiera fomes; assembly: GCA_032173925.1. Taxonomy (NCBI): domain Eukaryota; kingdom Viridiplantae; phylum Streptophyta; class Magnoliopsida; order Malvales; family Malvaceae; genus Heritiera; species Heritiera fomes. The sequence continues at coordinate 20,766,105 of JAPDPM010000016.1, read as the reverse complement.
TGAATTATAAATCTGGCACAAAATTGATATTGAAAGTGTCAGCCACATCTGATTATCATAACAAAATTTTTGCCTGCAAAGAATAATTAACCCCCTAATGCACACAAAAGCTATTAATTTTGCCCAAATATGATTAAGAGATCTAATGGAATGTTGGTTAAGTTGCTACTTTTCCCGACATTTAGTATGGGGTTTGCATTTGGTGGGAAGTCATGAAAAGAGGGTTAGAAACTCTCTTTTTAAATAACGTGGTAGGCCTCTCTTGTTCTGTTGTGACAGCTTATATTAGTAAGATATATTCTTCTCTTCCTTTTCTTTATGTATATCGGGATAGGAGATTCGAACACAATCTTCAAAAAAATGTATCAATGAATTTCATTTTATATATAAAAGTGGATTTGTGCAATGATACGCCTTACATGAACTTGTTGAGTGAACTCAGCTGATGACTTTGATTCAAGGGTCAGCCTTGTCTATAAGAAAGGAAAGCCCGTTATCATACATGGCCCATTTGAGCCCAACAAGCCCATAAATTGCTTGAATGCTAGATCGGCTCCTAGCCTTTTTAATACTGTGAGAAGTGTAATACCAAGCACCCATAAACAATAACATCACAAAGATAAAATCTTGAGAATTTGGACTTGAATTGTTCTATCTCAAGAAATGGAAAAGGCTATTCCTAGTGTAACTCCAAAATCAACCTTTGTTATCCGAAAGTGAAAATTCAACGGTTAAAGAGATTAATATGTGTGCTGAAGACAATTCTTCAATTGAAATCAGCAACTCTATTAGTGCAAGTACGGGATTGACTCTTTGAATGGTTTTAATAATTTAGCTGGTCAAACTCTAGGAAGTTGAGAGAGTTAACACTTTTTGTTCACTACGATGTGTAAGAAGCAAGAGATAAGTAAGCTATCATTTGGAAATGAGCAAAGAAAAGAGAATGTAAGCATTCATACTATAACCAGTAACAAGACAATTCAACTGTAGAAGAAAATGTCAGCTTTTGACAAAGCCTAGTTTGTTCAAGCAAAAAAGATGTGCCATCTTTACAAACAGATTCCGAAGCAAACAATATATATGTCAAGAGGAATAAGCTAAAATCCAATAGAGTAATTGTACAATTAGAAACAAGGAATTCAAGTTGTAAGCTTGGTGCGATCTTCATGTTAAGCACTCCTGATAAGAAAAAAAAAATCAAGTTGAAAGGGGACAGAAATTGAATAATTGAAACATGCATTTTGGATCTTTAGTTCCGATAGACATTGGTGACCCTATTGATGAAATATTTCTTATTTGTTTGGTCGCTTTGTATTTTATTTCTTTGGTTTTAGTCTCATTTGTACTGACCTCGTGTATGTTTTGCTGTTTTTTTATTGAAACTTTCTTAATTTCGTACCAAAAAAAAAACTGAAGGCCAACAAGGCCAAGACCAAGCTAACTAAGCATTGGCTCAAATGGAAAACTGTAGATTTAGGCTTCTTCGAAGTATTTGTTCTGGTTCGAGCAATGACGTCCTTGCCTAACAACTAACTAGTAATTTGGATAACAACCAAAGTTCTAAAGGTTGTTATTTTTTTAAAAAAAGAATTAAATTTGAAGTTCGAATTTTTTACTTTTGTACTTTTTTATTTTTAAAAAAAAGATGAATAAACATGTTTCTTGAGACAGATTAGCTTGAAATCGGTTCCAATTAGACCCTGTAAATTCAGACCATAATAGAATTCACTTTAATCCAGTATATAAATGGAATGGAGGGGTTTTCAAAATGGAAATACGAAATTGGCATCAATCCGATCTGGTAAGGGTCCAGAATTGGAGGTTTCGGACCAATTTCAGTTCCAAGTCGAAATCGGTCTGGCAATGCAATGGCTATATAACGGTTGCATTTTTTTATTTTATTTTTTAATGTTTTATTCCATTTTCTACCTATAAATATTCACATTTTTCATTTTCTTTCTACATGAAATCTCTCCAATTCTTTTAGATCTGAATATATTACAACCACTAACAAGGAAGGGTACCTAAACACAAATTAATCCACAAAGTGGAACTAGTTAGATGTTTAAAAATGAAAAATTAAGCTTAACGGGGTTTAGTTAAGTTTGTAATGAGATGTGAACAATCTTTCACAACATGTAAAAAGGAGGGATACCTAGAGTATGTTTGCCAATATATACAATCTGCTTATCAATTTATTTCTAGACATACATTAAGAATAGATTGTATAGAAATATGTTTAGAATATAGGATGTTTTTAATTGAAAATCTTAAAAAATTTCTTCTAGAGTTAGTTTAAGAATTGATATTTGGACAGGTACTAATTATTAAGTTAATTTGTTATTAGGTGTTATTGAATTGATGAAAATTGATGTATGCGAAAGCACATTTTATTTTTAGATTATTTAGATCAATCATATACTTCATATACTGTAGTTCAATATATTATTAATATTTATAAAATTTATTGTATTGGAAATAAAATTTTTTTTCTATTAACTCTAGATAATGTATCCAATAATACGCAGCTATATCTATTTTAATTCATAATTTAAAACCAATTTTAAATAAATAATTTTTTCATTCTAAATTGTGATGTCATATCATTAACTTATGTGTTACAAATGGTTTCAATGTTAGTAGTGCATCTTCAATTGAATAAAATCAAAATTTTAACAAAATGGATACGTAATCCGCATCACAAACATGAAATGGAAGTCGATTTGTAACTCAAGTGGAATTAATCTAATTTTATTTCCACTTCTTTTATGGAAATAAGATGGAACTCACCCCATCATTTCCTTTCATTTGTTTTACCTTTTAAAAATCTTGTTACTCTATTTTTAACAATTTTGCTTCTCTAGCCCTGCAACTCAATGAAAATGAGTGGTATTTTATTCAAAATAGTGTTGAATTGTTGCCTGTTTTTAGCACTATCAAAAGAGGCAAGCATTGGGCGGAAAAATCCTTTTATTTAAATAGGCCTAAAAACATAAATCAAAATCCCACCCTAAGAGCTATTGGCATAAATGGGCAAACCCATATTTATAAATAAAAAATTAAAAAATTATATTAACAACTCATTTTTTAGTAAATAAACAAAATAAAATTTTAAAATAAATATTAAACAAACATTACATAAATTCATATCAAATTCATAATTGCAAGTCTTCAAAATCATTTAAATATATTAATTGTCTAACAACTATAATATAAATTGTGTTAACAAACTTAGGGACTAAAAAATAAAACAAGCATTTTAACATTTAATTTCACTATTCATTTTAATTTTCATTTTATTAAAAGATATAGTGCATCAAGCCATTAATGCATAAAGACATTGGCTTGGTTAATTGACTTATGTATTGATTTTTTTAATTGTATTTTTAAAATCTATTTAATTAAATGATATTGATTATATGTAAATAAATAAATGTCTAAATAAATTTTAAATATAATTATAAATTAAAAAAATTACAAAAAATAAAATATGTTAACCCATTTAAGTCCAAGCCAAATTCATTTAAGCCCGAGCCTAAATAGATTAGGCTAAAAAGCCCTTGTACTTAAATAGGGTACAAAAATGAAACCTAAATCCTAAAAATATGGACCAGGTCAAACCGGCCCAATAGGCCTTAGCCCATTTTGACATTGCTATATGTTTTTAAACTTGCATTAAAAAATTTTTCGAGTACATTATCCGATCACCCCTTTTTATTCATTTAGTTTTTCAAAATTTTGAAAAGTTTTTAGAATTAGGGAAAATGATAATTTAGGTGATTTTGTGTATGATATGGAAGAAAAATTTTAAAAATATTAAGAAACAATTCGTCATGTTATTGCATTGCATCATTATTAGATCGAAACAAGGAGAAAAAAATATAAAAACTTTTTTGAATCTTTATTCTTAGGAGTGATATTGACGACCAAAAGTCATTAATTTATTATCTCTTTCAAAAGTTGTTTTTTTTCTTATGTCCAGTCAACAATAAGACAATTTAGACGATAATAACAACAATGGATCACGAAGTGTTTTAGATGCAATTGAACCGACAACACGATTGAGATTGAAGTTGAAGGGAAAAAAGTCAAACATCATCATCATTATCATCGTGACAAAGTCAAGGTGGCTCAAATGAGCTATAATTATTCTTGAATCAACGTTTTTGATTGAAGAAGAATTTTGATCCTCTCCTATAGTGGAAATAAAATCAAAGACAATTTTCGATCTTAACTTTTATGGCACAAGATGTTTTCACAATCCAAGCATTATTTACTGTATCAGAATCAGCATTTTGAATTTGCAGAAGAATAATTTGAGAGCAAGAATTAATCTTAATTCAGCATTATTATGCATGCTCGTATGTTGTAAAAATTGTTTCGAAGCCAAATTCCGAAACAAAGAACAAGAAACAATAGATGAGCTCAATGTATCTAACCAGTTCGCTCCGGTTCCACTGTTAATGGGTCGAAATTGGTACAATTCGACCCAAAATATGTCCAATCCAACCTATTTGCATGTTTTTAGATAAAGATTAAAGATAAATTTAAAATTTTAAAAAATCCAAAATTCCAAGGCCCGAGCCCAGCCTTCTCACTCCAGGGTCCAGGACCCTTAAAAATGCTTTAAACAAGAAATTCTTTTCCTCTCCCACACGGTATAACTTCATCCCAAAAAACATGATCCATCCTTAACTCCCTTATGGTTGTGGCCTAGTGTTAGACCTGTAAACGACCCTGTGACACCTAGCATGAAAAGCTATGGCCATTACCAAGAAGAAAAGAATATTAATTCTTTACCTAATTATCAATCTTAGAATATTACCGCAATTAGGGTATTTTTAAGACATCACCAGATGCAACTAAAATCTACTTCTCCCTCTCTTCTCTCATGGCTTCAGTTCAGTATTCTTTAGGATCCTGCCTGGGAAAAAAGAGTAACTTCAAGCCATTATCTATCGTTCAAGAAGGGGATGCCAGGCATTCCAACAATCTAGTCACAAAACAAGCCAACTCTATAGTCACATTTTCACAATTAACAATACGAGAGAAGCACTCAAAGTATGGCAATAAGAGCAAAAAAGATCAATGGAAGGTCTGTTGCAGTGATGATGGATCATGTGGGATTGCTCCAATTTGGTCCACACCCTCAGTGTTAGACTTGATCCAGGATTTCTATGGTGCCATCAATGTCAAGGACACCCAAAAACTGAACCAACTTCTTTCACAAGATTGTGTATTCAGGACCTCGTATTTTACATTCCCTTCGGTGGGAAACAGGTTTTCTTTCACCTCTTTCCTTGTTCCGTAACTTCTATTTTATTTATTGCTTGCAAATTATGGAATTTTAATGTTACCTCTGGTATTATCCTTCTTTTCTTTTGGATAAGAAAAGCAAACCAAATGCTACAAATGAAACTAAGCAGGTTTGATATTGCTATTTTCAGAGTATCATAATCTTTCTGCAAGATCTGATGGACGCAATGGGACAGAATGTTCATTTTGTCATTGATAGTTGGATGGAAGGCGAGAAGTTAACTGCAAGCGTATTTTGGCACCTAGGTGACAATTGCGGACCTTTCATTTTTGTACTATACTATCCTTGTAAATCTAGTTTAGTTTATGCTCGGCTAGCGTCAACATTTAAACTTTTTTTCCCTGAATAACCAATCAATCAGGTTTTTAAACCAGAAATTCTGCTGCTTCTTGATTTGAGTTTGGAAAACAAATTCTAGAAATAGAGAAACAGATATAATTGACAGCTGAAATGATTCGTTAGTTGAGTTTCTTCTGATATTAGAAAGATTGCATTATTAGCTTGGTTATTGAGGACAGCCTCATCAGTAAATAACAAGTGTACTGTCAATTCTTGTAGCGTGGAAAGGCAAAGAGATGCCGTTTGCTAATGGATGCCATTTCTTTGAATGTCAACAAGTTGATGGAAAGCTTAAAATCAGGTTTAGTTTCTGTCATCTGGAATAAAATTGTAATATATAAGCAACTTAGAGTTTCTTTGATAGCAAGAAAATCTGGGTTCTAGAAATGACAACTTATTATACGCAGAAAAATAACCGGAGTGGAAGAATTTCCTGTGAAACCTGGAGATTTGGTCCTGGTATGACATTAAAACGTATACATATACTTATACATATACATATACATACACTTGATTAACAAATTTCCATTTGCTCCCAGGGTATTGATGTTGTCTAATTTTTGTTACTTTTCAGAAACTATTGAAAGGCAGTTATCAGTGTATTACACTTGATTAACAAATTTCCATTTTGATGTTCTCTAATTTTTGTTACATTTCAGAAACTATTGAAGGCAGTTAGCAGTGTATTTGACAGCTTCCCTTTTGCAGCTGAACGTATGTAACATTTTCCATTCAAATCATTTTATTAGCAAAGTTAATTTTCTCCAAATCAATCCTCAATGATAACCTCACACCATTCCTTGATATATAGGAAGTCTAAAATACGAATCCTTTCCTCCCTCCTCCATTGTAATTACAAAATCACCGGAAGTCACGATTAATAGGAAATTTGTACAGAGGCTAGGCTAATGTAGTTTCCAAATTAAAATTGTATAATATGTATGCTCCCTCTCTGCACATATATACACTTATAGGCTAATTTTTCTTTCTTATATTCTAATTTGCAGAGTTGTTAACAAGATCCCAGGGAACGCACGAGGGAATAATCAAGCTTCTAGATATGCTCGGAGCTTATAAGAAGAACTAATCCCTTTTTCCAGAATTCTGCTGTTAATTTGTGCCTGTTTTCCACAGAACCTCAAGTACAGAATTATGAAGCAAGATGTATACATATATATGTATATATAGTCAGATAGTTGAGCCAAATTTCAAATTTAAATGAGCATCAAAGAAATAGTTGAGTTTACGAATGTGTAATCTAAAATTTGGCGGTTGAAATTGTTGAAATTATTCAATGCATCATATCATAGAACATTGCGCAGGTATCATTTTAATTGTTTTTATATCCTTACTGTCAGTCAAATCCACATGCTCCCAAGAGCAGGAAGGCCAATCATATCAGGGTTGCACTGGCTAGTATGAATGCTAAAGTTACTTCTATGGATGAGTTCAAATAAATAAATTTCCGAACAGTTTGTTATATGAGTAATCCTACAAACTTCGTGAACTATAGAATCTCCTGGTTCTGGAGCAAAAATCGCTATAGATATCCTTAACAACCATAACAAAAAAAGTTATTTTTACGTAATTATAAGTGTCGGTAAAAAATTAAAGAATCGTTGGTAAAAATATTATCAACAGTTCTTTCACCATCGGGTAACTGAATATCACTAAAAGTTTACCCATGATCAGGCACTTCGATGTTAGTATAGAATCTGTATTCTCTGACATTTTTTTTCTAACGCTTTTGAATGTATTTAAAAGTAAAAAAGTTTTATCAGCCCTTTAAAGTAAAAAAGTTTTATCTATAAGTGATATAGCAAAGTTTCATACCAAAACGTGGGGTTGATGACTGAGGAATTGAAGTTTACTGAAGCCTGTTCTTATTCATTCTCTTTTTAACCAGTTAGATAGGTTTGTCATTATATGAGATCCCGCAAAGAGAATTGCATTACGACACCCTTTGAAACATTGAACTACGCAAAAGAAACAAAATTGTCTCATATATACATGATGATTCATTCAGTTGCAAATAAATTGAATTATGTATTCATATGGTTCTGAACTTGGCATAAGTCTGTTCAAGCAGCTTAGGTAAATCTCATGCATTTACAGCCACAGGAGATCTATTATTGGATACCAGAAATAAGAGGCAAACATTGTTGACCCACTAAAAGTCATCTGCCATCAAATTGGAGTGTCTTGAACGTAGAATAAAATAGTATCAACTTGTTATTCTCCAGCCACGTGTGTAATTCAATAGGTAAACTTAATGAACCTTTGAAATTTAGTGTTGGATGAAATGAAATGCCTATAATAGATCAGAAGAACAGACTTGACCGGCATCTTAAAATTAAATGCTTCACCTAGCAAGAAGAGATCAGAAGAACAGCATTGACCGGCATCAATTAAAGTAAATAATGCTTGCCCTCTTATAGAATCATCATATTATATCATTTTCCTAAGAAATGTATATCTTTCTTGTAATCACAGTCTTGATTAGGTCCTCATATTTCACTATAAATACCTTAACTTGAATCGAAAAGATCCACACCAAAGTAACTGGTCTATAGATATAATAATTGTATGGTATGGCAAATATTAAAAGTAGCTTTTCTTCTTTCACCCATGTCATGGTGATGGCTGTTTTCCTTGCAATCTTCCTCCTCATGTCCTCTGAGTTGGCTACGGCCATGCTCCCTGATCCAACAACAGAACTTAAACTCGGTTTGTTCATAACTAACCTATTTTGAGTAACCAAATCATTTATTTTGCTAGAATCAAATCTATGCAACTTACTTTCCACAAAAGCGTTTTGTAAGTAATTTGTTAAAATCCCATGTTACTAATTTAGACAAAGAGGCTAACTAATAATTGCATGAATCACAAAAAGTACGATTATAAATTCCTCACATAGTTATTACATGATCTTTTGCAGGGCGCAGGTCTCTCCTTGGGGACTACAACACCACTGGCCGGGGCGGATACAATTAGATAAGCCTGTGAGTCTTTCCTATTTAGCCTTACATACATAATGTTGATGGGAATTAAATAAAATGTTGAACATGATGCACTGCCAGTGTATATCACTACCATTCTAAGAAAACTTGGCAGAGATGCTATAGTAATTATATGGCATGTTCTAATTAAGTTTGGGGTGTTATATGTTACATGTTTAGCTATATGTTTGTTTTTCAGAGTTGCACTGTAATAAAATGAGTTGATGATGAGTTTATGGACTGTGATTAGACTCATCATCTTCAATAGTTTGAATCTCTACTAGATTTGTTGCTAATAACATTTCACTGAAGATTGGTTTAAGGATCTTTCATTGCTTATTGTAAATCCATCCTTTCCTTCCTTGCAACCTAAAATTGTTTTAGGTCTTTGGTCTCATATTTAGCTAAGGTTTAACAGTTCATTAAGAGCTGCATAGTCCAAACCATCTCAATTATAAGTTGGTTTATGAAATGATCATCCTTGATCAATGATCGAGAGCATATAGAAAGAATGCTTCTTAAGTAAAATGTTTATCGAATGAGATCTTTCCAACAAGCTCTTACACAAATGCAAGATTATAAGTACTAGCAAGATGCCCGCGCCATGCTGCGGAAATAAGGAAGAAGGGAAGGAGATAAGGCAAAAGAGAAAAAGCAAAAAATTCAAGAATGATTAGATTAATAAAGAGTTGATCAGTTGCATTAAAAATACCAAGAGTTGTCAAGAGTTCATAACAAAGTAAAAGGTCGAAAATGATAATAGCTATAAATGGAGTAGAAAGCTAGGAAAAAGGCAGGATCCTTATTCCATTAATGCAATTAAATTTCATGAATAAATGGAAAGGCACGATTATTGAAAAATACATGCTTGCACTTCATGGAAAATATGTGCTGCATCAAAATCTTAGTATATGCTATATCAAGCGTAAAGTCAAATCTAATGTTAGTTATATCAAGTTTTTATAATGGTTGAAATCATTGCAGCTTATGAACAATAGTGCACATGAACTTAGGTAAAATGGTTAACATATGAGGGAGTATTAATTCTTTGCTTAATCAAGCAATGAGCATATCATTAATTTCTTCACATGCAGGAACACAACATCATCAATTTAAGGTTTTAATTTTTAAAGCTTAATTCCCATAAAAGGATATAGAGATTAAGCAAACCATCATAAATCATGTAAAACAGAAAGCAAGGAACAATTAAAAAGCAACCTTCATAGAACAAAACACAGCAAATGTAAGAGCTCATGTAGAGAAAGGAAAAGAAAAATGAACCACAGAGCACCTCAAATTAACAAACAAAATGCAATCAGAACCCAAAAATCCAGGGAATAACTAAAAGCACATTAAAAATGACCATAAGGCAAATTTGTCCTAATGTTAGTTCTCTTTGCATTCAATTCTTCCTTGATTTTTCTTTAGCATCATTTAAAAACCAAGCAGAAAAGAAACTTGAACAGACAAAGCTAGTACATATGAGGTAATAAAGATTTAAAAAAATAACAAAAAAGGAAATCAAGCAATAATCAACTACCATCAAGTTAAACTCAAAGTAAGCAAAACAGCGAATATTTCTCAAAATACTGATTAGAAATAAAGAGAAGTAGGGAAAAGAAGATCAAAAACTATCCACACAAAGGAGAAGGCCCACCTGGAACCAAAGTGTACTCACAATGACGATGTTGGGAAATACAAAAGAATCAAACAACGACAAAAATCAACAAAAATTGTAAAAAAAAAATGCTTTAAATCAAGATTTAATTATCAACATCCAAGATCAATCATTAGAAGCTCCTAATTAAACTCAAGCCAAAGGAAATCTTTCTCACAACCTTTTTGAAAAAGAGAAAAAAAAAAGCAAAGCAAAGAGGAAAGAAAAGCAATGAAAATAACCTGTGCAGAGTAGGAGAAGCTGGTCGGAGTCAAACTAAACCTGTGCAAGCAAAAAACGTGGTTTAGTAGGAGGTCGAGAAAATCTACAACTTTTATATTATTGATATCCAAAATCAAGAAAGAACGTGGTATCAATTGCACAGAAAGACTTGAAAAATGGAAATTCAAAGTTCTAACTTTTTAGCTTAGCCTAGTGTTTGATTGCAAGACAATTTATTTGACAAAATTGAGCATGTGAAAAATATATTTAAAAAATAAGGTACAAAAATAAGTAATAATTCAACAATTCATTTCCCATTCAAACTACATCAAAAAAATTCAGACCAAACTTTTAACTTCCTACTGTTTAAAGACTGTAAAAAGGATGAATTCACTCCTAAAAACAAATTGATATCATATTACACGTATAATAGCATAGCAAAATTATAGGAAAACCACATTGCTTCAATGGTTCAGCATTTTTTGTCTAATTTTTGCAACGTAACTCAAAATACTCATTGGAAAATAATAGAAAAAAAATCGAATGTAAAAAAATTAAAATAATTAATTATTTTTTACAAAACATAATTGCTCAATACCCATACTTCTTACAAAATTTACCAAAACCAAAATATCTTAGCTATTCATTGTCACTTCCTAGTAGCAGAATCTGAAATCACACAATCGGTAGCATGGTATCACAATGCAAACACCACCATAGAACTAAAGCTACAATCAGGTACAGCAAAATGACTTTTCGACCACACCAAGACTTTCAGCCACAACTCATAAAGGAATTAAGAAAACTCTTGAGAAGAAAAGATGATACCTCAAAAGAAATATTAACATACCAAACTACAGATAAGCTAATTGTGGTATAAAAAAAAACAAAGTAGGAAGAGAAAGCATAGGAATGCATACAAAATATTATCCTTGGGATTATAGAATTTGAAGTGAGAAAATCAGAGAACACCTTTGAAAGAAATTTATCAAAACAATGAAACATACTCATCCAAAAAGATACCATAGCTTCAGCTTCCGTCACCACTGATGCATCACCATCTGTAGCATATAAAATCCTTTTGATAGCTGCAACAATCCACAATAAGATGTAGTAAACATTCAAGAATCAATTGTAACAATCTTTTTTACCACTAATAAAATATGTAAAGTAGAATTTCTCTCTTTCTAAGACTATCCATGGTAGCTTAAATTCCCCGATCTTGTAGCAAAAGATATTACGTTCTTAAAATTCTCAAACCAATATTACCATCAAATTCATTCATTGAATATAAACACTAGTTCATCATAAGCAGCCATCGATGTAGACGGTTTGGATGAAGTCTTCACTAATTGACTTGAAGGTTCATGGCTTATGAAACATCATCAGCAGATGGAGATCGAGGAGAAGTAGTAAAAAATGTTAACTATTTTTTAATGAGATTTTATGTAAAACCAAAAAAATATTATATCAAAGGAAAATAAAATGGAAAAAGAATAAAAACAACCCATTAAATCCTAAAGCCAGCAAAGAACCAGAGCTCTTGGCGATCAGTGGCAAAACCCATGACATCAAATCAATAGCCGTTGAGCTCAGCCTCCATGGACTTGTGGAAGAAAAGGAAGATGAGAATAATAAAATTCAAGAACAATAAAATCAGAGGAGTAAATTAGAAAGTAAAAAAGGAAAGGGGGGAAAAATTGAATGGAAATCACCTATCCAAATGAGGGCACTCGATCGCACTGGGAGAACGTGGGAGAGCAAAATTGTTTATTTTTCTTACATAAGCATAATCCAAAACAAAAGAATTGAAACCGGATTTAGGGATCGAAGGAGAACACAGAACTAACATCGAGATCTCTACTGGGTTTATAGAGATGGAACAGCACATGAACAACAAAACACAAAACAAAAAAAAAAACCACACAAAAGGATGGAGCAGATAGGCCACTAAGATTGATTTTCACTATAACTCTGCATGACACATATTAAACCATTAAAAAAAATTGACTTGATTTATTGGAAAAGACATGATACTTATTGCGAGAAAGAAAGAGTGCAAAAAAGGATTGACCGACCGAAGAGAAGACAGAAATAGTAAAACCTACAAATAACTCACATCTCTAGCTGAATTTTCCACTTTGGTAACAATGAACAAAAGCAAAACATGATAGCCGGCTAGAGGCAAAGCATATCAAAAACCATGAGCAAAAATGGCATTGAAAATATAATGAGTGGGTCCCAACAATAATAACTACAAAGCTAAAGCAAAGAGGAATGAAAAATTAAATAACTCACAAACCGAAGAAAAAGCTAGATCCATTATCCATCATTACTAATACAGTAAAAATCAACTGAATATCAACAGTAGACGGAACAAAACTGATGTAGGCTGAGAAAGGATAAAGACCAGAAAAGAGATTGAATGAATGGGCAAAAACAATAAAATCCTGGCACATGCGCTTAACTCTACAGTAACAAAAAACCATAATAAAAATGACCATTTTACCTATAAACAGATAAAAAATAGAGATAAAAATTAGATGAATAGTATCTAAATCATAAAAAAATACGTGGCAAAAGGTGTATTGCGTAGCTTTCCAACTTTTATATATATGATTTCCAAATACAACTAACTAAATAAGCTATATAAAGGAGACTAAGGTACTACAAGGGACTCCAAATCTACTGCAATATACATAATGTTATACACTCTTGTTCTCTTGCCTTCACTCTTTCGAATAGTTTAGAGTACAAGTACTTGGACGGCCCCCACTATTTTTTGTCTTTGACAGGTCTCAGTATTCCAATCTCATTAACGTGCCTGCTTCGAAGTCGGTCAATCCCAAATAATCTTAAACAAATACAACAATCTCGATTTTTTTTTTTTGTGTGTAAATCACAAATATTTTCATCCGTTTTAACAATCTAAGACTAATGTTCCTTGAGATTTAATTACAATTAAAATTTTTTATCCCTTTCAAAAAATGTGCTTAGTGAAGATCAAATTCTAGAACTCTTTCCATGTTATTAGAAATTTCATTAATTTCCTTTCCTTGAGAATTCCCCTTTTCTTGAGAAGTGGAGAGGCAGCTTGTGAAGCAAGGAAGAGATGCTTTTTGAAAACTTGTCAACTTTATTCAAAATTTTAACAGAGAGATCCCTTTTATTCCTACTATTGGCTTGACCAAGAAAACAACGTTAACGCTGCTGAAAGATATAATAAACTAAGTTATCGTCATTAATTTCATTCTCCTTAAGAATGCATAGGCTAGTAGCCGATATCCCATGATCATTGCTATCATAGTGCCGACATCCATGCCATCCCAATCGAGTCGTAATCCTTTGAAAGGAGACTCACATGAAGCTGATCCGTGTTCTGAGCCTGAGCAGCCGTAGTGAATTCTAAGTAACAGCCTGTATGTATGATATGTAAATGACATGTATCGTACCCATGACATATATGCTGGGACTTTCTGCAACGAAATTATCAAAAGTCAGAATCTGATAAGAATTGTGAATGTAACTATCCTACCCTTTCAGCCACTTGTGCTTCTACTTTTTTTTTCCCATATAATCACAAGTATTACCATCCTTTTTATGGTCTGAAACCAATTTTATTTAGGTTAGGAGTGAGAAACGATAAAGTCCTGCCAACTGTGCCGACTCCAAAATTTGAACTATATCTAAATATTTGAAAAAAAAAGTTTACTTCTTTCAATCACTTGTTAGTTACTTGTGCCTCTACTAGTCTAAACAAATAACTACCTAGAGTCTAGGAATTTTACCTGGATAAAGAATCCACCGGATAACATGGAGGCCATAATAATAACAGAAGCCAATGTTGATGCTTTCTTCACATCCATGAATACCGCTCCTATAGCCAGGCCAAGGCCCTGCAATTTTACACAAACTTGTCATGCTCCATAAAATCTAAATCCTGTCAGAATCAGAGGTGATTGACGTTCGCTTGTATAATAATTCACCTGGGCAGCTATAACACTTAGGAAAACTGTAAGCATTGTCATACAAAATGCTGTAAATGTTGGTTTCAAGCCTGCCATGAGATAAACTATCAAAAGAAACACTAAAGGCAATATGAGATCCAAAGGAAGATCACTGATCATTCTGGCCAGAAAGTAGGCACTGAGTCGGTACATGCCTACAGATCTTTCCTTAGCTAGCATCACTCTCTCTTGAGGGAATGTGAAAATGGCAGCAAGCAAAGGAAAGAATGCCCAAAACACTGAAATGAAGAATAACAGCCCTGCCTGCAAGCGTTGCAATAACAACATTAAACCGATATTTTACAAAACGAAAGAAAGGATTTTCAATGAAAAACTGTGTAACCAAAGCCAACAAAAGCATGTAACCGATGGTTGCCTGATCCTGAAGTCCTTTAGGAGACGAAGCATCAGAACGCCACCAAAGTAAACCCATGATGATGGCAGTAGATACAACTTGGGTTACACGCATGCAGCTGAAGTATTCATGGCGTCTCTCCTTAAGGCCCCTTTCGAAAAGAATTGAGAACTGATCCCACCAGGTTGCTACCCATTCCGTTAAATTCAACCTTGTCGGTATCTTAGGCTCAGCATCTATCAGCACGGGATTTAGGATCTTTGTATTCTCCAACTTTGCTACCCTCACAGCATAGGCTTCCACCTGATACTGCAGTGGTAAAAATTCAAGATTGCCTTGAGTGAGTTGGTTTTGTGAGAGGGTTTAAAGATATATAAATGAATCTTATTTTGGGTATTCAATGTTGAGTTGTTGACCTTATGGACATCGACTTGAGAAGGCTCTCCATGTTTCATATGAAGGTTTTGGTTTCTCGGCAAAAACCTGTCCTCCAAATCTGATGGTACTGATTTGTCATTTACGTTTCCATTGGCCAAATCAATAAGAAACTCTGCTGGATTCATGGCTATGAGTGGAGAACAACCCATTGAAGAGAAATATGGCATTGCATCCGAGGCCTTGCCAAAGTACAAAGAGCTCCCTTTACCCAAGAGAATCAGCTTGTCGAACATAGTAAATAGTCTACTAGATGGCTGGTGTATGGTAGTCACTACTGTCTTGCCAGACTATAAAGCTCAAGTAAATTAAGCACTTAGTTACCTTATTTACAAATCTTAACAACAAGATAACCAAGTACTTTAAGTACCTTTGCAATGTTATGTAACATCTGAACAATTTGAAGCGCGGTAGTTGAATCCAGACTGGATGTTGGTTCATCTAAGAAGAGAAGTGAGGGGTTAAGAAGAATTTCATTGGCAATGCAGACCCTTTTTCTTTCACCACCAGATATTCCTCTCAAATATGTGTCACCAATCACTGTATTTTGGCACCTGAGAACATGCAATCTATTAGTGGAAAAGAACTAAATTTGAGTCACAAAATTGCTTGGGATAAAAAGAATAATGAAGAAAGGACCTTTCAAGGCCTAGCTCGCTAATGACACTTGCAGCCCTTTCCTTTTTCTGCTGCATAGTTAAGGTGTTGGGGAGACGGAGCAGAGCAGCATATGTTAGAGTTTCCTTGACTGTGAGATGAGGAAAGGCAACATCATCTTGCAGCACAAAACCAATCCTGTTGCATGCACATGGATCATTGGCTCATTAGATTAAAATTCAACTTCTTATGCAGTAACATATGCAAGCCTGCATGGTATGCACCTCCCCTTTAGTGACTGGGAATATGGTTGATCATTGTAAGTGATGGTTCCGCTGTCAGACTTTGCTCTTCCACCAAGTAGATTAAGAAGAGTTGTTTTGCCCCCGCCTGATGGTCCCATCAGCGCAAGAACCTCTCCTGGATGCACCAGGCCAGTTATTCCATGAAGTATGTATTTCTCTGCATCTGAGTTCTTTTCATCTCTAACCGGTGCCTTATACTTAACATCCTCAAACTGAAAAAAAGTGCAAATTGACCATATATTATAACAATAACAGAACTGTAGTATCATGGATGCCACAGAATATGGTTTATGGATCATTGTGTGTTACCTTTAGACATATTGGTAATGTCGGCTCAAACTGTATTTTCCTCCAAGTGCATGATCCAGAGTCTTTATCAGCTGGCTCAGACTGACTTGTTGGATCATCTCCTGTATAAGAGAGGATAATTACTAACTTGCCTCAATCTGAAATCACCAGCTCAACTAAGTTGTGAGATTCCAATGTTGTTTATTATCATGAATTTAAAATGTAAAACATAAAAGCTAACACCATGAAGTTAAGAAGCAAAATGTAAGGCAGAAGACATGGTTGATGTTTTATGCGCTAATGGTTCCAATTTTTACCGCTAATATATAGAGTTGAGCTATTTGGAGCATCATCTGAAGGTAAGGGGACTTCAGGATACAAGATAGACGAGCCTATACCATTGCCGGAAGCCCCAATACAAACAGAATCTATCTCACCAAAGCTCTCAGCGGTTGTACTTGATGACTTTGTTTCACATGTTTTCCGACATGTCAGTTCCAGTTTCGCATCAGTTTGATGCGTCCCTTCTTGTGTGGCAACTTCAGCATTTTCTTCTCTTGGCTGGTTAGCACTTGATGCTTTTCCGACAGCTGATACCGTGGTCGCGTCCTTTCCAGCCCTTCCCACCTTTGCATCATCAACCACACCTTCAAAAGTTTGAACTTGAAACTGAGCGTACTGCTTCCCTTCCATAACTATAGAAACTGGTTTCAGAAAAGAAATTAAAACCCAATTAAGGTAGCTGGAAAATCATGAGATTTTTTCTGTTTCTAGTTTATACATTGATTTCAGTTAAGAGAACTTCTTGCGTTGTTTGAATAACATATAGTTGTCCGAATGGATTCCCACAAAGAAGAAACTCTACTCAACCAATCATAATTCATGTGTATTTAAGGTCTTGTATCAGAAATTCAGACGAGGATGTAGGAAAAAAGAAAAAGAAAAAAAATGCTTGAGTGAATGAGAAATAGCAAATTACCCGGGATAATCGAAAGGAAAGGCTATAGAAGTTGCAAAGAAAGTATGAGAGTGAAGACTTAGCTGATCGGAAAGTGTGGGGAATGAGAAGTGATTATGAAGATTATATAGGCATTAAATAGATCACAGTACAGTCCTAACAAGACTCATGAAGCTGTACGAAACAATTGCACTCTCAACTCCAAAGAAACAGATAATTGTCCTCTACTATTTAATTTCCTTCTTGCAATGGCGAAAAGAGCAATCATCATTTGGAAAAGATGTGTTCTATTTTCCCATAGTTATCTGGAATTAGAAGTGACAAAAACCGATCCGAATCCAAAAATTCATCTTAGCCCACCCAAGATAGAATTTGGGCTGATTTAAACTGACCAAAAAAGTTAAAGGTTCAAAATAAAAAAAATCAAAAGTGAAAAAACCCGAAATAAAAAAAATCAAATCCGAAAAAATTAGAACCTAACACAACCTAAACTCAATATAACTCAAACTTGATACGATTCGAAACCGAGACCGATCTAATTCGAAACCCATAAAAAGCTCAATTTATAACCCGAAAAAATCTGAATTGTAATTTTATGATTATTATTTAACAATAAATAATTGATACACTTTTTTAACTATAAAATTAAAGTATGGATAAAAATAATTATTTCTAACAGTAAAGTGTAATTTAAAAATATAATATAGTAGTATTATTGTTGTTAGAACCCTAATTCTCCTATAAATTCTTTAAGTTGTAGATTTAGGAAAAAGAACGAGTGAAGGTTATTAGCTAAGATTTTCGGATAGTGAGAATGTTAAATGAATTGGGCACAGACTCACGCAAGAATGGTTATGATCCGAAAATGATTTTGAAAGACTAGAATTGATTATAGTTAGAGTTTGATCTATTCGCAATGTGAAATTTATCTTAATTGGAGTTTAATTTGAAGTGTCAAATGAAGTCATAGTTAATACAATGCTTTGTAAGTATGGCTGAAAATCGTAAGGTGGACCTTACAGGATATTTCTTAATCCGGGAAAGTCCCAAATTGTTAATTTTGAGATCCAAATATAGAATTGGTCAGAAAACCATTTTTTGAAATTCTTTTGTTTGAGCCCACCTAGGTTTACATGCAACAAATCAAAAAATGATGGTTGTGTCCATAGGCCAAGAGAACTGTTGTGAATAATGGTCAACCTAGTTTGACTTTTGATCCACAGAATATCATAGTCAAACCCTCGTGTGAAGAAGTCTTACCCAATTTCAATTCGTGGACTGAATCACACAAAAATGCCAAAAACAACGTGAATAATTGTATAGGGTTATTTTGGTAATTTCAACCAATTGACAGTCAACACCCATTAAAAGTTAACTATTTGACTAGATTATGATAAGTATATATTATTTGTGTGAATAAAATAAATATGAATTTTATTTAGTTATATTAAATAATATTATATTGTGAGGGATATGGATGGAATTGTTAGAATTTTAAAATGGCACTTTAGTCAATTAATCCTAAAAGATATTTTTAATATAAAGTATATATATTAAATGAGTTATTTTAATCATCTCCTTCAAGCTTGGCCAGCCACCTCTCTCCCATTCCACCATTTTTGAAGCTTAAGTATAGAGAGAGAAAACTTGAGAAATTCAACTCTACAAGCTTCAAACCCTCTTCCATCCTAAAGGAAACTTATTCATCTCATTACCTTCTACCGCATCTCTTGGAATCAACCATGGGAAATGAAGGAATCATGGTGTTTTGGCCCTTCAAAATTTCGATCAAAAAGGAAGGTGAGAGAAAGTTTATATAACCTCGATTTCTTTTTACATATGTTAATGTTTTGAGGTTAAATAGCATATGTATGGCTGAATTGATGGTATATTGAATTAGGTTTGAAGGTATGGAAGGATTTGAAAATAGGTTTCAAACTCCTAGCTAATATTCCGTCTAGGAGCAGTCGACTGCCTAGACACAGAATTGGGTGTTTTCCATCGTAACCGACTAATTAGAGCAGTCGACTGCCATGCGTAGTAGTTGACTGCTCATAACAAACTTAAAGATCAATAGATTGTCCCTTTTGTAGGACAATTGATTGTGTTTAAAATTGTTTTCTATAGCTTCGAAGTTAATTAAGTGGAAATTGGATAGTAGGTGAATAAATGCTTGCCTATTGGTTTGGTGTTGCAAATCGGACTGTATGAGTGGTGTTGATATTATATAAGTAAAGGACATATATAAAAGACATAGGATGATATCGTGTTTGCATTTGAAATGAATTTGGTGGTATGTTGAATTGTGTTTAAATGTGCAGTAGTGTTTTAAAAATGTCTTTTGACTCCTAGATAGTAATCTGCATAGGAGCAGTCGACTGCCCAAGGAGAGCAGTTGATTGCCTAGACATAAAAGTTGGATATTTTCATTGTAATTGACTTATACCAGTTGACTGCCTTAAAAACCAGTCGACTGCCTATAAGTGAAATTGACTGAAACCAGTTGATTACCATGTAGGCCAGTTGACTGCATTTTACCCAGAAGCTTTCTGCCTGAAAACCAATCGACTACCCATTTTACAGTCAGATTTTTAAACATTGAAAATTTAATTTGGAAAATTAATTAAAGATATAGCAATCGATTGCCCCAAAAGAGCAATCCACTGCCTTGAGTTAGAATGATTCTGGCTTAAGTAAGTGTTAGATAAAGCAATAGTTTAAATAAGTTATCGTATCTAAAAAAGTTTTAATGTTTATCAATCATTTTAAAATTGTTAGATTTTGATAGTGAGTTATGGCTTTTAGAATGAATTGTTGACCGAAACTGATTAATTTAGATTTAAAGTTATATGTTTGAAAGTATTGCTTTGTGTTATACGAGTTAAAAATTTATGAAATGTACTAAAAGGTGTTAAAATACAGTATTTGAAAATGGATTTTATCAAAATGATTTAATAGATTGTAGAGTTTGAAGGATTGAAACAAGTGACTGTTATGGAACAAATGGAAACGTTTGGGATTTGTTAATGATGACAAAGAGTTATTAAATTGACGTTGAGATTGTATTGAAAACATTGGAATTGATTGAATGTTATGAAATTGAAAACATTGAACCGAAAGTGAAATGACAATGCATAGGCATGTGTCTAGTCATGTATAATTGCATTCCTCGCGCATAGTCATTGTTTAATGATTTTCAACCATTTTTCATATTGGATTTGAAGTTACTGATTTGAGTGTTCTAAACTGAATTGAATGTCTTGACTAACATATATTGATTTTGAATAGTATGATTTTTAAGACAAAAGTTGGTTTCCAAAAGTTATGTTTTGAATGTACATTTATATTATTGCATTATGTTTTGAAACATAAAATGTAGTTTTATTGTTTCATGGGAACTAAGTAAATGCTTTGAGATTGTTAACTCCCATAGTTGCCATTGGCAGTCATGCATTACCGACTGACCCACCAATTGATCGATTGTTTGCTGATTGACCTTAGCCATGTCGTCAGCATCCACAGATGTCACTTGACTAGTGTACACTATGAATCTTTTGACTATGGCCATAAGTCTCATTTATACCCCTCATGGGAACTTTATCGCATGATTCTATCGGGATGTTAATGATTACCACAGAATGTTTTATCGATTGATTGTTTGACAAATTAAAGATTTGACCGTATTACTTATAGAAATGAATTGTTTTATTTTAGAAAAGATATTGATGGTTTGATTGTACTAATTGAAAGTGAAAGTGTTTATTTACACGTATTTGATAGGATTGTTTGACAAGATTCATTGTTTATGATAGTTATCAATTGAAATGAACGATTATTTATCGTTTGACTGTTATTGAGTCAAAAGTCAAATTTTGAAATGAAATGTCTATAAGATAAATTGTTATGATTTCGAAAGTAATAAACTGCATGGTTATGGTTTTGAAAGAAACGAATCGTATTGTTATAGTTTGAAAAGTAACAAACCGTATTGTTATAGTTTTGAAAGTAATGAATTGCATTTACATTGATGTTTCAAAGCATGAATTCATCATCTGTTAGTCTGGTTAGGACACCTATAGTTGGACCTAGGGGCTAGGATAAGTGAGATATTTCAAAGTATCCTTCCATACTCAACCCAATATCCTTAACCAATTATAGTGCCCCTTCCTTCAAAGTCCGTGTCAAGATTATTGATAGTCAACAGTTTATTGAATGAAAGAATTGCATTGATTTTGTATTATCAATTAGAGATACATGTATAAGATTCTTATGTATAGTTAGCACAATAACCATTCTTTTATATGTGTTTTTTACTAAGCTTATAGCTCACCGTTTTACTCATCCTCACAGATCTTCATCGATATATAAGGTAACTACTGCTTCAAAGTTAATCGAAGAAGATTATTAGAAGCCTAACGTATCGGGTAAGAAGGTATATGATAAGTGCTCTGCTTTTGTATTCAAACAGTAAGTGTACAACTAATGCATTACTAGTTTGGGATGTAAATTGTATAGTGTAGTGTTAGAGAATGTAAAAAAAATTAGTATGATGTACTTGAATTAAGTAAATATTTATAAAATTATACATTGTGGTAATTTGGTTTATACTCTGATACTTTGTTTAATATTCACTGATAAATGATCTGGTGGCATAAGAATTGATAGCAAATGAAAGTTATAGAGTGAACTTACACAGACAACAAAGGCAAACCAAAAGGTAACCAATATTTGAATGAGAAAGCTTGTATAGAAAAAGAAAAAGTTAGACTGAAATTTCACGTTTCTGGACGTGACAATTGTATAGGCGGTAATTTTAATAAAATACATAAGCAAATCAAGCTACTGATAATTAATTATTTGTTATATTAATAAAATTGCAATTTGGTATCTTATAACAATTATTTATATATATTATATTATAATAATCTTTTAAGGATAAATTATGTAATCTCTTAATGCGTAAGTATTGTTCTTATAGAATTAATTATTTATTAAAAATAATTTATTTATTAAAAATAATTTTATATTATCTATTAAATATAAAATTAAAGTGTAGATAAAAATAATATTTCTAATAATAAATTAAAGTGTAATTTAATAATATACTATGATAGTATTATTGTATAAACGATAATTATAATAAAATTTGTTCTTCATATTTTATTAATATTATATTAATTATGTTTAAATAACTAGCATTATATTAATTAATTTAGTAATATCTACTATTTAACATTTTAATTAGATGTTCGATCAATTAATGTATATTTAATGTTATTATGTTAATGTGAACATAAAAAAAAATTAATGCTCATGTATAATTGGATATGATATGATTATATAAAATGTTATTATTTATTAATATAATGTCAATTGGTGTATATAACTTTTTTAATTCAGTGTCCTAAATTTTTAATGAGATTCTTGATTAATTAGTGTGTACAAGTATGATTATATTTAATGTAATAATGTTAATATTATGATTTATGTACAAACCAAAAACAATATAAATATAAATTTGCGGTAGTTAGTTAATCAATTATTAATAATATTAAGTATTTTTTAATGTATATTATACTTTTATTCAACATTATAATTAAATAATTAGTTAACTAGTTATACGGTTAAGTTTAATTTAATTAATAATTATGTTGGTATTTAAAAAACAAAATAAATGTAAAAAATATCATTAAAATTTAAAACTTTATTAAAACTATAACATAATTATTAAAAAAAGCTAATAAAACTAAGTAAAAAAATTTTATTGAACTAAGAGTGTTCTAGTCCCAATAGCTCAACTTTGACCAAAAAAATACAATGATCTAATAAGTTATTGTTAAGAGCATAAAGTCATTTATATAAATGTTTAATTGTTTAGTGTGATTTATTTATAATTTGTTAGTTATTTATTTGTATAGCTAATATTTTTGGATTTAAACTTTCCTTTAGTTTTACTGTATATATTTTTGGCTTACTTAAAAAATAAATTTTTATATAATCATTAATATATAATTATATATTTTATAACAAATGTGAATATCGTAGGAAATTAAAAAAATAAATAATCATTGTCAAGTAATAAGAACATTAAAATGTAAAAATTTATATATATATATATATGAATATTTATTAAATTTTAACTTTACTTTAGCAATTTTATTATATTTTTATTTAACTATATGAAAAATTAAATTAATTATTACATTCAAAATTATAAAAAAAATATATAACTTATAAAATTTCAAAATAATTTGATGAAACCCGCTAAATTCACCCAATTAGAATTAGACCGAACTTGAAAATAATCAAACCTAAAATACACAAAATCGAAAGTACCCGAACCCAAAAAACATGAACCCGAAAAATGGCTCGAACACGAAATAACCCGAACCCAAAAATAACTCATACCAAGCCCACTCAAACTGACCCATTTATCACCTCTATATGAAATGCAGCTCTTACATCATAAGCTTCCATAACTAGTAACATTTTTTTTAAGGGGGAAATCCCTAAACTCTGATCTAGTGATCTCTGTTTAAGATCATAGATCCTGCAGAAAATTGAATCATAAAGTAGTCAAACTGATACGGTTGTTTCCATCGAATCAAAAGATCAGTTATGCTCGAACTTATTAAGAGAGTAGTCATACATGCTAATTAAGCTTTTACACGTGGTACTCATACTTAGCATTCACAATATTTCTTCTTGCTTTTTGGGAAAAAAAATCAAAGGCTAAAGGGTTTTATATACAATATAATTTCATTACTCATGTTAATGGAGGCTCATTTTTCTTGTAAGCATTTTATCTTTTCACTCAAATGGGTGAGCCCCTATCTATCTCATCGGCATAGCCAAAATAAAAATTGGAGGAACGAAACTTGATTGTTGAAGGACTGATTAAATGTGAAGAAATTTTTTCTTACTTCTATTCCTAATAATCATTATTGTACTTATTTTCGGAGCATCAGGCAGTCACATTTTTCTTATTAAAATAAAATCCTCTGACATAAAAAAAGAAATCTCATCCCAAATCAACTACTTAACTTAATTAGAAGGTGAAACATCACATAAAATCGCTTCCGTCTAACTTTGACTTTATGTAAGTGCAAGTCCTGACTTTGTCTTTTTGGATAACTATATTTATATTTACCAAGAAAGCAGGGAAATCCCAAAATAGAAGGTCCTTTCAACAATGTTCCAAATATGATATTGTCTTTCACCAAAAAAAAAATGATATTGTCATTATTCACTGCTCAGAGATTAGTTAAATTTGTGAGCTGGGATCTAATGGGCTCGAGCAAAGAGGGCGCTGAAGTAAGGTTGATCCTTTCAATGGCTTACAATTTGTAGACCTACTTGCCCAAAAACATGATTCGAATCACGGATCCAGGCAGACGAGTTCCATTCGTTTGCGTGACAAGCAAAAGAAAGTAGTGGCTGAACCATCAATGCATGTGCACTCGCAACAAAAATCCAGGGCGGTGCCCTGGTTGCCACGGCAAATTTCCTATACAAGAGTAAGAGCAGGGCCAACGTGCGTTCTAGCTGCTGGAAGCAAAAGAAAAACGTACCATGAATTGGAGCTACACTCATATTTGGTAATGCTGCATAGCAAGGTGGGACTATGGCCTTAATTTTGTCTTTAAATTTCGAAGTAAACAAAGTGAAACGAATCCAGTCCGAACATGACCTTGCTCCCACATTGGCTGTTCTGTCGTTTTACTGACATGATGATTGAAATCAGTCACTAAATTTTGATCAGTCCGAATCTAGGTATTTTAATTTCATCTCTGTTTGAAAGTCTCCAAAAGATTGGTTTAGTGCTGTAAGATCTTTTTGAGTTTCTGAATAAGAATGATTTATAATTGAAAAGCTCATGCTCGAATCCTCATCAGATTCATTTTTTTTGGATCAGCACCAACCACACAATGCGAGTAACAATTAATATTCTATCCAATATGATACGAAAACATCTCATAATTTACGCAACTTTTATAGAATTTCGCATAGTGAAAATGAATGGTCGTCGAGATCATGAATGATAGTGGCCAACAAGGACACTTCCCATCAATGAGGGCAATAAGTCTTTTTCCTCAAAACCCAAGACAAGAAAAATGTGAGCAACTTTACATATCTCATGGATTCAATCCTAATCTTTTACTTGATCAATCCAATTAAATGATGCATATTAATTGCCCAATTAGCTATAGAAAAAAGACAGTTTACAATTATTGGCTTTCATTATTAAAGTAATATGTGAGACTTGTGTAACCAAATTCTCTGAATTTGAATTTACATTTGATTTGAAAGATCTTGGGAAGCTTCGTTGTGCTCTAATAGTAAATGTAAAATGTCATTTAGGAAAATAATTTAAGGAGATGTTTGATATTGATAATGTTAAGCATAGCACGTATTTTAATTAGTAGTAAAGTGATCGTAATGTTTGGTTAAATTAATTAGCTGTATGTTACTTTGCAGTTATAAATATATTACCATTGAAGGCTGCAATGTAATTACACCATTTTCACTATTTAAGTTTTGCAACTGTAAATGTAGCAAATGTGATGAAAGGTCTATAAAAATCATCCTATCTTATTTTTAATTTTATACACACAAAACATAATATAAGCTAATTATCTATAATTCTATTTTATTCTATTCCATTCATAATCTCGTGCACCAAAAGCACCTTCAATTCAAAAGGATAACGCAATATATCTTACCAATTATATATATATATATATGTGTGTGTGTGTGTGTGTGAGATCTGTGTGTACACACACATATGTGTGTGTATAAGTGTGTGTACATACACATATATGTACATATATGGACGAATCTACATGGGAGGTAGTGGGCGAAGCTGCCTACATTGAGATAATACGGCTCTATTTATTTCATTGAAAATAACTTTCAAAAAGTGATTTTTTGAAAAATGTTTGCATTTTTTTGAAAAACTAATGGGCTGTTTGATTTGTGGAAATATTTTTTGTTTTAGTTTTCTATTTTCATTTTTTGAAAACAATTTTTATTTTCTATTTTTTGAATTATGAAAAACAAGTTTAGTACACAAAAATAAAAACTTATCTTTAAAAATGAAAATTATGAAAATGCATTTGGTATCTACATTTTTTTAAAAAAAAAGGAAAAACAATAACTAAAAATTTAAATTAAATTACAATTTTTGACAAAAAGTGTAACAATAATAAAACAAATTGTAAATCATTTAAGATAATATATTTAAAAAAATTGAAAAAATACTTTTACTTAAAAGGAAGTTCTTAGATTGCCTATTATTATTATGCTATTTATTACCATTCTATGTCACGCTTCAATTACTGAAAATCAAAACTAACTTTTTTCCATTTTCACTAAGTCGGTTGGACTGTGCTTAGTGTCCTCACTTCGACAGTAAGCTAAAATTTACTTAGCTAAATCAATATCTAATTATTCTTATTGGTCCCTGTATAGTCACTCACAAAATGTATTGCTTTTAGTTATAGTCCCACCTTAACTATATAAGCATATAGAATCCAAGACTACCTTTTTTCATTCAGATTATCTACGTTTACATCCCTTTACACACTAAAGTACTGTACAATAAATGTCTAAATTATAACAAAGTAACTATGCAATTATACTTGCAAGGCGCACTATCAAAATCTCCTAGGAATCCGATAAGAACTTTCTCTTACAATCTGTTATTACTGCATATAAGTTTATAAGGTGGAAGGGGGTAAGCTTATGCCCAGTAAAAAATATATATAAAAGAACTGATACTATGCACACCTATATGCATGTATCGATAACATGTTCATTAACTTATAATCAGTATCAAAATAGTGTTTGGGCACTCTATTGGAAAGGATATTATAATCGGTTAGGAGTACCAGGCTTAATATGGAAGGATGCTTTATTATACCTCGTCCCAATCCCTAACTCTGATTATAAGGAATTTGAA
This sequence comes from Heritiera fomes, assembly GCA_032173925.1. Taxonomy (NCBI): domain Eukaryota; kingdom Viridiplantae; phylum Streptophyta; class Magnoliopsida; order Malvales; family Malvaceae; genus Heritiera; species Heritiera fomes. Next base: position 20,738,665 of record JAPDPM010000016.1, on the reverse strand, counting down.
AACTTTATAGAAAAGGAATTCATGCGTAATAAAATCAGTGTTAAAACCTTTTGATCCTTCAATAATAGTACTATAAGGTAAATGGTCGTTATCAATTCATCTATAATTCAAAATCAATAGAAAATGATGATATATACGTTTATACATTCAGTAAGCACTCACTAAACAATTCAGGTATAATTTTTGTAATTTGTTCAGTGAAACATTCGGTAAATCACTCAGTGGATAGTTCAATAAAACATTCAGTAGATCACTCGATAAACAATTCAGTAAACTTCAATAAATCACTCGATAAACGATTTAATAAATAGTATAGTAGCCAATCTAGTAAATAAATCAGTAAACAGTTTGGCAAACAATATGGTAATTAGTTCAATAAAATCATTTTGTAAATGGTTTAGTAAGCAGTTTAATAGACAATTAGTAAATAGTTCAGTATACGCTTAGAAAATCATTCAGTAATTTGTTTAGTAAAACACTCTGTAAATCACTCAGTAAATGGTTCAGAAAATGATCAATGAATAGTTTGGTAAATAGATCGGTGAACAGTCAGTAGATGATTCAGTAAACGATTCAGACAATCAGTAAATGTTTCAATAAATAGTTCTGACAATTAGTAAATATTTCAGTAATTAGTTCAGTGAAATAGTTTAGTAAACACTCAGTAAATGTTTCAGTAAGCAGTTCAGTAACCAACCAATAATTAGCTGATAAACACTCAATACACAATTCAGTAGGCACTCAGTAAACAGTCAATGGACATTTCAAGAAATGATTCAGGGAAACAATTAGTAAATAGTCGGTGAACACTCAGTAAACAGATCAAAAGATGTTTCGAAAAATGGTTCAGTGAAACAATCAATAAGCAATCGAGAGCACTCAGTAAACAGATCAGTACAATTAGTAAATAGTCGGTGAACACTCAGTAAACAGATCAAAAGATGTTTCGAAAAATGGTTCAGTGAAACAATCAATAAGCAATCGAGAGCACTCAGTAAACAGATCAGTAGACACTTAAAAAACTGTTAATAGACAGTTTAGAAAATAGTTTAGTAAACAATCAATACATAATCGGTGAGCACTCGGTAAACGGATCAGTAGACACTCAGAAAATAGTTCAATAAATGATCAGTAAACATACTAAAATCAAAATTCAATAAAGTCAGAGAGTGCCTGGATTTGCCAGGGATTTACCACCCCATAAAAACAATATGATGGAGATTAGGCATCACCCGATGACTCATGCAATGTAAGTATCCTAACGGAGAATAAAAACGACAACTCATGCAATGTAAGTATCCCAACAGAGAATAAAATGACATATGGCTATAGTCAAAAAGAGGCCCATAGAGTACACAAGTCAAGTGACAACTGTGGTTCTAAAGACGTGACCAGGCTCAATTAGTAAAAGATCACACACACACTCACTCAAAATAGCATGATATAACCAAAGGCTATTATAGGGCTAACAGTCTTAAAATATTTACTTGAGTCCCATAAAACAATAAAACAATACTTTATAATTTTAAAACTGAACACAGTAATATAAACACACGTTTTATTGTCAGTGCCTAGGCATACCCAGATTGGCCAGAGATTTGTCACCTCAGTAATCAAAATATAAGCTTTTGGGAACCAAGTTTCATTTGAAAATCACATTGATTAAATTCAAAACGTTTAACTTCAGTCAAAAAATGGACACTTTCAGTAAAACAATATTAGTGAATTCACAACATTCAAAGTATTTACTTCAGTCAGACACTCAAAATATTAATCTCAATCAAACAATCAGAACTTCTAATAAAACAGAGTCAAACAATCTAAAACATTCACTTCTGTCAGTTGTTCACAACTTTCAATAAAGCATTTCATAAACCAATGTTTAATATTTCACTTCTAACAGTGTTTAATCCAAACATACTTTTAGTCAGTTCATTAGTCCAAAAATCAGTAATAGAATTTCTTATTTACAGTTTAAAGATTTTGGGTTGTTTTACAAAATTTAGGCAGCATATTGGTACTATTTATCCTAACCCTTGTACACTTAAAACACAATTCAAAAATCACAACTCCAATTTCCCAAGATAAATTAATCACAATATCAATCACTTAGTTCAGTAAATCAATTGAAATCATTCAATCCAGTCGATCAATCTCAAAACAATTTTAATGTTCAAAAATGCAAGATTTCAATCATACCAATGCAGTTACAGTATCCCTACGTCTTTTATATTATATATATATATACATATATATGTATGTATATATATATATATATATAAATATATATCCCTTACCTATTTCAATCACAATACAATCTACCATTTCAGCTTTAGTAAGCAATTGTAGATAAGTAGGCATATATTTGCTTATCGTTTTCCTTAAAGCCACTTACTTCAGAGCTGCAAAACAATATTAAAGCATAGTCAAATTTCAATATTCCTTTTACAAAGAATATTCCAAACTTTATGGTCTTTTATATTTCCTAATACAATAGTAAATCCGTCTATTTCATATCGGATGCTAAACTGCAAGTATAGTCAAAACACCTCTTTTTTCAGTTCTGACTTCGCTAGCAAACTTATAAATTTATACAGTATTATGAAACCATTAGTTTAGCAATTTGAGCATGATAACACTATAACCCATGTTGGCCAAATTTCATTAAGCTTGATTCAAGTATTTTTGTTCCAATTTAAGGCTATACGCACGTTTAAACATTGCAAAATAGTCGTTTGAAATTGACAAAATTGAAAAACGAAATTTCTCTCTCTTACCTTAAACTTGGCTAAAACTTCAAGGGAATATTTCACCCATCAAATGGCTTTTGCCATCATTGATTTGGAGATATGTGATAGAGATCATTGAGTAAAACAACTTTCCTTTTGTGTGTTTTTCAGTTTGGAGTTTGTACACTAAGGTTTTATCACTCTCTCTAAAAAATAAGCTTTCTCTCTCTTCCAACAATGGTGGATTATGGTGGTAGGCCAACTAAAGTGAAGAAGATGATTTTTTTTAGTTTTTAAAAAATATCTCATGGCAAAATGACCATTTTACCCCTTATAAATTTAAAAATTCTCATCACATCCTTACTATTTCAATATTTGATAAAATATTTAGTTCAATTTCAAACTATTTTCATTTCAATTCCAAATATATCCATTTGACATAATTTAGCCAAAACATTGGCCTTTATTGAGGTTTGACTCGTCAACTTAGTGAAATTACCAAAATACCCTTGGTTGCTCATTTACATTATTTTCAGCGTTTTTGTGTGACGCGTAAGACTTCTTCACATGAGGATTCACCTATAACTGATAGTTTGTCATAAATTGATTTAGATTGACTGTTATTTATGAAAGTTTTCCCGTCCTATGGACATAATCGTTATTTTTGAAATTGTTGCACGCTTTTCAAAACATGCTCAAACGAGGGAATTTTGAGATGCAAATTCTTGCTACCTTAGTATTTCACTTCAAATATCATTTCTATAGGGTCTCATTTTGATCTGGCTATGTACTTTCCCCATCTTTACTGGACAAGCTCTTTATTTAGAAATCTCAATGACCTACTCTCATTTTTTTGATTTCTACACTCTTTAACTTATATTGGGTATTGGAAAAATGTTGTTCTCACATTCTATGAGTCTTTATCACCATCCATATTATATTCTTCAAATTCAATTAAAATAAATAAAAATACTGAGAGAAAAGTAGGATACTGAAAATATAGTACATTCTATTATAGTATGGATAATTTTTTTTTAATTTTAACCTACATGAGTAAAGAAATTGAAAAAAGAAAATTGGTTCGTTTAAATTTTAATCTATATAAAATAAGATATATATCATTTCAGGATATTTATTGGTAGTACATTTATTTAGGATATGATATTGAAAAAAGACATGAGTTTTTTTAATTTTAATATATATGGGTATTTTATGTGATGGTAATTTTATCTCGATATTGGAAAATTGATTTGTTAATCTTTATTTGTAATAACCCTTAATTTCGATATCTATCGTAAGTATACTAGAGTAAATTTTGACTGACTTGAGGTTATTTTGGAATTTGGACAGATTATGGAAGTTGAGAATGTCCGAGCCATCTTGGTCAAGAAGCGATGGATATGTAAATGTGAGTATGTAGATACTAAGATAGGAAGTAGGAAATAAATTAAATATGTTGAGATATACAAAAAAGGATTTATATATATATATATATATATATATATATGTATAGGCATATGTATATAAGTTATGGAAATTAGAATTATTAAGACAATAGAAAAATGGAAGACATTATTATTTGCTTGAAACAATGGTTATTTGTCCACTAATCCCTTAATGTTAAATTGGGTATTAAAAGGGCTGGAAAATAATCAAGGGCTAGAAATACAAGCTAAAGGGGCTGGCAAATAATCAAGGGCTGATGTTGCAAGTCAAAGGCTGGTAAAACAAATCAATGGCTGGTATTATAAGGGAGAAAAGAGACTGGAAAACATAAGTAAAGGCTGGAAAGTTGAAGCCACGTTTTCTCTTCTGTTCTAACTCCCCAAACCAAAACCAAGAAGAGTAGCTCCTCCAGCACTTGTCGACAACCCTAGCAAGAAGAACCTATTTTCCTCTTCCCTCATTCCGGCCATAGATTGAAGTTCTCCTCCAAACCCTCTTCCATTTCACCCAACCACCCAAACTGATTTATAGAATCCACATTGTGAAGGGTGCCACAACGAAAATGAAGGAGTGAGTTTCATGCTAGAGCTGACCAAAGAATCGTGAGCCATGGATGCAATGGGAGTCCTGGCTCAATAAGATTAGGGCAAAAGAAGTGAAGGAGAAGAAGTGAGAAGAGCTGCCATTGTTGATTGAAGAAGTGAGGGGTTGAAAACCCAAATTACAGCAGATTTAATTGGGATTTCAGGGCAAGATATCAGAGGTAAGGAACTAGGGTAAGTCAATGTGTCTTTGCTGGAAATTAATCCATGGAAAAGGAATGCAATATGTTTATTGGATTGGCATTGATGTGTATAGGTGTGACAGCAAACAAGCTGTGAGGAATGGTCTGAAATGGCTCCAACAGATTCTGTTTGTGCATCAAATTAAAGGGGGTAAGGTTCTAACCCTATAATGATTGATTATTATGCATGAAAATGATGTTGTGATGAGCTAAATTTAAATGGCTATGGCTAGATAAAGATAAACTGAAATTCTGACTTGGTGTGAATCTGGATTTTGCTGTTCCGTCTGGCTGGAAAATTAAAAAGAGCAGTTTAATTGTTATGTATGGAGAAAAAATCTGGAAAAATTATGAATTATGGCCCTTTAAGCTACAAGAAAGTCAGTTTTGGAATTTCTTGAATTGGACTTCTGTAGCTTGAGTTATGCACAAATGAGTGCAGGGTGTTCTGTCCAGAAACGTGAATCACAATCCTGACTTTGGAAAATCATAGCAAATGGCCTAAATTGAATTAGGGTGCAAGCCTTACATGTATAGAAAGGATAATTAAGTTAGGAAGATGATGGTTCTGGGTTTGCATCATTTGGATAGTCCTATAACCAGATATGAGATAGTTTGTGCATATTGGTCAGTGTTTACTGTGTCAGGAGACTACTGTACATACTGAAACTTTAGAAAATTTCTGGTATTGATATAGGAGGAGTTAAATTATGAATCTTACATTTATAAATAGGGAAATGAGTTAAATTTCACCTAGTTTTGGAATTTCCAGATTTGGAACTTCATGGCTTATGATATGTATGAATACATGCAGGATACTCACTGCTGGGGACAGATTTTTAATGTAAACTTCAAATGTTCATAGAAAATTGCCCAGATCAAATATGACTGCAAACTTTACATGTTCAGAAAGATAAATGAGTCATGATTGACATGGTATTGAGTTTGTACAGATCTCATATCTCTACAGTTGGCAGTAAGCATTTTACTGTACACAGGTCAGGAAATTTCCTGCCAACTGTGCCAGATTTGGACCAAGGTCTAAAAATTGATGGGAAATGGCACAAAATGAATTAGGAAATGAGCCTTACATGTCTAAATAGGGATTTGAGTTAGAAGTAATATAAAAATTACGGTTTGATAATTAAGTTCTGAAAATTATACTTAAGGCTAGCACAATACCATAAGGTCCAAAACCTTAAAGAACAGAAATGGACCAAATGGGTCGTAAGGAGTTTAAACGTACGAAAAGGCAATAAACGGTGCTAGTAACGTTTGAATAACTCTGGAAACACAGCCAAGTATTGTTCTTGTTGAATTATACAATGCTTAATGTTAGCTTATGATTGGAAATACTAAGATCAATGGATGTATAGAGATTGATTCAATCTACCATTTGTTATGTAGAGAGTTGTCCTAAGGACTGAGATAGACCCGAAATCAATCAATACTCCAAGACTTGTTAGGTGAGGGAGAACTGATTCAGAAGCTAAGGAAGTACAATAAGTAACCCTAAGCGACTACTTGCATCCAATTTGCTTAATGCTATAAACTCTTTGAATTTGGCAATTGAAACCAAATGAATGCTGCATATGAGATGTCTTCCCTTGACTGTTGAGTTTGCTTTACTAGAAATCGTTTGTAAACAGGTGATGGGCTCGCAAGAAATGTAATGTGTGCGCGTATTTATATACATAAGAAATATTTTAAATGTTTTAAAGGTTCAAATTAAATTCTGATTTAATATGATTTTATACCTTGCGTTGTAACCTTGTTAATGCTTTTAAATGCCTTGTGAGCCTTGTTTGTTGAATTACTTCCTTATAAACTCCAAAGGGTTGCTATGGGGTCAGGGAAGAATGAAATTTGTTTTAAGACTACCGGATATCTGTTTTAGACCCGAGGTATTGAGACCTCAGGGCACTGTACCTTGAGACATTTGTAGACACATTTGATTGACTTAGAGCACTGTTTCTCGAGCATTAGCCTCGAAGACGTTTGGCTTGTCCCGTATATTACGTTTGGACAGGTCCCGGTTTCATATACACAATGAGCTGGGGTTTGATTGGTCTATGCATAAGCAGCGCCCTTTATAAGAGTTTGCTACGGTTAGCTACCTTGGGTTTGTTCGCTCTAAGTAGCATCGACTGATACTCTGTGAACTCTCTTGGTACTATGGTTTGTTTTATTTGTTTCACTGCATACTTTAAGTATGGTTTGATATTGTGACTTCTAGTCTAATGATGGAACTTCTCATTTGACTATGATTTGCTATTGAGTTTTCATACGGTGTTTTTAAGTTGATGCAGCATAATTGATTTGATTTATTTGAAAGTGATTTGAATTAGTTTTCATAAATGAGGGATGCTTGGTAAAAATTTAGTTGCTTATTGTTGTTACTTACTGAGTTTACGACTCACTCCCCTCTTCTTTCCCTTCCCTTTCAGAGTGATCGATACAGCGACTATTCTTTTTGGCTTGGGAACTTCTTGAGAGCGGACTTCCATGCACAGTCTAAGGTATATGGCTCCCAGCGGTTTGTATAGACATAGATGGATGATGGCAAAGTCTATTGGAATTCTTTTGATTGTACATATATATACTTATGTGATGAGTCTGGGATGTAAGCTAGATTGTGTATTATTGGAATATGACGATCAGTATACTTTTTAATTGGCATTATGTATGTTGGTAGATATGCCTAAATATATTAAAGGAGTTATATGAAATTGAGATTGGCCTACATATTCACCTACAAATGAATAGTGACATAAAAAAATTTCTAATTCTACAATTTAGGCTTCCGTAAGATACTAAGGAAGATTTGGGGTGACAATTTGGTATCAGAGCGGATTTGTTCGTGTCTGTGTAGGTCAATAAAGTTAGCTTACATCCCTGTACACTGTGCCTATGTCTATCTTTGAACTGTGGTTGCCATATAATCGTACTAATTGTTGTTAATGTGACAGGAAGTAAGTGATAATGAAGAGGAGAGGTAGACCACGACGAGTTCTTCCTATAGAGCTGTCTAGGTCTCCTACTCCCCCGCCTCCACCACAGCCTCCTCGGGCCCCAAACCTTAATGCAGAAGTGGGCCAGTTATCGAGGACTGTGGGAGAATTACAGTAAATAGTCCAAAATCTTGTGGCTTTCATAGCGCAACAATTCGGAGGCAACTCTAATCAGCCTTCAGCCCAAGCTCAGGCACAGGCACAAGTCCCTCCTCCTGTGCCACAGCCTCAGGCTGCTCCGCAGCAACAACCGGCTGTACCACCACAGCCACCAGCACCACCGCAGCCACCTATAGCCCCACAGCCTCTGCCACCACCACAGGTTGGAGATCAGGTGGATAGGAACATGAATAGGCTTCGACAATTTCAGAAGATGAATCCGCCCACTTTTAAGGGTGAAAAGGACCCGGATGTAGCCGAAGAATGGGTCAAATAGCTAGAGAAATTGTTCAAGTGTATGGGCTACAGTTCTACTGAAAAAGTGAGATTAGCGGTATTTATGTTCTGGGAGAAAGCGGAGGTTTGGTGGGAATCAGCTGAGAAATTGTTGACAAGTCAGAACCCGGAGATCACATGGGAAGCTTTTCTGGAGAGCTTCTTTAAGCAGTATATTCCCGAGCCTGCTCAAAGAAAGAAACAGGCAGATTTTCTGAAATTGACTCAGGGTTCCAACACCGTGGATGAATATGAGTCAAAGTTCTCAGCTTTGTGTCGGTATGACCTTCTAGCATCCAAGGATGAGAAAGATAAGACCATCAAGTTCATTTTGGGATTGAAACCCACGATTCGGAGTAAGATGGCAGTGCTAGATATCACTGATTTTGCAGAAGCTCTCAGACGAGCTCAGATGGTCGAGCTTGAACACGACCTGATTCAGCAGGAATATGGGTCTAAGTGGAGGAACAAGGGAAAAGATAAGAGGGTCGATGATAAAAAGCCCTACAAGGGCAAGCAGCTTGAAAAGAGGCAGAAGACAGTGGGAACCAAACCGAAAGGGGATGAGACTAAGAGGGGTCCAACTTGTCCTAAGTGTGGAAGCAATCATGGTATTAAACCTTGTTATAGGGAGACAGGAGCTTGTTTCCACTGCGGGAAACAGGGACATATGGTCAGAGATTGTCCCTACCGCAAGACTGTAGAAAGGGCCTTTGAGCATTCGACTGGTGACAAGGGTAAAGCAGTGGATAAAGGGCAAGAAGCCAGTAGCTCAGGGTCGAGTCTTTGCATTGGATGAGGCTTCTGCATAGGGAAGAGACTCCGTGGTTAAAGGTAAGCTTACTATTGCTGATTTTGAATCTTATGTTTTAATAGACTCTGGTTCCACTCATTCCTTTATTGCTCCATATTTTGCTATCAAGATTAAATTAGAACCTGTAAGGTTAGATCGTCCGCTTCATGTGAGCACTCCCCTAAAGGAAAACCATATAACTAATATTGTATATAGGGATTGTGAGGTTAAGGTGGGAGATAGGAGTCTGCTAGTCGATTTGATTTTGTTAAATATGAAAGATTTTGATGTAATCCTAGGAATGGATTGGCTAGCTAGACATCATGCTTGGTTAGATTGTTATAAGAAAATAGTGATGTTCTCCCTACCTGAAACTGTTGTAATCTCTTTTGATAAGTAATAATAAGTGATGATTGTATTTGTTTGATTATTTTGCCTAAGAATGCATGATGTTTGTGAAGGGTATTTAGCCTTTGTGGAAGATGCCTCCAAGGAACATCCTGAATTAAAGGATATACCAATCGTCAGAGAGTTTCCAGATGTATTCCCTGATGTCTTGCCAGGCTTACCACCCAAGCGAGAGATTGAGTTCACCATCGACTTAGTCCCGGGTACTTAGCCTATATCAAGGGCACCTTATAGAATGGCTCTTATGGAACTAGATGAATTAAAGAAGCAGTTGCAAGAGCTACTTGATAAGGGATTTATACGTCCGAGCGTATCTCCCTGGGGTGCACCGGTGTTGTTTGTTAGAAAGAAGGATGGGAGTCTAAGATTGTGTATTGATTACAGATTACTCAACAAGGCAACAGCTAGGAACAAGTACCCATTACCGAGGATTGATTATCTATTCGATCAGTTGAAGGGTGCTACGATGTTTTCCAAAATAGACCTTTGATCCGGCTATCATCAGCTAAGGATTCGAGAGGATGATGTTTCTAAGATGGCCTTTCGGACTAGATATGGCCATTATGAATTTCTAGTGATGCCATTTGGCTTGACAAATGCACCAGCGGCTTTCATGAGCTTGATGAATGAGGTGTTCAAGCCTTTCTTAGACTTATTTGTGATTGTCTTCATAGACGACATCCTAGTATACTCCAAGTCAAAAGACGAGCACGAACATCATTTATGAACAGTGCTCTAAGTCCTTAGAGACAAGGAGTTGTATGCTAAGCTCAGTAAATGTGACTTCTGGTTGGATCGGATTGCTTTTTTAGGGCATATTGTGTCAAAGGACGGGATGTCAGTAGATCCGTCCAAGATTGAAGCTATTGTGAAGTGGGGAAGGCCTTAGACTGTAACAGAAGTTCGAAGTTTCTTGGGTTTAGCAGGTTATTACAGGAAATTTGTAGAAGGTTTCTCCAAGATTGCTACCCCACTGCATCGACTCACTCGGAAAGGAGTGAACTTTGATTGGAATGAGGCATGTGAAAATAGCTTTCAGCAGTTAAAGAGGCGGCTTACCTTTGCTCCAATACAGACTATTCCTAGTGGGTCAGGAGGTTTTGCTGTCTATAGTGATGCTTCGTATCAAGGATTAGGGTGTGTCTTAATGCAGCACGGGAAGGTAATAGCTTATGGTTCTCGTCAGTTGAAGGACCATGAGAAGAATTATCCGACACACGACCTAGAGCTTGCTGCCGTAGTGTTTGCGCTCAAGATTTGGCGCCATTATCTCTATGGGGAAACATTTTAGATTTTTACAGATCATAAAAGTCTGAAGTACTTATTCTCCCAAAAAGAATTGAATATGCGCCAGCGGAGATGGATGGAGTTGTTGAAGGACTACGACTGTGAAATTCTTTACCATCTAGGAAAGGCTAATGTTGTAGCAGATGCGTTGAGTAGGAAAGGCACTGCTATGGTCTCGATGTTGATGGTTCAGGAATGGTGTATGCTACAACAGTTTGCAGACTTGAGATTAGATATAGAACCCATTAGAGAGGGTTGTATGATGGCCAGTATGAGGTTAGAGCTTGAATTGATTGATCGAATCCGTCAAAAGCAAAAAGAGGAACCTCAATTGAAAGAGATTGTTTTTGGAACTGAAGGGAACCAAAATGAAGAGACAGAGTTTAGGTTCGGCAATGATGGCATTTTGAGGTATAAGGGTCGAATGTATGTTCCGAATGATTCAGAGTTAAAGAAGTTGATTTTGGAGGAAGCTCATAGCTCAAAATATGTTATACACCTTGGTAATACCAAAATGTACCAGAACCTGCGTAGCTTATACTATTGGTCTGGAATGAAGAAAGATATTGCCGAATTTGTTGCAAAATGTCTAGTCTTTCAGCAAGTGAAGGTTGAACATCAAAGGCCCGCGGGGTTGCTTCAACCATTGTCTATTCCGAGCTGGAAATGGGAGCACATCACCATGGACTTCGTGCTAGGTCTTCCAAGGACTAAGAGACAGCATGATGCCATTTGGGTGATAGTGGATAGACTAACCAAATCAGCTCACTTTTTATCCATGAAGGCTACGAATTCACTCAGTGCCTTGACCAATCTCTATGTTCGGGAAATTGTTCGATTACATGGTGTCCCAGTGAGCATTGTGTCTGATCGAGATCCTCGATTCACTTCTAGATTTTGGGAGAAGTTTCAGGAAGCAATGGGAACTCGATTACACTTAAGCACCGCTTACCATCCTCAGACTGATGGTCAGTCCGAGAGAACCATTCAGACTCTCGAGGACATGTTGAGAGCGTGTGCACTTGATTACAAAGGCTCTTGGGATGAACACTTGCCATTGGCAGAATTTGCATACAGCAATAGTTTTCACTCGAGTATAGGGATGGCCCCATATGAAGCACTGTACGGGAGAAAGTGTCGGTCTTCGGTTGGATGGGAAGAAGTGGGAGACAGAAAATTGTTTGCACCTGACTTGGTTCAGTAAGCTTCAGACAGAATAAAGCTTATTCGTGATAGACTTAAGACTGCCCAGAGTAGGCAGAAGTCATATGCCGATAATCGGAGGAGACGTTTGGAGTTTGAAGTTGGTGATTCGGTATTTTTGAAAGTTTCTCCTTCGAAGGGCATTATGAGATTCGGGAAGAAGGGCAAACTTAGCCCGAGGTATGTGGGACCATTCGAGATTTTAGAAAAGGTAGGTGAAGTGGCATACAGGTTGGCTCTACCATCACAGCTAGCGGGTGTGCACAACGTGTTTCACGTGTCAATGTTAAGGAAATATCACCCAGATCCTTCTCACGTGGTAGATTATGGAGAGTTAGATATTAGGGATGATCTCACATATGAAGAGAAGCCTGTCAGGATCTTAGATCGCAAGGAGAAGGTGCTAAGATCCAAAACTATTCCACTAGTGAAGGTATTGTGGCAAAGGCATTCGGAGGAAGAAGCTACCTGGGAAGTAGAGAATCTAATGAAGGAGAGGTATCCTCACTTGTTTTGAAGTAACGGTACTCAAATTTGGGGACCAAATTTTCCAAGGTGGGAAGAATGTAATAACCCTTAATTTCGATATCTATCGTAAATATACTAGAGTAAATTTTGACTGACTTGAGGTTATTTTGAAATTTGGACAGATTATGGAAGTTGAGAATGTCCGAGCCATCTTGGTCAAGAAGCGATGGATATGTAAATGTGAGTATGTAGGTACTAAGATAGGAAGTAGGAAATAAATTAAATAGGTTGAGATATACAAAAAGGGATTTAAATATATATATATATGTATAGGCATATGTATATAAGTTACGGAAATTAGAATTATTAAGACAATAGAAAAATGGAAGACATTATTATTTGCTTGAAACAATGGTTATTTGTCCACTAATCCCTTAATGTTAAATTGGGTATTAAAAGGGCTGGCAAATAATCAAGGGCTGGAAATACAAGCTAAAGGGACTGGCAAATAATCAAGGGCTGATGTTGCAAGTCAAAGGTTGGTAAAACAAATCAATGGCTGGTATTATAAGAGAGAAAAGAGGCTGGAAAACATAAGTAAAGGCTGGAAAGTTAGAAGCCACGTTTTCTCTTCTGTTCTAACTCCCCAAACAGAAACCAAGAAGAGCAACTCCTCCAGCACTTGTCGACAACCCTAGCAAGAAGAACCTATTTTCCTCTTCCCTCATTCCGGCCATAGATTGAAGTTCTCCTCCAAACCCTCTTCCATTTCACCCAACCACCCAAACTGATTTATAGAATCCACATTGTGAAGGGTGCCACAACGAAAATGAAGGAGTGAGTTTCATGCTAGAGCTGACCAAAGAATCGTGAGCCATGGATGCAATGGGAGTCCTGGCTCAATAAGATTAGGGCAAAAGAAGTGAAGGAGAAGAAGTGAGAAGAGCTGCCATTGTTGATTGAAGAAGTGAGGGGTTGAAAACCCAAATTACAGCAGATTTAATTGGGATTTCAGGGCAAGATATCAGAGGTAAGGAACTAGGGTAATTCAATGTGTCTTTGCTGGAAATTAATCCATGGAAATGGAATGCAATATGTTTATTGGATTGGCATTGATGTGTATAGGTGTGACAGCAAACAAGCTATGAGGAATGGTCTGAAATGGCTCCAACAGATTCTGTTTGTGCATCAAATTAAAGGGGGTAAGGTTCTAACCCTATAATGATTGATTATTATGCATGAAAATGATGTTGTGATGAGCTAAATTTAAATGGCTATGGTTAGATAAAGATAAACTGAAATTCTGACTTGGTGTGAATCTGGAATTTGCTGTTCCCTCTGGCTGGAAAATTAAAAAGAGCAGTTTAATAGTTCTGTATGGAGAAAAAATTTGGAAAAATTATGAATTATGGCCCTTTAAGTTACAAGAAAGTCAGTTTTGAAATTTCTTGAATTGGACTTCTGTAGCTTGAGTTATACACAAATGAGTGCAGGGTGTTCTGTCCAGAAACGTGAATCACAGTCCTGACTTTGGAAAATCATAGCAAATGGCCTAAATTGAATTAGGGTGCAAGCCTTACATGTATAGAAAGGATAATTAAGTTAGGAACATGATGGTTCTGGGTTTGCATTATTTGGATACTCCTATAACCAGATATGAGACAGTTTGTGCATATTGGTCAGTGTTTACTGTGTCAGGAGACTACTGTACATACTAAAACTTTGGAAAATCATAGCAAATGGCCTAAATTGAATTAGGGTGCAAGCCTTACACGTATAGAAAGGATAATTAAGTTAGGAATATGATGGTTCTGGGTTTGCATCATTTGGATACTCCTATAACCAGATATGAGACAGTTTGTGCATATTGGTCAGTGTTTACTGTGTCAGGAAACTACTGTACATACTGAAACTTTGGAAAATTTCTGGTATTGATATAGGAGGAGTTAAATTATGAATCTTACATTTCTAAATAGGGAAATGAGTTAAATTTCACCTAGTTTTGGAATTTCCAGATTTGGAACTTCATGGCTTAAGATATGTATGAATACATGCAGGATACTCACTGCTGGGGACAGATTTTTAATGTAAACTTCAAATGTTCATAGAAAATTGCCCAGATCAAATATGACTGCAAACTTTACATGTTCAGAAAGATAAATGAGTCATGATTGACATGGTATTGAGTTTGTACAGATCTCATATCCCTACAGTTGGCAGTAAGTATTTTACTGTACACAGGTCAGGAAATTTCCTGCATACTGTGCCAGATTTGGACCAAGGTCTAAAAATTGATGGGAAATGGCACAAAATGAATTAGGAAATGAGCCTTATATGTCTAAATAGGGATTTGAGTTAGAAGTAATATAAAAATTACGGTTTGATAATTAAGTTCTGAAAATTATACTTAAGGCTAGCACAATACCATAAGGTCCAAAACCTTAAAGAACAGAAATGGACCAAATGGGTCGTAAGGAGTTTAAACGAACGAAAAGGCAATAAACGGTGCTAGTAACGTTTGAATAACTCTGGAAACACAGCCAAGTATTGTTCCTGTTGAATTATACAATGCTTAATGTTAGCTTATGATTGGAAATACTAAGATCGATGGATGTATAGAGATTGATTCAATCTACCATTTGTTATGTAGAGAGTTGTCCTAAGGACTGGGATAGACCCGAAATCAATCAATACTCCAAGACTTGTTAGGCGAGGGAGAATTGATTCAGAAGCTAAGGAAGTACAGTAAGTAACCCTAAGCGGCTACTTGCATCCAATTTGCTTAATGCTATAAACTCTTTGAATTTGGCAATTGAAACCAAATGAATGCTGCATATGAGATGTCTTCCCTTGACTGTTGAGTTTGCTTTACTACAAAATGGTTTGTAAACAGGTGATGGGCTCGCAAGAAATGTACTGTGTGTGCGTATTTATATACATAACAAATATTTTAAATGTTTTAAAGGTTCAAATTAAATTCTGATTTAATATGATTTTATACCTTGTGTTGTAACCTTGTTAATGCTTTTAAATGCCTTGTGAGCCTTGTTTGTTGAATTACTTCCTTATAAACTCCAAAGGGTTGCTATGAGGTCAGGGAAGAATAAAATTTGTTTTAAGACTACCGGATATCTGTTTTAGACCCGAGGTATTGAGACCTCAGGGCACTGTACCTTGAGAACTTTGTAGACACATTTGATTGACTTAGAGCACTGTTTCTCGAGCATTAGCCTCGGAGACGTTTGGCTTGTCTCGTATATTACGTTTGGACAGGTCCCAGTTTCATATGCGCAATGAGCCGGGGATTGATTGGTCTATGCATAGGCAGCGTCTTTTATGGGAGTTTGCTATGGTTGTAGACACCTAATTTTGTCCGAACAATTTTTAAATTAAATAAAAAAATCAAAAAAATCAAAAAAATAAAAAAATGATAAAAAGAAACAAGTCAATTTTGGTCAAATATTTCAAATTTAAAAATCTCATGTGAAGCACATGCAAAATTTACACCCTCAATAGTTGACTTGGTTGATTTGTTGCCAAAAAAAAAATGAACATAATATTTTGCAAATTGATGGAAATAAATCATGAATGAGAATCCCATGATGGCAGCCATGGTTTAAGCATTAAAAGGGGGAAGTTTGTTTCCTTCCCTAAAGGTTAGGGCTAGAAATGGCTATAAAAGCCAATGAAAAGGAGAAATAGACCGGGAGGGGGGGACAGAGAGAAAACCCTAGAAAAAAACCTAGAGGAAAAGCCCTAAAAAAAACCAAGGGAGAAAAAAACAAAAAAAGAACCACGAGAGGGGAGTTTGGGATTCCAAGTCAAAAAAAAAAAGAAGAGAAAAAGAGGATGTAAAACCGAGCAAGAAAAGGAGTTTTTTTTTCCTTTTTTAAACACTGTTCATCATCTTCTCATCGTCTGCTGGCATAAGCCAACGTTGCCACCATTCTCGCTTTGCTGTGTCACCACTACTGTCATCATCATCTTAAAGCTTTGCCTTGCAAGCATCATCATTGTCACGACTTACCTTTGCTGTTTGCTGCATCATCTTTGCCAATCACCATCATCACAGTCTAGCCACTACACAAACCAAGCCTTCATCTTCCTTTAGTCAACATAGCCAAGCTCCTAACTGTTCTAGCCTCCATTCCGTTTCTGCATCAAACGAAATCTGATCTGAAAGTTGACGTGGTTGGTGAAGGTTGAGAGAACAAAGGAGAGACGTGAAAGCTGTTGGTGTTCATTTCCTCGGCAAAAGAAAGGCCTTGCAACAGAAACGGTTATTGGCTCTACATTGGCTGAGGCACGATCAGAACAACCTCGGCTACTGTGCTTGCCTGCCAAGTCTTGTCCTTACACCGAACTGAGCCCCTGCTGCATCGTCAACAGTCGAGCTATTGCTTGCACTAGGGGAGAGACCAAGAAAAAAAAAGGAGAGAAAAGAGACACAACCACTGGTCCTCATCTTCATCACACGATCCGGCTTGCTCATCATCTAGCAGCCTCTACCATCATCATCTCTCCATCACCACTCATCTTCATCTTTATCACTGCACTGCTACATGGCCACCATCCTCTGTGATCCTCACTACAGCCCACGGAGACACAACCTGGCCTCACCATCACCATCCCTTCGCTGCGTCTTCACCAAACAGCCACTGTCCATCATCTTCTTCAACTCAGCCTCGCCAACCACCATCATCTGCAATCCAATTTTGGTGTATCGATCCTCTGCACCTTATTGCAAATCACCGAACCACCAACCCCTGCCACTGTGCTCTGTTCACACGTCATCTTCCTCGCTACATCCAGCACTGTGCGCCCTGCTTCTTTTCTGCATATCATCGGACTGCTCCTACTTCCCACTGCCAACACAACCCCTGCTTTCTTGCTCCACGCCTCGCCACTCCCATGCATAGTCACTATTGCTCACTCCCATAGCACCGTTCAAGTCCAAGAAAAGAAGAAGAACGTGTTCTACAAAGGAAATAAGGAAGATTGAGGAAGAAAAGAATATACAGAGCTGAACGGCGTCGACTTGGAAAGGCTAAAGATATAACTTGCTTTGGGCTTCACATGACGGCATTATTGTTTAGCTAAGGACGTGAGAGGTTTGATTTGCTTTCTCACTTTGATTACATATTTAATTAATTTATTAATTAATTATGAGCTTGTTAATTGTGTTGGTACTGTGCACGTGCATATCTTCCTTTGCCAATTTGTAGTTTGCGCACATAAAGTTTTAGAAAGTGGATTTTTGTTGTTTGGCATGTTTAAAAGAAAATATTACCTCATAAGATTTATCATTTTGAAGCTCATAAAATTAATTTATATAAAAAAAATTAAGTTGCAAAAATAAAGATTTGTTTTACGAATTAAATAATAAGCTTAAAATTCAGGTTTAAATAAAAAAAATTTCCAATGATGGGATTTCTTAGAAATCACAAGTGGTGATTCTTTGATAACCTTAAGGTCGAAATAAAATGTTTAAATGTCACCAGCGTATTGGGGCATTTAAGTGATTTTATTTTGATACTAAATTTTTACAACTAATGATATTTTGAAATAAGTAAATTTGAAATAATAATAATAAATATAAATATGAATTATAAATAAATAAATAAAATATAAATTTAAAAGAATATCCTATGATAGGATTTCTAAGAAATCACAAGTAGTGATTCTTTGATAATCCTTAGGGTCGAAATGAAATATTTGAATATTACCAGCGTATTGGGGTATTTAATTAATTTTAGTTCGATGAAATAAATTAATATTAATAAACAAATAATAAATAAGTAAAATTTTTAAACAAATAAATAAGAGTAAAAAAATTGTTACAATTAACCTTCGAAAATAAATGATAATTAAAAATTAAATAAAAGGTATAAGTTTTAAAGATTTTCCGATGATGAGATGTTATGGAATTCACAAGTAGTGATTCCTAACTGATCTCTAGGTGAGAGAAATATACTAAATATTACCAGCGTATTGGAATATTTAGTATGATTTTTCAATAAAAACAAAATTTTATAAATATATATAAATTAAAAAATAATAATATAAGTATAAATGAATTAAGAAATAATAAAATGAAATAATGGATTTCTCATGTGCATCATCTATATTTTGATTGCATCATTTGCATCCATGAAATTTCAAAATAAGTGTGAATATCCCGAGGATGGAATTTTATAGAAATCGCAAGTAGCGATTCTTAAGAAATCCTTAGGTGAGGAAATTATCCGAATTGCTACCATAAGTATTAGGGTATTTCGGAATAATTTTCAATACAAAAGATTCTCATTTATTTTAAATAAAAAAATAAAATTTAACATAAATAAAAATAAATTTTAATATTTCAAATAACAAATAATAAAAATGGTTTCAAATAAATGGAGTTCTTTTTAAATGTTTAATTAAGATCATTTTATTAAGATCAAAAGATAAGACATGATTAAGTGGTACCGTTTTTTAACGGGCGTTGTGGGGGTGCTAATCCTTCCCCACGCGTAACCGAACTCCCGAACCTAAACTTTGTTTTCGCAGACCAAAAATTTTTTTTTTGATAAAACTTAATTAATTTTAAGATTTTATTAAAAAGATAAATAATTTTAGGTGACCAATCACACCTAGTCAAAAAAAGATTGGTGGCGACTCCTCTTTGTGTTTTTTTTTTTATCAAAATCGTCTAGCGATCGAGTCCCCGGACGAAAATCGTTCCGACAGCTTGGCGACTCCGTTGGGGAAGTTAGAGAGTCGAACCATAATTAATCATGTCTTACCAAAATCTTAATTAATGGTCTTAATAAATATTTAATAAAACTCTTTATAAAAAATAAAAAAAAAGCAAAAAATAATACAAACAAAAAAAATGTGTGAATCATTTTCATCATTTGTGTTTTGTTAGGATGCATCTTAAATTTTATTCCTTTGCATACATGACATATTCATTGCATATATCAACCCTACACCCGGGTTTGTCCCTTTTAGGAGAGAGTAGAGTACCTTTGCTCTCGTGAGGTGATAACCTTCGCAATGGCAAGTGAAATACTCTCACTCAAGTTGAACCCTTTCCGTCTGTAGCCTATCATGGGTGAGGATTGGGGTGCCTTACTAGTCTAGTGTGGACGTCAGTAAGGAACAATTTGGGAACCTCTTGTCCTTTAGAACTCCAAACCATACATATAGTAAACTTAAGAAGACCAACTTGGGATAGAGTCCTGTTAACTCATAGAAAATACCTATTACTTAGGACACATCTTTGATCATCTATGTTTGCTTTTGTTTGACATGTGAGACACTAATAGGGAATTATAGGTTCTTTAGCAAAACATTTCCATGAATTTCTCATTCATGACTTTTTTTTTTCAAACGCATGTGAAATGATGAATTCTTAATTGTGGTAATAAAAGATTCGAAGATAGCTCGACCAAAGGTTCATTCACACATCACTCGTCATCGAGCTACGATCATGGAAGAAGAGCAAAGCATTTGCATGGAGAAGAGCTCAAGATGATATAAAGGGGCAATTGGCCTAAATTACAGAGTTGTTGAGAAACTTGGGTAAGGGAAAGGGAGTAATATAATAAGTTGTAGTTCAAAAAGAGATTTGTCTTATGGGGGCATGAAGGGTTCTAGCCATGCGATATTGAAGATTTATAAATTCTAGTTTTATTTTTTACTTTCTTTTATTTCTTTAAGTAATGCAAGAAAGTTTTTGAAAGTGCTTAAGCCCATAAGTTTAAGCACGAGATAAAGTTTTATATATGAGCTAACTCTTACTTATTTCCCTTTCAATAAAGCGACTAGTGTGATGCACTGTCAATTTCTCATTCATTCTATTCATTTGCCATTTCTCACATAGTCACCATATCTTTCATTCACAAGTATCCAAATAATGAACATGATGATAATGATGTCAATAAATCTGGGATTCAAATTTGAAAGAACCACTTTTGCTTATGGATTATCAATCTGCCAAGGTGTCCAAGTAAGAAAGAAGAAAATTTGTTCACAATTTTCACCCAAATTTGATGGTATAAGAAAAGGTGAATCTCTTATAGAAGTTTCTAACAAGTTTGTATTTGTTCAGTAAATGACCTTCAAGGAGAGTATTTGCATTTGAAATGATAAATGGCTTTCTTTCACTATCCTTCAAGCGAGAGTAAAATTATCCTTTGATTACCCCTTTGAGCCTATTATGTTTTTTTTTTGTGATGTAACCCAGCAAGGATCACCCTCCACAATGGAGGGCAAGAAAGATGAAAAATTATTCATGAGGGGCAAAAGAAAGAAAAAGAAAGTGCCCATTTATGTGAAAAAAAGGAGAAAGAAAATAAGAAGAAAAGGGTTTGAATACAAAGAACCCTAAAGGAACAAAAAAAAAGAAAGAAAAAAAAAGATATGAGTGAATTAGAATGGGGCAAAATGCTCAAATGATTTACTTCATAAGAAAGTGATCCTTTGGTTTGTAAATCTTGAAACACATTTTGGGCCTATTTTATCCTTTTCTTGTAAACCCTCACCTAAGCCTACATTACGTACCTTTAAAAGCCCATTTTGATCAAATGTAAATGCTCAATTTGAAGAATCGTGTATTGAATGAAGGCATACTTGTACAATGAGATAATGTTCCTTTGAAGATTCAGTAGTTGGGTGAAATAAAAAGAAGCAGATCAAGCTGAATGATGGAATTCATGCCTGAATAAAAGAACAGGCTTTGGAAGATAACTTTTAGATCAAAAGCAAGAATGACTTGTAGGGGGCATGAATTTGGATTGAAAACAAAAGGCTGAAATTTATCAAAGCTAATGGAGTTGAAATGAAGAAAAAAAAGACATAGATGAAAAAAGAAGAAAAAAAGGAAAAAAAAAGAAAAAAAGAAAAAAAGAGAAAAAAAAGAAAAGAAGAAAAAAAAAAGAAAAAGGAGGATTCAAATTGAAAACTCGAAAAGGGCAGTTTGAATCAAATAAGGGGGCACCTAAGTTGAAAACGTGAAAGGGCGGCTTAGGAGGAAGGTCATCACCAACAGTTTTGATACAGAGGGCAAGATTGGTAGACACTACATGAAAGAGCATATCAATATGAGTGGGCTTTTGGAGAAGAATTTTAGATTGACTTGATTGAAATTGTCAGAATGTTCATTAAATGGATACTAAAAACCATATTCCAAACAAACTGGCCCATTGATTTTTCGTGATTTCATGTTCCTTTTCTAAGAATGAATACCCATATCTCTCATGATTATTTTAAATTCATTCCATCCCTATAATAAATTGAGAAGATGTATGAGTGCATTACATTGGTGATCAAATTGGAAGGAAAATAAATAAATGTTGGTAACCTTTTTGGGTAAATTTTTGAAAAAATATTCTTTTGAGAAATCTTGCATTACTAAAAGAGAGAAAGAAACAAAAATAAAAAAATGATGAAAACATAACTTTGAAAGCATGATGGCAAGTCTTCAAGCATAATGGGACCAAGACTCATTAGAAGGTGGGATGAGAAGTGGAGATAGAAGATTTGAATAAGAAGAATCCAGCAGATATGTGCAACTTGAGGAAAATGAGATGAGCTTGAGAATCTTGTTACCACAATTGAGATTACATTTACATGCATTCGTGGAATAATTTAGGGGCCATGACATTGACATGTGCATAACATTCATGGCATTCATTATATTCATGACATGCATGACATTTCATCAGTGCATTTTGACATTGAACTATTTGTTAAGACATTAGGATAAAAAGTCTTGAATGATTAAAATTTTGAGGAAAAGAGAAAATATAAGAGACAGTAATTTGAAAAATGATGAGGTATGAGAAGATGATGAGAAAAATACCTTTTTGAAAAAACTTTAGATGAAAGCAAAGTCCAGTTTAGCTGGCACCTTAAAGGAGGATGAAGCCCAATATTGTTGGCATCAAAATGAAAGTTAAGCCCAGTCAAACCCATGTTAACTGGCATTCTGAAATGAAAGCTCTATTTTTCAAAGTCTCATTGCCTCTGTTGAGAGGAGCTTTATTTTTCAAAAGTCTCAATGCCTCTGTTGAGAGGAGCTTTATTTTTTCAAAGTCTCATTGCCTCTGTTGAGAGGAGCTCTATTTTTCAAAGTCTCATTGCCTCTGTTGAGAGGAGCTCTATTTTTCAAAGTCTCATTGCCTCTGTTGAGAGGAGCTTTATATTTTCAAAGTCTCATTGCCTCTGTTGAGAGGAGCTCTATTTTTTCAAAGTCTCAATGCCTCTGTTGAGAGGAGCTTTATTTTTCAAAGTCTCATTGCCTCTGTTGAGAGGAGTTTTTGTTTCAAAAGTCTTATAACCTCTAGTGAGAGGAGCTTTTATTTCATAATCATCTTGCATTCCTTAGTCTTATGATAGGAGAGACTAGGAATTTCACTTTGCATTCCTTAATCTTGTGATAGAAAAGTTTAGGAAATCCCATTCACTTTGCATTCCTTAGTCTTATGATAGGAAAGACTAGGAAATTTCATCTCACATTCCTCAGTCTTATGATAGGAGAGACTAGGAAATTTCACTTCCCATTCTTTAATCTTGTGATAGAAAGGATTAGGAAATCCCATTCATTTTGTTTTCCTTCGTCTTATGATAGGAAAGACCAGGAAATTTCATCTTGCATTCCTTAGTCTTGTGATAGGAGAGACTAGGAAAATTTCATCTTGCATTCTTTAGTCTTATGATAGAAGAGACTAAAACATTTTGTTCCTTAATCTTATGATAGAAAAGATTAGGAAATTTCATTCTTTAATCTTATGATAGAAAAGATTAAAAAAAAAAACCTTCATTTTGCATCATTCCTTAGTCTTATGATAGGAGAGACTAGAAAATTTCATCTTGGATTCCTTAATCTTATGATAGAAAAGATTAGGAAATTTCATTTTGCATCATTCCTTAGTCTTATGATAGGAGAGACTAGGAAAACTTCATTTTGCATCATTCCTTAGTCTTGTGATAGGAAAGACTAGGAAATTTCATCTTGGATTCCTTAATCTTGTGATAAAAAGGATTAGGAAGTCTCATTCTATAGTCTTATGATAGGAAAGACTAGGAAAATTCATGTTGTTGCATTCCTTAATCTTATGAAATTTCATTCTTTAGTCTTACGATAGAAAAGACTAGAAAATTTCATTCTACATTCATTTCCTTAGTTTCATGATAGAAGAGGCTAAGAAACTTCATTTTGCATTCATTACTCAATCTTTATAGGAGAAGAAGATTAGGAAACTTCATTTGGCATTTATTCCTTAGTCTTATGAGAGAGAAGACTAGGAAATATCATATTTTACAAAGAATTCATTGATAGGTAGTGCATTCGGACAAAATGGTTGTCTATGTCTTTGCACAATTACTGTTTCACAGCAAAGCAAAAAGAGGGGTAGTTGTAGACACCTAATTTTGTCTGAACAATTTTTAAATTAAATAAAAAAATCAAAAAAATCAAAAAAAATAAAAAAATGATAAAAAGAAACAAGTCAATTTTGGTCAAATCTTTCAAATTTAAAAATCTCATGTGAAGCACATGCAAAATTTACTCCCTCAATAGTTGACTTGGTTGATTTCTTGCCAAAAAAAAATGAACATAATAATTTGCAAATTGATGGAAATAAATCATGAATGAGAATCCCATGATGGCAGCCATGGTTTAAGCATTAAAAGAGGGAAGTTTGTTTCCTTCCCTAAAGGTTTAGGGCTAGAAATGGCTATAAAAGCCAATGAAAAGGAGAAATCGACCGGGG
This sequence comes from Heritiera fomes, assembly GCA_032173925.1. NCBI lineage: Eukaryota > Viridiplantae > Streptophyta > Magnoliopsida > Malvales > Malvaceae > Heritiera > Heritiera fomes. The sequence continues at coordinate 20,714,342 of JAPDPM010000016.1, read as the reverse complement.
GGGAGGGGGGACAGAGAGAAAACCCTAGAAAAAAACCTAGAAGAAAAACCCTAAAAAAAACCAAGGGAGAAAAAAACAAAAAAAGAACCACGAGAGGGGAGTTTGGGATTCTAAGTCAAAAAAAAAAGAAGAGAAAAAGAGGATGTAAAACCGAGCAAGAAAAGGAGTTTTTTTTCCTTTTTTAAACACTGTTCATCATCATCTCATCGTCTGCTGGCATAAGCCAACGTTGCCACCATTCTCGCTTTGTTGTGTCACCACTACTATCATCATCTTAAAGCTTTGCCTTGCAAGCATCATCATTGTCACGACTTCCCTTTGCTGTTTGCTGCATCATCTTCGCCAATCACCATCATCACAGTCCAGCCACTACACAAACCAAGCCTTCATCTTCCTTTAGTCAACATAGCCAAGCTCCAAACTGTTCTAGCCTCCATTCCGTTTCTGCATCAAATGAAATATGATCTGAAAGTTGACGTGGTTGGTGAAGGTTGAGAGAACAAAGGAGAGACGTGAAAGCTGTTGGTGTTCATTTCCTCGGCAAAAGAAAGGCCCTGCAATAGAAACGATTATTGGCTCTACATTGGCTGGGGCACGATCAGAACAACCTCGGCTATTGTGCTTGCCTACCAAGTCTTGTCCTTACACCGAACTGAGCCCCTGCTACATCGTCACCAGTCGAGCTATTGCTTGCACTAAGGGAGAGACCAAGAAAAAAAAAGGAGAGAAAAGAGACACAACCACTGGTCCTCATCTTCACTGGTCCTCATCTTCATCACACGATCCGGCTTGCTCATCATCTAGCAGCCTCTACCATCATCATCTCTCCATCACCACTCATCTTCATCTTTATCACTGCACTGCTACATGGCCACCATCCTCTGTTATCCTTACTACAGCCCACGGAGACACAACCTGGCCTCACCATCACCATCCCTTCACTGCGTCTTCACCAAACAGCCACTGTCCATCATCTTCTTCAACTCAGCCTCGCCAACCACCATCATCTGCAATCCAATTTTGGTGTATCGATCCTCTGCACCTTATTGCAAATCACCGAACCACCAACCCCTGCCACTGTGCTCTGTTCACACGTCATCTTCCTCGCTACATCCAGCACTGCGCGCCCTGCTTCTTTTCTGCATATCATCGGACTGCTCCTACTTCCCACTGCCAACACAACCCTTGCTTTCTTGCTCCACGCCTCGCCACTCCCATGCATAGTCACTATTGCTCACTCCCACAGCACCGTTCAAGTCCAAGAAAAGAAGAAGAACGTGTTCTACAAAGGAAATAAGGAAGATCGAGGAAGAAAAGAATATACAGAGCTAAACGGCGTCGACTTGGAAGGGCTAAAGATATAACTTGCTTTGGGCTTCACATGACTGCATTATTATTTAGCTAAGGACGTGAGAGGTTTGATTTGCTTTCTCACTTTGATTACATATTTAATTAATTTATTAATTAATTATGAGCTTGTTAATTGTGTTGGTACTGTGCACGTGCATATCTTCCTTTGCCAATTTGTAGTTTGCGCACATAAAGTTTTAGAAAGTGGATTTTTGTTGTTTGGCATGTTTAAAAGAAAATATTACCTCATAAGATTTATCATTTTGAAGCTCATAAAATTAATTTATAAAAAAAAATTAAGTTGCAAAAATAAAGATTTGTTTTACGAATTAAATAATAAGCTTAAAATTCAGGTTTAAATAAAAAAATTTCCGATGATGGGATTTATTAGAAATCACAAGTAGTGATTCTTTGATAACCTTAAGGTCGAAATAAAATGTTTAAATGTCACCAGCGTATTGGGGCAATTAAGTGATTTTATTTTGATACTAAATTTTTACAACTAATGATATTTTGAAATAAGTAAATTTGAAATAATAATAATAAATATAAATATGAATTATAAATAAATAAATAAAATATAAATTTAAAAGAATATCCTATGATATGATTTCTTAGAAATCACAAGTAGTGATTCTTTGATAATCCTTAGGGTCGAAATGAAATATTTGAATATTACCAGCGTATTGGGGTATTTAAGTAATTTTAGTTCGATGAAATAAATTAATATTAATAAACAAATAATAAATAAATAAAATTTTTAAACAAATAAATAAGAGTAAAAAAAATTGTTACAATTAACCTTCGAAAATAAATGATAATTAAAAATTAAATAAAAGGTATAAGTTTTAAAGATTTTCCGATGATGAGATGTTATGGAATTCACAAGTAGTGATTCCTAACTGATCTCTAGGTGAGAGAAATATACTAAATATTACCAGCGTATTGGAATATTTAGTATGATTTTTCAATAAAAACAAGATTTTATAAATATATATAAATTAAAAACTAATAATATAAGTATAAATGAATTAAGAAATAATAAAATGAAATAATGGATTTCTCATGTGCATCATCTATATTTTGATTGCATCATTTGCATCCATGAAATTTCAAAATAAGTGTGAATATCCCGAGCATGGGATTTTATAGAAATCGCAAGTAGCGATTCTTAAGAAATCCTTAGGTGAGAAAATTATCCGAATTGCTACCATAAGTATTGGGGTATTTCAGAATAATTTTCAATACAAAAGATTCTCATTTATTTTAAATAAAAAAATAAAATTTAACATAAATATAAATAAATTTTAATATTTCAAATAACAAATAATAAAAATGGTTTTAAATAAATGGAGTTCTTTTTAAATGTTTAATTAAGATCATTTTATTAAGATCAAAAGATAAGACATGATTAAGTGGTACCGTTTTTTAACGGGCGTTGTGGGGGTGCTAATCCTTCCCCACGCATAACCGAACTCCCGAACCTAAACTTTGTTTTCGCAGACCAAAAATTTTTTTTTTGATAAAACTTAATTAATTTTAAGATTTTATTAAAAAGATAAATAATTTTAGGTGACCAATCACACTTAGTCAAAAAAAAGATTGGTGGCGACTCCTCTTTGTGTTTTTTTTTATCAAAATCGTCTAGCGATCGAGTCCCCGGATGAAAATCGTTACGACAACGGTTAGCTACCCTGGGTTTGTTCGCTCTAAGTAGCATCGACTGATACTCTGTCAACTCTCTTGGTACTATGATTTGTTTTATTTGTTTCACTGCATACTTTAAGTATGGTTTGATATTGAGACTTCTAGTCTAATGATGGAACTCCTCATTTGACTATGATTTGCTATTGAGTTTTCATATAGTGTTTTTAAGTTGATGCAGCATAATTGATTTGATTTATTTGAAAGCGATTTGAATTAGCTTTCATAAATGAGGGATGCTTGGTAAAAATTTAGTTGCTTATTGTTGTTACTTACTGAGTTTACGACTCACTCCCCTTTTCTTTCCCCTCCCTTTCAGAGTGATCGATACAGCGACTGTTCTTTTTGGCTTGGGAAGCTTCTTGAGAGCGGACTTCCCTGCACAGTCTAAGGTATATGGCTCCCAGCGGTTTGAATAGACATAGATGGATGATGGCACAGTGTATTGGAATTCTTTTGATTGTACATATATATACTTATGTGATGAGTCTGGGATGTAAGCTAGATTGTGTATTATTGGAATATGATGATCAGTATACTTTTTAATTAGCGTTATGTATGTTGGTAGATATGCCTAAATATATTAAAGGAGTTATATGAAATTGAGATTGGCCTACATATTCACCTACAAATGAATAGTGACATAAAAAAAATTTCTAATTTTGCAATTTAGGCTTCCGTAAGATACTAAGGAAGATTTGGCGCGACATTATTGATGTTAAATTTGAAAAAAGCATTAAAAAAGTGGAATAGATAATTGGTTTATTTTGTAACTTTAATGTAAATAGATGTAACAGTTCGTATATACAGTAATTCACACATCTCCACACATACGGTAATGGTTGGGCTATCTACGATGCCTTTATTTCCCGCTTCATTTAATAGTAAACACTTTATAATAGTAATTTATTTTAAACATACATAAACAAGAATATTTACATATCAGTATTTATTTATCGTTTATATCCCCTGTTCATAATTATAATATAGTAGTATTGGAAAATAAGTCTGAACATATAAAGAAAATGATTATACCTCCAAGATCCACACTAAGCTACCTTAGGGTAACCAAGAGCGCAGCCGAAATCCTTGAATAGGTAAATCACGCAGTCACCGAAAATAATCTATGGAGGTGAAAAATAAAGGAGTGAGCTAAATGTGCTTAGTAAATGAATTGTATGTAAAACTGATATTATGAAATCTATACGCATAAAAGTAATTTATTTTTCCTCTTGGTAAACTAGAGACAGTAAAGGAAGGATACTATAGTCAGTTAGGGATCCGGATTGAGTATGGAAGATATTTTAAAATACTTGTCGTGTCCCTAAACCTAGAAGTGACTATAGGGAGTAAAAGTTAAATTTGATATAAATATTATTTGATAAATTTCCATATATAGTAAATCACATAAAATGGTATATAAAACCATTAAATAAATTATTTAAGAAATAATTTCACTTTCATTTTAAAATATCACTTTCACAATTTAATAAACCACAGTAAACAATACAGTCAACATTTCAGTACAGTATACAATTTCAGTAATAGTATAGTTTAGTAAAAATAGTATAGTAAATAGTAACAGTAGTGGAGACCAGGCAACACCGATAATTTATCATGCTATAATCCCTGTAGGGAACAGTAATAGTAAACACGTGAGACATATGACCATAATCTATAGATGTCCTCAGTATACACTAATTAGGTGACACTGGGACACTGAAGATAGGATCAATATCAACAACACAGTAACATTAACAATATAGTAAACACGTGAGTATGATACGAGGCCTAACAGTTTCAAAACAGTATTTAAATAGTAGTATCACTGTAGACACCATTTTTGTCCAAATCTTTTAGTTCGAAATTGTGGGCCTTGGGTCCACTTGATGTGTTTTCTTAAAATTGATGATAAGTTATGAATTCATTTTGATTTTGATTTTATTTTGTTTTTGTTTTTTTTATTTTCCTCTTTTATCATTCTTTATTCTTTATTTTATTTATTTTTATTACTTTACTTTTTTTTTCTTTCTCTTTCTTCGTTGTGTTTTTATTTATTTATTTATTTTTTAGTTTAGATTTTAATAGTATAGAATGATAAAAGGAAAAATTATAAAAAATAAAAAAAATTAATTAAAAATTCTTTTGGAAGACACAAACTCCAAATCATCCAAAAATAAAGAGAATCAATTTAAAAGGTCAATGAAAAATCAATTTTAAAAAATCAGATCTTGGCAGTACCAAATTTGGAGATTTAGAGAATATATCGTAGCAATTAAAGTGAAAAGTAGAATGAGAAAGAAAAATCAATAGGAAATTATTTGGACTAAGTTTTTTGGAAACACAATCAAACAAGTCAACTCTAAAATGGTGCAAAATAAGAAATCAATACTAAAATCAAGAGATTGGATACACAACATTAAAAAAAAGATTTTCCAAAAATAATGCTTGTTGAAGTAGAAATCAAGAATAAAAGGGGGCAAGACAACAGCTCAAAGGAGGGAGATCACCCGCTGCATTACTTGGCATCTGCTCTGCATTACTTTGCTACTACGTCATCCTCATCGCCCAAACTGCTGCATTATCATTTCATCGCCTACTCTCTTGCACAAGCTTCATCGCCTCCCCCTGTTCCGTTGCTGCTACTGTTTTGAGATAAAGATCCTGCTATTTGCAATCATAAAGGAAAGTAGGAATAAAAATCAAGAAAAGAAAGGAAAAAGTAGCATTCCCGTCAGTAGGTATGTGTTCTTTTCCTTTTTTTATTCTTTTTTAATCATTGCTTTATATATCTTTGACTTGTTTTATTGACTAGTTAGTGCACAAGTTATATTTGTTTAACATGTGTTTTTAATCCTCTTGTTTTTTGACGTAGGTTTGGATCCTCCATTAATATTTTATTTATTTTTTCTAATCATGATATGATGCTTTAGTATTATTAAAAGCTAGATTAGTTGAAGTATGAATTATGTTCTAGGGTAATTATAAAAGCCCTTATAATTAGTGTTACTTAAATCTAAAAGTTTTGTTTAATATATGGAATGTTCATTATAATTGGTTTATTTGATCAATTCATGTTTTATTCATTTTATTTTAGATTTAGAATCAAAAATTAAATTAATGGTAAAAGATTAAATTATAAAATTTATTAGATGTCCTTTAAATTAAAATAAAAAATAAATTAATTATGAAAATAAATACAAATTTTTCGACAATAGAATTTTGAAGGTACTGTGCTTGAGTAGTACTTTTAGATATTTTGAGATGAAAAAGTTCTTTTAAGTCTTACCAGCTCGATGGAAGATTGAAAAAGATAATTCTGATATTTAAAATTCAAATTTATTATTAAAAATTGAAATAAGAACCAATTAAAATTAATTGCAATTAAAAGAATAAATAATCAAATTAGAAATAAAGAATTATAAAAATTATATTTAGAAATAAAATAGAATAAAATAATAAAAATACAAATTATCCGATGACGGAATTCTAAAGGGACTGCGCTTGAGTAGTACTTTTAGATGTTTTGAGGTAAGGAGAGTTCCTTTGAGTCTTGCCAGCTTGGTGGAAGATTTAAAGGATATTTTCAAGATTTAACAAATTAAATTATAAAAATAAAAATTAAATTAAATTAAAATGAAAAAAAAAGCAAATTAAAACTAAGTTCATTATAAAAAAATTAAAAAATAAAAATCAAATTAATAAATTAGAATTAAAATTAGAAAAGAATTAAAATAAATAAAATTAAATTAAATTAAATATTTTAATAAATGTGAATTATTTCAAGGATGGAATTTAAAAGGAATTGCGCTTGAGTAGTTTCTTTAAAAATTCTTAAGGTGAGAAAGTTTCTTTAAGGTCTTACCGGCTTGATAGAAAGTTTTTAAGAAAATTTTCAATATTAAATAATTCATGTTTATTTAAACATATAAGAATATATGAAATAATAATTTATTTTAAAAAAATAATAACAATAGAATAAGATAAAATAAATAGTATAAAATTAATAGAAATTGAATAGGAGTCAAAATAGGGTTTGCATAAGACATTTAAACAATTCGACAACGGAGCCTCTTCAAGAAAGGTAATTGGTCCTACTTGAATACTCTTGAGATGAGAAAAACTTTTAAGTTGTCCAACCAGCTTGATGGAGGAGACTTAAAAGATTTTTCAATATTTAATCATATCAAAATTAAAGTAAAAGGCAAAATTAGGATAACCTTAGATTATTCGGTACCATTTTAGGATAAGCGTTATGAGGGTGCTAACCCTTCCTCACACGTAATCGTACTCCCAAACCCTAGGATTATTTGAACGTAGGCCAAGCCTTATCCTTTGTTTGAATAGGTGATCAATCACACTTAGGTTAGAATGATTGGTGGTGACTCTATAGTTTTGTGTCTAGCTATTAGGTTTCCCGAAACTTAATACATTATGACAATCACCTTTATAGAAATCAATAAAATAAGTAGAAATCTTCAATAAATCCATAAATTTAATTTATAATACAGTAAATATTTCAGTGAAAACAACTTATAAAATATTTACATTGTAGTAATATATTTTATAAACCATTTATTACACTGTAAAACATTTTTAGGAATTTTCGGTGGCTTAACATTAATTAAACTCAATAACATGAATATTTAACTATTGTTTTTTGATAAATCATCATTTTATAGAAAATATCAAATAATTAATTTCTAAGGCTAAAATTTCACTCCATAATGCACTAAAATATTTTCATGATATTTTTAGGAAAATTTCCAAGAATTTTAGCAGCATAACGGCTACTATTGACCTAGCCTCCATGCATTTTAAACACAGTTTAATTCCAGCGAAAAACCACAAGTTGCACTGTTTTTAAGGCATTTCATTTCTAAAATATTCTCATAAAATTATTTGTATCGAAACCATGCATCCATAATGTCCCTATAGTCTACACACAGATCCTTTACCTGTCTAGCTTATTTAGCTTCCTCAATAGCATCACTCGAAATCCGATACTCCTAGACTACAAATAAATTCACCCAAAATAATTATTATCCTCAATTAAATTTTTAAACTAATTTCCTTTAATTATTGTAGTCACATTATACACTAGGAATATTAACTCAGTATAATTTCTACCGGTGCTAAAACATAACTTCTCTGTTTTCAGTCCGATTTTAAATTCAATTACACCAATGGATTCCTTATAATTTGTATAGTCTAATGGCACCTTAAAATCATCAAATGCAGCCATGAATACATGTCCCCTTGCCTAGGCCGAATTCTCCCTCTTACAAAATTCATGGCTTTTCTTCAATCTAATTTCATATTCATACTTAACTATGTTTGTTCATCAATTTGGAATCATTTTCATGTATTGAACAATATGGTTTTATAGACTTCCAAGCTTGGCCGAAACCCTCAATAATGGTGAAATTTGATTTAGCTAAATTTAATTCAATGTAATGCCATAAACATGTTATGCACACTTGGATTAATCTTTCTACTCCATTGAAATTAATTGAAACACAATACATGAAGAAAGCTTACCTTTGACCGAATCTTCAAGCTTTCCTTTCTCCAAATTTTGTCACTTATTCAAGGGAATTTGGTATGGGTAGATAGAGCTTGAAGAGAGGAAGAGGTTTGTAGAAAACAAGTTGTTGAGAAAGTGGCTAGTTTATAAATTATGAAAGCTTTTCTTTTCTTTTCCTTATTTTGGTTCAATGGTGGTGTGGAAGTAAGGGAGGAAGAAGAGTGAATAGTGGCTAGCCAACATGGGAAGAATTATAAAGTGTCTTTTAGAATAGGGCAAAATTACCAAAATGCTCCTGGTTACGCGATTTTCGAACAATTAAGAAGAGTGAATAGTGGCTAGCCAACATGGGAAGAATTATAAAGAGTCTTCTAGAATAGGGCAAAATTACCAAAATGCTCCTGGCTACGCGATTTTCGAACAATTTTGCCCTTAAACTTTCGAAATTTTTATAACTATGAAATTGTACTAAAAAAATTTGGATTTCATCACCAAAACTTATTGGATGTATTTTGATGAATCATGGTGGTTTCATTGACACGCAGTGTCACGACCCGAAGGCCATGACGTTCACTTAACTCTTACCTTTATTTCACTTAGAAAAATTACGAACTAAATTTTTCTTTTTCTATTTACGGTTTGTATTCGGTGTTAGTGTAGTAACTAAACCAAATCTTACCTTGATATAATATTATTTCACTAGCTTTATCATAAGTCTCAAGGTTGACTATAATTATTTTAGCCTCATATTCACTTATCCAAAAAAAATAGGTCGAAAACCTCCCCTTTATATTTTATCAATTTCCCCAGTATATCTCCTGCATTGCAAACACATTTTTAATTTTCACAATACAGCTAATTCTAATTTCCACAATTTGTGCCATCATACATTACATGTTCCTTAAGATTCAACACAACAACACTTCCACATTTTTCAATCTACACACACATCAAAATATTATCTTTTCTTGGATCGTACTCGATAATCACATGAACCTATATAATGATCTAGTGCGATCCAAAGTTACATCCCATTTTACTTCCTAGTACTGTGAAAGTAAAGTTTGCATAATTATTAAAATGATATACAATTCGTATACCTCAAAAGGACAAAAACAAAGCTCGGAGAACGTAGACGAGTACCACGACCAGGTGCAATCCCCAAGAGCCTATACAAAAATCTGAAACTGGAGTTTAACTCGAATGATCTGCAAGGAGTTAAATTAAGGGGTGAGCAATCCACGGCTCACTAAGTAGCTTAAATAAATACAGACTAGGCTCATTTCGTAAAATATGATCATATATGCATGAACCACAGAAAATATCGTGTATGCACCATACAATGATTAGCTACTAACAAATAATCTATACCAGATTGTATAGGCTTATTCAAGCTTTTTTTCCATATATTTAACTCGCACAATTGCATACCTTTCAATACTTTAATCGGTACGGTTAGGCATAATGTTTCTAACCATTACATATAGCTAATGATACTATAGCATAATACAAAGAAAGTTTAGCCAGTTATTCCGACTCATTGTCACGCGTATATCATCCATCCTAACTAGTGATGGGTAAAACATTACAAGGTCATAACCGTATAGCACTTAGTTCCCAAAAGATTCTAGAGGTGGCTCCCACAATTCCGAAGGTAACTGTATAGCATGTAGCTCCTTTGGGGTCTCTAGAGGTGACTCATACGGTACAAAAGCAGTTAGTTTTATTCAATTGCCTTTTTGGCCTATGATCACCAATGATTCCTAGGTACTCGTGTAGCACTTAGTTCCCAAAAGACTCTAGAGGTGGCTCCCACATCTCCCAAAGGTAACTGTGTAGCACGTAGCTCCTTTAGGGTCTCTAGAGGTGGCTCCCACATCTCCCAAAGGTAACTGTGTAGCACGTAGCTCCTTTAGGGTCTCTAGAGGTGACTCACACGATCTAAAAGCAGTCAATCTTATTCAGTTGCCTTTTAGGCGTATGATTCCTAATGATTATGTTCTAAATCATTTAAGTCCTCAAATCACATGTATGCATAAGTTGTCATACAAATCCAATATCCTAGTTTCAATTAATACAACTATGTGCTATTCGAGGCTCATAAGTTCAACATCATGAGCTGTATATATATCGTACACTCAATCAAATGCATATTCTCAAAATATCACAATATACTGGCATGCTCACTTGGTACCACTTAAGTAGATCACACGCATTTCTCATAATGCAAACATCTACAATTTATACAAGTTTATATGCTTATTGAGCATAGCAAGTCATAACATAAATCACACGTAAGGCACAAATAAAGTTTCATACCAACCCAAGCACTATTCACAATTTCATCAAGTCAAACTTGTATCTTACCAGTACTTATCATCATAGTCATTTTCGTGACATTTCAGCAACTTAATATGAGAGTAAATAAATATTAGATAAACATTCATTCATCTCCTACGAGATGATACTAGTAAGGTTTACTTAACCCACTTACCTTAAGATTTAACAATTTCTTCCTGACCTTTCGAATTCATATTCCAATCCCTAACCGTTCCAATTCACTACACATAAACCATTAACACTTTAATAACTCTTCATCATTATGCTCAATCATGCACCAAGAACAAAATCTTAAAACACTATTAAATTCAATTAACTATTAATCCAAGACTACCTCCTTATCGTCAGTTGCGATATACCCATCGGTGCTTATCTTTATGTACATATATATATATATATATATATATGTTTAAACACATATATGTTTATGTCTATGTGTATATCCCAATATATTTTATAGATATATATATTTATCCATGGTCATCTTTTTCTTTCTCCATATAAATATGTATTATGCATAAGAGTGTATATATATATATATATATATATATATATATATATATCATTTTAATGACATATCAACATATTGATTATCATGATATAATTTTAATGACATATCAACATATTGATTATCATGATATATATATATATATATATATATATATATATATATATATCGCCAGTCTTATCCTTTAGCATGCTTGTATGTTTACCTTGAGTCAATGTTATTTACCTTAAAATCCATTGATTTCAGCCCCCTCTTTAAGACTTACAATGCCTTTCGGTTTTGGCCTGGAAATAGCTGTTATTACTCCACTAAAGTAGCAACCAATATTGTATATCAAGTAGTCCCCTTTTTCTCCAAGGAGTGTCAATCGAAATCCCTGTATTGCCTTACACGATCAGCCACTGTTTGGCTATTAAAATTGATTCAAACAAAATTTAAATGACACACTCATGCCAACAGCTTTATACCTTTTTTTTTACTCTCTAATTAAATTTCAGTTTAAGCCTTGTTCAAGCCTCCAAAATCTAGCACCAATGGCCTCTGAACAATGTCCCTGTTATAACAGCCAAGAATCTCATCACATTTGCTGCATTTCACACCTTGCACAGTCCATTATTTTCTGTTCTAGCTAAAATCTTACCGCCATTTAAAACTGTTGCAACACTCACAGTAGTTTAGCCTCCAACAGCCAAGATTCTCAGCTTTTCAGCTTTCATTTTCACTGCCATTCATTGCTTCTTCGATGGTGGCAACAACTTTGGTTCGATCTCCAGTTTGCTCCAAATCAGTGTCCCACAAGTTTGCCTCCTCCCTAGTCGAACTCAGCCTCCTTTCTCCTTGTTCTTCCTTTGTCCGGCGCCTACAGAACCTAGCCTCCAATGTTTGGTTCAGCCTTTTTTGATTAGCACTTCCAGGCCATATCTTTCCTCTTCTATTTTCGTCCCCTGTTGCTCATGATGGTGAGGTAGCAGCTGCACTTTCCTTTGTCTTCTTTCTCTTCTCTTTTTTCCCTTTGGCTTCACTTTTCTTTTCTTCCCGATTTACTTCAGTTTTCTTTTTGGTTCTCTCTCGTATTTCTCTTTTCTCTTTTCCCTTTTCCCTTTTCATTTTCCTTTCATGGCTTCTTTGATAAGCCACAAATGGTGATGACGGTGATGGTTCACTTAGTGGGGTTTGGTGGAGAAAGTCCCATCAAACTCCACTAAGTGTTTGTAACTTATTTTATTTTATAATTTGAACTTGTTTTTATTTTAGTTTTATTCTAATCTCTTATTTCCATATTTATATAGTCTATAAAATATATTTATTTATATATTTTTATTTATTTATATAGTCTATAAAATATATTTACACAGTTTATAAAATATATTTACACAACCAATGTGTATTATTATTTATTTATTATTATTATTTTTATTTATTTATTTATATATATATATGTATATATATTTTACATGTGTATATATCTTATATTTAATATATACATTCTCCTTGTTTATTTTCTCTCTATATACATACTTTATGTATACTTATGCATGTCACATTTAAATTAGTATACTTGCACCTTTAATGTACAAGATGTCCATTATTTCCTCCATTGGATTTATACCTGTATTTTTATCTCTAACTTTTTATAAAATTTCTAAATTATACATATGCATTAATCATTTATTGCTAAATGCTCCAAATTAGATATATATATATATATATAAAACAAGAATTACAAACTAAATTTCAATACTAGCTTATTTAATGTCTTCTATTTACTTGCTAACTTCGTACAGAAATTTGCAGTCTTCACATGCAGTTTATTGATGTGATAACCGTAATTTTTCATTTATTGGAAATAAATAAATAAATAAAATTATGAGAACGGGATATCGGTGGAAATCCCGAAAATTGAGGAAGTGATAAATCGAGAAATATGAGTGAAGGAAAAATAAGATTGGAATTATGGAAAATATAGAAGAGAAGGAAATTTAATTTGGATAAATTAAAATCTAAATTAAATAAGAAAAACGAGGAACAAATATGAAATATATTTATATAATTATAAATTATATAAATATAATTTTATATAAATACATATGTATTGAAATACTATATAGTATATATTAATATAGAGAGGTATATATAAATATATATACTATTGCATAAATTTGAATAATACATATGCATATGAATATAATATTTTCTGTATATATATATATACACAGGTAAAGAAATATAAATATTAATTTATATTAAAGTTAGAATAAATATATATTGTAAATACAATATATATTGTATTTTATAGAGTTATGTAAAGATATATATAAATGCTAATTTATATAAAATATATATATATACATATATATTAAATATATTTGTATTTTATTAATATATAATATATATATCTTTATATAATATATATAGTACAATACTATATATTAAATACCAATATTATATGTATAATATATGTGGAATATATTATATGTATAATATATAATATATAGTATACATTATATTATATGTATAAAATATAAATTATAGTATATAATATAGTAATTATATACTGAAAATAGTAAATAAAACAAAAGAGGAAAGGAAAAATCGGGAGAAACCCGATCTCCCCAGTGAGGCCAACCCTGTCGGCGGTGAGGGAGAGAAGAGAGGGAACCGTCGTCGGAGGAAAGGAGGAGAAAGGAACTACCGGCGGCGGGAAAGGAGAAGAGCAGAAGGAAAATCGGGAAGGAAACAGAGGCAGAAGTCGGCGAAGCCGAGGAAGAAAAAGGAAAATGGGAACTGGCAGTACCGGCCAAACCAGCCGCCGCCAATGCAGCCACACCACCGCCGGAGGAAGAGGAAGACGTGGGAGGCCACCGTTGAGGCGGGGAACGGCGAAGGAAGGCCGACGGAGGAGGAGAAGGGACCGAACAAAAATCGAGTAGATCCGCCGCCGTGCCGCCGATTCGGGATGAACGGAGGCCAGATCCGGCTTCGCCGTCACGCCGGCCAACTACTGAGTCGTTGAGCCGTCAGAGAACCGGCCACCGGTGAAGAACCGGCGGTGAGGGGGGGTGGCCGGTTCGGCTGGGAAGAAAAAGAAAAGAAAAAAAAAGGAAAAAGGAGAAAGAAAAAGAAAAGAAAAGAAAAAGAGAAAAAGAAAGAAAAGAGGAAAAAGAAGAAAGAGGAAAAGAAAAGGAATTCCAGGAATTTGGAAAATTCCTGGGAATTCGAAAATCCGGAAAATCCCGGGCACTCGGTAAGGATTTCGGAAATTAATTCCGAATAATTAATTTGAATAAATTATGGAAAAATTCTAATTTTTAGAATTTTAATTTCCAGAAAATTTTCTCGATAACCGAGCCGATGGAATCGGGTGAGGTGTACACGGGCGCGACCTTCGAGAGGCAGTCGCCGACCCGAGACAGGTAAGGGAGACATGTGCCGCCTGTAAGAATATTCGGTCATGTTTTTAAATTGCATTTAATTTTATAAATGCTATTGATAATTATCGGTTTATAATGTGGTGATTTATCGGTTTTAAATTGTGGTGAAATACCAGTTGAGAAATATAAACTGTATTTTTCATGTAGGAGGCTAGCCAAATCGGCAGTCGTTATACTGCCGAAAAATTATCGAAAAATTACTGAAATTTACCGAAAATCACCGAAAACCAAAATAAAAGATTTGATTTCACGTGAATCGATTTTCGAGTACGAAAATCGAGAAATTAAGTAAATTTTATAAAACATGAATATAGTGATATTTAATTTTAAAATATTCATGTTTTTAAAATGGTGAAAAAAGGAAATCACCTAAATTTATTCCGATAGGTAATATTTCACGTGAAACGAGGTGTAAAATGAAAAAGGACCAAAGTGAATATTTTACTAATCTTTCTTCAAATATTCACTTGATTTTATAAATAACATTTATGGGTTCAATGGTGAGAAAAAGTGTTTATAGAAAATTCCATAAAGGTAATTAAAGGTGAAAAATAGTGTTTTGAGACTAAAAAGTCTCCGCATGTGTTTACAGAGAAAATATGAGACGAAAATGTTGATTTGGAAAATAAATATTTTAATTTTCCATAAATCATAAAAATGATTGATTTGAATCCCGATAACTTTGAAAATCATATTTTCGAGTGAAAGCACGGAAAAGCGTGCGTATATGTGTTACGGTGAAAAAGGATAGTTATGACCTTTTATATATTTTACAGTGATTATTTTATAAACTGTTTTCACCGTATGGAAAATGTGATTTATACTTTCTATAATGTTTAAGACATTTTCGGGAATGATGACCCCAGTATGAATATTTTGTAAATTGTTATTCATAATATGAAAATATTTTCCTTATGAATATTTATGATTGATTGAACTTACATTCAGTGAAAGTGATTTAATAAATGGGGTTTATATCACGTGTTTACTGTTTTGAGACTGCTAGGCCCCATATCATGCTCACGTGTCACGTGTTAGTGCTGATAGATACTGATCCTATTATCAGCGTCCCAGTGGACACCTGATCAGTGCACACTGAGGACCCCATAGACTATGGCCATAGATCTCATGTGTTTCCCCTATTTGGGATGATTTTATAGCATGATATATTTAGGGTGTTGCCTAGTCTCCATAATATTGTACTGATGATTGTACTTTTCACTAAACTTTTGCTGGTACTAAATTATTTACAGCTACTGAGCTTTTGATATATTACGTGTTAAACTAAATATTTTACGGTGTTTTACAATTGTGGAAAAGAGTATTTGTGAAAGGAACATGAATTCCTTATTTATTTACTTAACTGTTTTATCACGTGAATATTTAATGTTTTACTAGGATTTGAATATCAAAAGAAAACAATTACTCTCTACAGTTGTTTCTAGGTTCCGGGACAAGCCAGGTATTCTAAAATACCTGCCTTACTCCATCCGGATTCCTAGCCGACTGTAGTATCCTTCCTACATGTGAGCCTAGAGCCATTTAGGAAGATTTAAAAAGAAAGTGAATAAAAAGTATTTTCAGCATATAGGTAGCTGAATATCAAGTGTTGCATATAACTCTCTTACTGAGCCGTGGTTTGCTCACTCCCCAATTTTAACATTTCAGATTTTCGGTGACTATGAGATTTGACATCTGAGGATTCTGAGTTGCGCATTTGGAGACATTGCGACAGCTGGATTTATAATAGAGGTATGATCATTTATTTTCTGTATTTAGACTTACTTTCAGTACTACTTTCTTGAGAATCAAAATAGGGGATGTAATTGATAATATACATTTTATATTTAATAGTTAAATGAATATGAAAAGTGAAGTATCACAGACAGCCCAACCGGATAAGTTGTGCATTTTACGTGAAAAAATGTGGTCACAGGATGTGACAGATTTAATGGTATCAGAGCAGGGTTGGCCTGATGTCTATTGATACTTTTGGAAGGAAAAGTGTTAAACATCCCCGGTAGTATTGTGTCGTCTAAATACATAGAGAAAATAAATGATTATCAATTCAGTAAAATGATTTAAAGGGAGTGAGAAAGTGTAAATTGAGAATGTTAAAGAGGAAAATAGGCTCAGAAATTACCAGAATGTTTGTGATCTTATAATCTAAATGAAGGCCTGCTCGGTAAGGAACCGAAAGGACTCCGTGAGGGTCCCACCAGTAATTTTCGGTCCGGATCGAACTGAGACTCGAAAGTGATGATATAAAGGAGGGAAATGACATATCATCATTAAATAGACTTTAAGATCACCGATTAAGGGTAATTTGAAGAGAGAGAAAATTTTTGGCCAAAAATGACCAAAATACCCCTGACTTTAAAATTTTACTGGGAGTCAGAATAGACCAACAGAAGTTGGAATTGACTGATTTGACAGAGAAATTGATGATATAAAACTGCATTACAAGCAAAACATTCCAATTATGGATTTTAGTTAACTTCTCTGTCGAAATTGAATAGGATCTAAATTGCGGATATAAGTATCAGAAAGGATAATATCAGTACATGGATAATGAGATCATTGATTCCCATGTATACTGAGGAGAAAGAAATAAATGTCGAAATGACGAAAATGCCCCTATGTTGGGCAAAGCTTTGAATAGTGATGAAATCGAGTAATTTTGAATCCATTGATAGTAATGGAGTTATTAATGGTATAGAGGAGATGATATGAATATAACGATCCCTATTACTGATTCCACTTACACGTAGATTATGGACGCGAATGGTGAGTGACCTAGTGAACGGACTGGGCCTCACGATAAATCCTTGAGGGGGCCAGTGTGCTAGCCAAAAAAGGACGGTATAGATATGTACAGGCAGACGGCGGACGGGCCGAGGCCTTACACGGTGCAATCCAATGAGTGTATAGTGGAATGTCATAAGATGATTGGCCTGGTTGTAGACTGTAAGGGCCGAAATTCAGGGTGTATTGAATTATTACGGGATCGTTAGATATTATGAAAAGTGAAATGAATACAGAAAATGACTGAGAAAGTGAATAGTACAAATAATGAAATCAAGGTGGATAATAATTCAAAATGATTTGAATATTAAATGTTTTTACCTTGAGGATATATATAGTGAAAATGATAGGATATGAGATGAAATGTCCGAAATAATAAGAGATGTGTGACTAAAGAAAATATCGGATATGATCCCCGATAAATTTTTCAGAGTTGTATAGATTGGAGAAATCGAGCTAACATTGGCTCGGTTGATGATATGAAATCTAATTCTAAGCTTATATCGGAGACCATAGAAGAATCCGAAAGCTTAAGAAATCCACTCTGAAAAATGTGAGAATAACGAAATTCACGTGTAAAAGTATGATTAATGATAATACAGATA
Source organism: Heritiera fomes (assembly GCA_032173925.1). Taxonomy (NCBI): domain Eukaryota; kingdom Viridiplantae; phylum Streptophyta; class Magnoliopsida; order Malvales; family Malvaceae; genus Heritiera; species Heritiera fomes. Next base: position 20,696,072 of record JAPDPM010000016.1, on the reverse strand, counting down.
ACATAGATTTGAGGATAATGAAGTCTGTATAAGTGTGAATGAAAGAAGCACAGATGACCTTGATATGTAGATGAATTAAAGGATATAGTAAATTCCTAATTTTAATAAATTTTTTGTGAAGAACAAGTATTCATCTACATGATGAAATAGACGCTTTATTGATCTAATCAGAGATACATGAGGAGTTAATAAGACTAGCCCTAGTATAAAGCGTCCTTAGATAAAAGATTGGAGACTAGTGTCCGTAAGATGATGATTAGAACTCGAAGTGAATTTTACGAGTTCTTATTGAGGTTACAAGGTTAATGAGTTGCCTTGTGAAGTATATAAGCCTAAAGAATGAGGCATCCTTACATGAGTAATTGATGAAATATTGATAGAGTCTAAAGTACAAATGAAATATGAGCAGCATTTTAGTATGATCCTTTAAACTCTTAAAGATTGTGGGTTTGTGTTAAGATTGGCTAATAAGAGATTTGGCTAGACAGTGTCTCTTCTTAGGAGATACGAAATTAATAAGGAGTCTAGCTTGATACTAGTGCCAATATATAAGAGAGTTATGGGACTAACTGCTCTATTAATGAGATATAATTAAAGAAACTAAAGTCGGTAAACGGATAAGTGGGAAGAGAAGATGGTATGTAAAATGTAAAGAGATTATACTGTAGAATACCATACCACTTGAGAAAACCGACTGAAATGATGAGAGTAAAAATACGGAAATGAAATAAGAAGATAAGTTGCATGATGAGTAGAGAACATGAAATAGTTCCCGAAATTAAGATCGAAAAGTAATCTTGTGATGGTTATCACATGACAATGACAATATGTAAAAACAACCCAGATTTGATAAGCGAAAATAATGGTACTCAAAGGAGTAAGATAATTGATATGTTTACTGCCAGTATATAAATGAAAAAAATGATCATACATATAACCACGGTAACATGATAGAAATGGTGAAAGTGTATAAATGATGTGGTGATTAAATATATAAATTGAGGGTTCAATTGTGGAATTTAAATTATGAAAAGAGATTTAAAGACCATACTATATAAAGAGAACATGATTGTCTCATGATTTATGATTATAAGAGATGATCTATAGTAAATTCTGCAATGAGATGCAGCTTTGGTGGAATAAAAGAAAGATGAATATTGTGGATAATAAAGAATCCAAAAGAGAAATGATAATATGGAAGTGATTAAAGACTGATGATCTGAATAGAATCACCTTCCATTATCAAACTCTTAGATTTTCTAGTGCCATAGTTGAAGTATGAGTGTGAAACAATGTTAATGTATATGTATAGTTCCAGTGAGCATGACATGTGATGGGAGTCTCCGAGTTGCCATATGCTTAATGAGAAATAGCAAAAGGCTTTGAGATCCCGAGTGTAGTGATAGCACCGCTCCATACTGATGTATACATATATGAGCGTGAGATGTAAACGCTCCATGATGTTGGGAGAGCGCGTGCATGAGATGTATAAGCTACTGGGACAATTACATATAACTGGGTGACATGTGTAATTGATAGTTTTAAACTATATCGACTTGGCACTAAGTGAGAAGAATGGATAATGAACAGCATAGAGCAGCTGTGACATGAAAAACACTGCGCGTGGACTCTTATGTGAAAAGAGTGAAAATGAATAACTCTCGATTTGAGAAATAAACATATATGATGAAAGACAACATGTAGTGATCTAAAGTACTCTTGATGTTGAAAGTGTACTGGCAGTATTACTTAGAGGATGACCTAGAGGTCAAAAGTCGTAAGTATACGGAATGTACCACCTTGTGACTTAAGGTAAATTCGGAGGACTGAATTTCTTAAGGTGGGGAGAATGTGATAACCGTAATTTTTCATTTATTGGAAATAAATAAATAAATAAAATTATGAGAACGGGATATCGGTGGAAATCCCGAAAATTGAGGAAGTGATAAATCGAGAAATATGAGTGAAGGAAAAATAAGATTGGAATTATGGAAAATATAGAAGAGAAGGAAATTTAATTTGGATAAATTAAAATCTAAATTAAATAAGAAAAACGAGGAATAAATATGAAATATATTTATATAATTATAAATTATATAAATATAATTTTATATAAATACATATGTATTGAAATACTATATAGTATATATTAATATACAGAGGTATATATAAATATATATATACTATTGTATAAATTTGAATAATACATATGTATATGAATATAATATTTTCTGTATATATATATATATATATATACACAGGTAAAGAAATATAAATATTAATTTATATTAAAGTTAGAATAAATATATATTGTAAATACAATATATATTGTATTTTCTAGAATTATGTAAAGATATATATAAACGCTAATTTATATAAAATATATATATATACATATATATTAAATATATTTGTATTTTATTAATATATAATATATATATCTTTATATAATATATATAGTACAATACTATATATTAAATACCAATATTATATGTATAATATATGTGGAATATATTATATGTATAATATATAATATATAGTATACATTATATTATATGTATAAAATATAAATTATAGTATATAATATAGTAATTATATACTAAAAATAGTAAATAAAACAAAAGAGGAAAGGAAAAATCGGGAGAAACCCGATCTCCTCGGTGAGGCCGACCCTGTCGGCGGTGAGGGAGAGAAGAGAGGGAACCGTCGCCGGAGGAAAAGAGGAGAAAGGAACTACCGGCTGCGGGAAAGGAGAAGAGCAAAAGGAAAATCGGGAAGGAAACAGAGGCAGAAGCCGACGAAGGCGAGGAAGAAAAAGGAAAATGGGAACCGGCGGTACCGGCCAAACCAGCCTCCGCCACTGCAGCCACACCACCGCCGGAGGAAGAGGAAGATGTGGGAGGCCACCGTTGAGGCGGGGAACGGCAGAGGAAGGCCGACGGAGGAGGAGAAGGGACCGAACCAAAATCGAGCAGATCCGCCGCCGTGCCGCCGATTCGGGATGAACGGAGGCCAGATCCGGCTTCGTCGTCACGCCGGCCAGCTACTGAGTCGTTGAGCCGCCGGAGAACCGGCCACCGGTGAAGAACCGGCGGTGAGGGGGGGTGGCCGGTTCGGCTGGGAAGAAAAAGAAAAGAAAAAAAAGGAAAAAGGAAAAAGAAAAAGAAAAGAAAAGAAAAGAAAAAGAGAAAAAGAAAGAAAAGAGGAAAAAGAAGAAAGAGGAAAAGAAAAGGAATTCCGGGAATTTGGAAAATTCCTGGGAATTCGAAAATCCGGAAAATCCCGGGCACTCGGTAAGGATTTCGGAAATTAATTCCGAATAATTAATTTGAATAAATTATGGAAAAATTCTAATTTTTAGAATTTTAATTTCCAGAAAATTTCCTCGATAACCGAGCCGATGGAATCGGGCGAGGTGAACACGGGCGCGACCTTCGAGAGGCAGTCGCCGACCCGAGACAGGTAAGGGAAACATGTGCCGCCTGTAAGGATATTCGGTCATGTTTTTAAATTGCATTTAATTTTATAAATGCTATTGATAATTATCGGTTTATAATGTGGTGATTTATCGGTTTTAAATTGTGGTGAAATACCAGTTGAGAAATATAAACTGTATTTTTCATGTAGGAGGCTAGCCAAATCGGCAGTCGTTATACTGCTGAAAAATTATCGAAAAATTACTGAAATTTACCGAAAATCACCGAAAACCAAAATAAAAGATTTGATTTCACATGAATCAATTTTCAAGTACGAAAATCGAGAAATTAAGTAAAGTTTATAAAACATAAATATAGTGATATTTAATTTTAAAATATTCATGTTTTTAAAATGGTGAAAAAAGGAAATCACCTAAATTTATTCCGATAGGTGATATTTCACGTGAAACGAGGTGTAAAATGAAAAAGGACCAAAGTGAATATTTTACTAATCTTTCTTCAAATATTCACTTGATTTTATAAATAACATTTATGGGTTCAATGGTGAGAAAAAGTGTTTATAGAAAATTTCATAAAGGTAATTAAAGGTGAAAAATAGTGTTTTGAGACTAAAAAGTCTCCGCATGTGTTTACAGAGAAAATATGAGACGAAAATGTTGATTTGGAAAATAAATATTTTAATTTTCCATAAATCATAAAAATGATTGATTTGAATCCCGATAACTTTGAAAATCATATTTTCGAGTGAAAGCACGGAAAAGCGTGCGTATATGTGTTACGGTGAAAAAGGACAGTTATGACCTTTTATATATTTTACAGTGATTATTTTATAAACTATTTTCACCGTATGGAAAATGTGATTTATACTTTCTATAATGTTTAAGACATTTTCGGGAATGATGACCCTAGTATGAATATTTTATAAATTGTTATTCATAATATGAAAATATTTTCCTTATGAATATTTATGATTGATTGAACTTACATTCAGTGAAAGTGATTTAATAAATGGGGTTTATATCACGTGTTTACTGTTTTGAGACTGTTAGGTCCCATATCATGCTCACGTGTCACGTGTTAGTGCTGATAGATACTGATCCTATTATCAGCGTCCCAGTGGACACCTGATCAGTGCACACTGAGGACCCCATAGACTATGGCCATAAATCTCATGTGTTTCCCCTATTTGGGATGATTTTATAGCATGATATATTTAGGGTGTTGCCTAGTCTCCATAATATTGTACTGATGATTGTACTTTTCACTGAACTTTTGCTGGTAATAAATTATTTACAGCTACTGAGCTTTTGATATATTACGTGTTAAACTAAATATTTTACGGTGTTTTACAATTGTGGAAAAGAGTATTTGTGAAAGGAACATGAATTCCTTATTTATTTACTTAAGTGTTTTATCACGTGAATATTTAATGTTTTACTAGGATTTGAATATCAAAAGAAAACAATTACTCTCTAAAGTTGCTTCTAGGTTCTGGGACAAGCCAAGTATTCTAAAATACCTGCCTTACTCCATCCGGATTCCTAGCCGACTGTAGTATCCTTCCTACATGTGAGCCTAGAGCCATTTAGGAAGATTTAAAAAGAAAGTGAATAAAAAGTATTTTCAGCATATAGGTAGCTGAATATCAAGTGTTGCATATAACTCTCTTACTGAGCCGTGGTTTGCTCACTCCCCAATTTTAACATTTCAGATTTTCGGTGACTGTGAGATTTGACATCTGAGGATTCTGAGCTGCGCATTTGGAGACATTGCGATAGCTGGATTTATAATAGAGGTATGATCATTTATTTTCTGTATTTAGACTTACTTTCAGTACTACTTTCTTGAGAATCAAAATAGGGGATGTAATTGATAATATACATTTTATATTTAATAGTTAAATGAATATGAAAAGTGAAGTATCACAGATAGCTCAACCGGATAAATTGTGTATTTTACGTGAAAAAATGTGGTCACGAGATGTGACAATTGAAAACATGAAATTACGAAATTACTCCTATCGGGTTAATCGCATAAATTTTTTATTTAACCATCGATTCAATAAATCTATTGACACCATCATAAACTTCTTTTCATGTAGAATATCATGGTATTTTTACTTCGTCCAAATTCATTTTAGTTTGGGCCTAATTTACTAAACTACCCTCAAGATGTAACCCTCATTTTCTAATTTGTTGCAACTTCTTAAAAATAATGTAAATAAGAGATTTTGATCTCAAAATTTTCACATTATGATTATTAAACCTTTTGTATACTATTTTTCTTCAGTCTTATATACATTTGGGCACTATAAATAAAGTGGGACCCACATTATTATTTTACCTATAATTTACAAAATATACACAAATTAATTAATAAATAAATGTCTACACATTTACATTAATAGTATAAACGGTTCTCACATTTCCTCCCCACCTTTAAAAATTTGGTCCTCCAAGTTTCATGCGAACCACTCATTAGAATAGCTCTGGGTACTTCTTTCTCTTCAAACTCTCTAATTCCCATGTGGTTTCCTCTTTGGAATGGTATTGCCAGAGCACTTTCACTAATGGATTTATCTTAGATCGTAATACGTTTTCTTTTCGATCTAGAATCCAGGTAGGTCTATCCACGTAACTTATATCTTCTTGGATCTCTAATGGCTTGTACTGAATTACATGAGATGGATCTGAATGATACTTTCTAAGCATCGAGACATGAAATACATTATGTACTCCGATAACTCTGGTGGTAGTGCCAATCTGTACGCCACGTCTCCCACGTGGTTTAAGATCTTGAATGGTCCAATGTATCGAGAACTCAACTTTCCCTTCTTACCAAATCTCATAATGCCCTTGGATGGGGAAACTTTCAAAAATATTGAATCACTAATAGAGAACTCAAGTGGTCGGCACCTCATGTTTGCATAACTCTTCTACCGACTTTGAGTAGTTATCAATCTTTCACAAATAAGTTGCACATCTTGCGAAGCTTGCTTTACCAGATTAGGAGCTAACAATTTTTGATCTCCCACTTCTTCCCATGCAATCGAGGATCTACACCTTCTACCATATAAAGCCTCGTACGGTGCTATGTCGATACTGGTCTGATAGTTGTTATTATATACAAACTTAGCTAGTGGCAAGTGGTCGTCCCAAAAGCCCTTAAAATCCAACGCATAGGCTCTTAACATATCCTCGAGCGTTTGAATCAATTGCTCGAACTATCCATCAGTTTACGGATGAAAAGCGGTGCTTAAATTCAGTCGAGACTCCATAGCCTCCTGAAATCTCTCCCAAAAGTGATGCTCATTGGAGCACTATGAAACCTTACTATCTCTCGTACATATAAATCGGCTAGGGCACTGATGGAATCCATAGATCTAATGGCAAAGAACTGGGTAGACTTCGTCATCTATCTACAATCACCCGTATAGCATCATGATTCCTTCGGGTCCTTGGCAAACCCATCATGAAGATCATCGTGATATGCTCCCATTTCCACGTAGGAATTGGTAGAGACTGCAATAGACCTACAGGCTTCTTGTGGTCAATCTTAACCTATTGGCATGTGAGAGATCTAGCAACAAACTTTACGATGTCTCTCTTCATCTTCGGCGACCAATACACTCTCTATAAGTTTTGGTACATCTTAGTACTACCTGGGTGCAGAGTGTACTTGGAGGTGTGGGCCTCTGTCAAAATCAAATCTCTGAGCTGTCGATTGTCGAGAATACAAATCCAACCTCTGAACCTTAGCATACCAGCAATGCTAATCCCAAAATCAGATTGTACTCCATCTATACCTGACCGACAACCTCTATATAATAGACATCAGTTTTCTGACCATCTCTGATCAGATCCATCAAATCCAGCTCGATTCTGAAACTAACCATAAACCTATATCTCTTAGAAGAAATCACATTCAAATTGAGGTTCGAGAACTATTCCAACAACCCGTGCTCCCTAACCATCATGTACGACACCATGCTCATGTGCTTTCGACTTAAAACATCTGCCACTACATTAACTTTCCTCGGGTCGTATAGTATCTCGCATTCGTAATTCTTTAATAGCTCTATCCATCTCCACTATCTCATATTTAATTCTTGTTGAGAGAATAAGTACTTCAGACTCTTATGGTCTGTATATATATGGAATGTCTCGCCATAGGGATAATGTCGTCATATCTTCAGTGCAAACACCACAGCAGCTATCTCCAGATTGTGAGTCGGATAATTCTTCTCACTTCTCATGTTCCTTTAACTGTCTCAATCCATAAGCAATAACCCTACCATTTTGCATCAGAACACACCTTAAACCCTGCACAGAGGCATTTGTATATATTGAAAATCCCTCTAATCCACTGGGAAGGACTAATACAGGAGTACTAGTTAGTCTCCATTTCAACTCCCGAAAGCTGCACTCACACACATCTGTCCGCTTGACCTTAACATCCTTACGTGTGAGTCACATCAATAAAGTACCTAGTTTGGAGAAGCCCTCGACAAATCAGAGATAGTTTCTGGCTAGTCTTAAGAACCCTATATCTCAATCACTATCTTAAGCCTCTCCTATTGCACAATGGCCTCTATCTTGGATGGATCAACAGGCACCTTGTCTTTCGATATTACATGTCCCAGAAAAGTAATGTGATCTAGCCAAAATTCACACTTACTGAACTTAGCATATAGCTTCTGGTCCTTGAGGGTTTGTAGGACTATGTAAAGGTGTTGCTTGTGCTCTTCCACAGACTTAGAATACACTAGAATGTTGTCGATAAATACAATCACAAACTTATCTAAGTAGGGCTTAAACACCTTATTCATCAAGCCCATAAGCGCTACAGGGGCATTCGTCAATCAAAAGGCATCACCAGAAACTCATAGTGTTCATTTCGAGTCTGGAATGCTGTCTTGGGAACATCCGACTCCCAAATCTTAAGTTGTTGATAGCCTGATCAGAGATCTATCTTAGAGAACACCTACGTACCCTTAAGCTGATACAATAAGTCATCAATCCTGGGAAGGGGATACTTGTTTTTGTTGGTCACTCTATTTAGCATCTGATAATCTATACACAACTGTAGGCTTCCATCATTCTTTTGGATGAATAATACAGGTGCACTCCATGGAGACACACTGGGACGAATAATTCCCTTATCCAGTAACTCCTGGAGCTGCTTCTTAAGCTCCTCCAACTCTGTTAATGCCATCCAATATGGGGGCCTAGAAATGGGCTCCGTATCGAATACCAAGTCAATGGTGAACTCAATTTCTCGATCCGATGGTAATCTTGGCAAATCCTCTAGGAATACGACCGAAAAATCTCTGACCACAGAAATCTCATGTAGCTTAGAACCTTTCTTTTCCACGTCCTCCATGTAGGCAATAAAACCTTCAACACATTCACACAACACTTAAACGATTTAATAAACACATTACTTTCATTATAACTTATCAAATAATTTTACAGTGTAGCGTTCCAGGTGAGAGAAGGTAATAAACTTAGTATAACAGTCTAAACTAACATAGTTCATAGCTAACCAATCTATTCCTAATATTACATCAAAATCATACATATTTAACAAAATTAGGTTAGTTATCGTTTCCTTCCCTCCTATAGTCACTTTATAGTTTCTATACACAACATTCGTAGTTTGGGATTCTTTAAACGGGGTATTTATTTATAGTGTATACCCTAAAGGCTCTAGCTCTACTAGGATTCTGTTAGCACAAACAGGAGATACAAATGAATGCGTAGAACCAAGATCAAACAGTGTAATTACAAGTATATCAAAAATATAAATTTTACCTTTAATCACATTCGCAGAAGCATCAACAGTCTCCTGATCTAATGTATACACTCGTCCCTGAGTCACAGCCTTTTTACCCTTCTTTACTACAATAGCTTACCTCCGCTATGAGGGTGTAGCCTTCTCTAATTCTTCAATTCACTCGAAGCTATTGGTGCTGGTGCAAGTGGAATTGGGCTTGGAGCGGTAAAAGCGACTGACTCTCATAGCATCAGGCAGTCTCTCACCAAATGTTCTATTTGCCCACATCTAAAACAAGCTCTCATCAACAAGTAGTAGGGTCGTGTACCATGCGACCATCCACAATGCACACACCTGGTTGAGGTACTCTTCGGTATTGAGGTGGGGCCAGTAGGAGGGGCTGTGTCATCAGATCTGGTAAACCGTCCTCTGAAATCTGTATGCTCAAAGACCTAGCCTTCTTAGGCTACTTTCTTCTTACGCTGTCATCTAGACCCCTCTTCACCTTGCCTTTACCCTTAGCCCTGTCTTAAATGCTAGCTCTGAGTGCAACTGCTCATAGTCTTGCTCACATAACTAAGCATGTCTCACAACCTCATCATACATTTGAATATCGAACAGGGCTAGCTTCTTTCAAATAGATGGTCTCAGCCCAGCCCTGAATCTGTCTATCTTATGCCACTCATCAACTTAAGTCAGTGGATCAGACCTACTAAGAGCAGTAAATCTCGACTCGTACTGATCCACTATCATGCTCCCCTAAACCAGCTTTAAAAACTCCTACTCGATCTCCAAACATCTCATGTATCTAAATAATTTCTTTATAGCCATCACCCACTGCTCTGCCACCAGAGGATCCCTACCTTCCTTAAATTTCGGTGGGTTTAATTTCGTGAACTGCCGCACCAAAACAACATCAAAATACGACTTTACGTCTCAGGGTGACTGTACTAGTGGCTGTGGTATGGCCTGCGCTTGTCATGTTAGCTGAAAGGTAGGTTATGCCTCGGGAGTTGGCTAAGGTGGGGGCAGTGCTACTACAGGAGCTGAAGGAGCTACACGCTCTCTTTCTACCTGATTTGCAGCTTTGTCAACGTGATATATGGCTATAAAATCAGCTAACATCCTCTTAATATAGGACATCCGAGTGTTTGGACTTTTTGGCTGCGGTGGGTGAGCAGGTCTTAGGGTAGGCTTTGGCACTGGTTCTAGAGTATGAGGCTCCGAAGTCTGTTCTGTCCTACCTTTGCCTCGACCCTTATCAGCTTGAGTTACCCATTGTCCACTCATATCTAGACAGCACAAATAGTTCAATTGATTTCGATTAGTCTTTTATTTATATATCCAAATTATACATTACTAAAGGAAATTTTAACCACTTCACTTTTCACATAAAGACATCAACAGACATTAGACCAACCTCGCTTTAATACCAATAAATACTGTAACAGTCTGTATATACAGTAATTCACACATCTCCACACATACGGTAATGGTTAGGCTATCTGCGATGCCTTTATTTCCCACTTCATTTAACAGTAAACACTTTATAACAGTAATTTATTTTAAACTTACATAAACAAGAATATTTACATATCAGTATTCGCTTATTGTTTACATCCCTTGTTCATAATTACAACATAGTAGTACTGCAAAATAAGTCTGAACATATAAAGAAAATGATTATACCTCAAGGATCCACACTAAGCTGTCTCGAGCAACCAAAAGCGCAACCAAAATCCTCGGATAGGTAAATCACATAGTCATTGAAAATAATCTGTGGAGGTGGAAAATAAAAGAGCGAGCTAAATGTGCTTAGTAAAGGAATTGTATGCAGAACTTATATTATAAAATCTATATGCATAAAAGCAATTTATTTTTCCTATAGGTACATTAGGGATAATAAAGGAAGGATAATATAGTCGCTAGGGACTATGGAAAGTATTTTAGAATACCTGTCATGCCTCGGAACCTAGAAGTGACTATAAGGAGTAAAAGTTAAATTTGATACAAATATCATTTGATAAATTTCCATATATAGTAAATCACATAAAATGGTATATAAAACCATTAAATAAATTATTTAAGAAATAATTTCACTTTCACTTTAAAATATCACTTTCACAATTTAATAAACTATAGTAAACAATACAGTTAACAGTTCAGTACAGTAAACAGTATGGTATATAGTTTCAGTAACAGTATAGTTAAATAAAAATAGTACAGTAAACAGTAATAGTAGTGGAGACCAAGCAACACCCATAATATAAGGAACAGGAACAGTAAACACATGATACATATGGCTATAGTCTATAGATGTCCTCAGTATACACTAATCAGGTGATACTAGGACGTTGAAGATAGGATCAGTATCAATAGCATAGTAACAGTAACAATACAGTAAACACGTGAGCATGACACGGGGCTTACTAGTCTCAAAACAGTATTTAAATAACAGTATCACCTTTATGGAAATCAATAAAATAAGTAGAAATCTTTAGTTAATCCATAAATGTAATTTATAATACAATGAATATTTCATTGAAAACAATTTATAAAATATTTACATTGTAGTAATATATTTTATAAACCATATATTACACTATAAAACACTTATAGAAAACTTTCGAGGGCATAACTTTAATTAAATTCAATAACATGAATATTTAAATATTATTTTTCGATAAATCACCATTTTTATGGAAAATATCAAATAATTAATTTCTAAGGCTAAAATTTCACTCCATAATGCACTAAAATATTTTCATGATATTTTTAGGAAAATTTCTAAGAATTTCAACAGCATAATGGCTGCTATTAACCTCGCCTCTTTGTATTTTAAACACAATTCAAGTCCAGCCAAAAACCACAACTTGCATAGTTTTCAAGGCATTTCATTTCCAAAATTTTCTCATAAAACTATTTGTATTGAAACCATGCATCCATAATATCCTTACAATCTACACACGCATCCCTTACCTGTCTAGCTTATTAAGCTTCCTCGATAGCACCACTCGAAATCCAATCAAATAAATGCACCAAAAATATTTATTAACCTTAATTAATTTTTAAACTAATTTCATTTAATAATTGCAACCACATTATACACTAGGAATATTAACTCAGTATAATTTCTACTAATGTTAAAACATAACTTCTTCGTTTTAAGTTCGATTTTAAATCTGATTACACCGGTGAACTCCTCATAAATTCTACAGTCTAATGGCACCCTAAAATCATCAAATGCAGCCATGAATACATGTCTTCTTGCCTAGGTCGAATTCTCCCTCTTGTTAAATTCATGGCTTTTCTTCAATCTAATTTCATATTCATACTTAACTATGTTTGTTCATCAATTTGGCATCATTTTCAAGTATTGAACACTATGGTTTTATAGACATCCAAACTTGGCTGAAACACCCATTAATGGTGAAATTTGATTTAGCTAAATTTAATACAATCTAATGCCACAAACATGTTTAGCACACTTGAATTAATCATTCTACACTATGGAAATCAAATGAAACATAATGCATGAAGAAAGCTTGCCTTTGACCGAATCTTCAAGCTTTCATTTCTCCAAATTTTGTCACTTATTCAAGGGAATTTTGGTATGGGTAGATAGAGCTTGAAGAGAGAAAGAGGTTTGTAGAAGACAAGTTGTTGAGAAAGTGGCTAGTTTATAAATTATGAAAGCTTTTCTTTTCTTTTCCCTATTTTGCTTCAATGGTGGTGTCGGAGTGAGGAAGGAAGAAGAGTGAATAGTGGCCGTCCATCATGGGAAGAATTATAAAGAGTCTTCTAGAATAGGGTAAAATTACCAAAATGCCCTTAGTTACGAGATTTTTAGATAATTTTGCCCTTAAATTTTTGAAATTTTTATTAATATGTAATTATACTAAAAAAGTTTGGATTTCATCACCAAAAATTCTTATTGGATGTATTTTGATGAATCATGGTGGTTTCATCGACGCACGGTTCACCGAAAATGTGAAATTATGAAATTACCCTGTTGGGTCAATCGTGCGTAAATTTCTGATTTAACCATCGATTCGATAAATCTATTGATACTACCTTAAACTTCTTTTCATGTAGAATATCATGGTATTTTTACTTCATCCAAATTCATTTTAGGTTGGGCCCAATTTATGAAAATATCCTCGGGATGTAACCGTTATTTTCTAATTTGTTGCTACACTACTAAAAAAGAATGTAAATAAGAGATTTTGATCTCGAAATTTTCACATTACGATTATTAAACCTTCCATACACGATTTTCCTTCAGTATTATATAAATCAGGGCACTATAAATCAGGTGGGGCCTACATTATTATTTTACTTATAATTTACAAAATATGCAAAAATTAATTAATAAATAAATGTCTACATATATACAGTAATAGTATAAATGGTTCTCACAATTGATGTCTATATTAATTCTATAAAATTAAAAAATGATAATTATTTTTTTTAATATAATACATGTGTTAAATATTTGGATTATCTATGTAAGATATTTCACTTTTAGCCAAAAGTTTTGGTTTTTATATATATTTATATAAGATTTTAAAGAAATGATTTATAGTGTAACAAAAAAAAGGTTTATAAGGTTATTTCAATTTTTACAAAAAGAAAATTTTGAAATATTATGTTTATTTGAATCAAACTCGGGTTCTTATGTATTTAATAACCATATTAAAATAAAATTTAAAGAATCCCTTGTTTTCACATTTTCCAATTGTTCTCCATACTTTCTTAGAAAACAATGAAAACAACCTTTTTTTTGTTCTCTAGTTGTGGCCCATTTTCATTTTCATTTTTCAAAAACTTGTTTTCCATTTCTCCAACCAAAATGTTTTCTTTTACATGTTCTATTTTCCATAAAAATGAACATGGAAAACAACTTTATTTTCATAAACCAAATGCACACTAAAGTTTTTCTGACTACTAGAAAAAAAGCTCATAAACTATGTTTAAAAAGCATATTCTAAGACAAAATACTACAATTTTCTATTCGTAGCTTATTCTGGCATGGTCTTTTCTTATGTAGTATAGAGTATTGTGTAAATGAGTCAAACTACTTATAAACTACTCAAGCTCGACTTAATTATTATTTGAGTTTGACTCATTTATTTTCGAGCTAAGGTCAAGCAACAAGTTGACTAAGTTCAAGTATTTTAATACCCTACTCGAGTGGCTCATGAGCCTGAATGAGCTTTTTTTTAAATATTAGTAATTAACCATTTTACCCTCATTATATGTGGTTGAAAATTAACAAATCAAGCCTATTGAGTCAAGTTTGAGCCTATCAAGTCGAGCTTAAGTTGTTCGAGTATTCTATCGAGTTAAGCTCGTGCTTCAAATACCAAGTTTGAGCTGAGCTCTAGTCCTCGATTTTTCAAGTCAAGTCGAGCTCCAACTTGGTACTAGGTCATCTCAACTTGACTTAATTACACTTTTAGCATAAACTACAATTCTTGAAACGCAGTTTAATATACATATATATATATATATCATGTTTCAAACTTATAGAAAATAGACTACGTTATATTTAAACGTAGTCTAATTTTAAATAAACTACGCTATTAAATTATTTATAATTTTTATTTATTTGAAATTAAAATCAATAAACTATGTACATTGGATGAACTGTGCTATTTAATGTCATTAAACAAAATATTACAAAGTAACTAGTACAACATATTCTTACATCATATTTTCTTATGTATTAACTATCTTCATGACTTTTACTAAAAGAAAATGAATTGTCATCAAGACCTTAATACAAAATATATATGATAAGATTTAATTCCCATAATGAGCATGAATAAACATTAATGAACTAAAGGCATAATAGTCAAATGTACCCTTAACTTTTTGCATAAAATAAAGCTGTTAACGTTTTATCAAGTGAAAATTAGTCTATAAACTGTTATTTTACTATAAATACACCCTAAATCTTTCAAAATCATACAATTAAGTCCAAATTTATTAAATGACACTAACTACCATTAGAACATCCTACGTGGAAGATGACGTGGATAGCCTAGTTGATTGCCACTGGCATGCCACATATGCAATACTAAAGGAAGTTAATGTCATTTAACATATTTGAATTTAATTGCATGGTTTTGAATGGTTGAGTGTTTATTTATAGTAAAATAAAAATTTATGGATTGATTTTCATGCAATATAAAATTTAGGGCTTATATCCATCTTGTGCAAAAGGTTGAAGATATATTTGGTTTTTAAGCATAAACTAAACAATAATAGTTCAAACATGAATAAACTAAATTGTGTCAATTATAGCCAAAGCTCAATTGGCTTAGAGGGTTTACATTATCACTTTGAGCCTAATTTACCAATTACAATGGAATCAACTTGGGCCTTTCAAACTTAGGTTTAGGTTAAATCCTTAAAAAAAAAACTTGGGTTGAAGAAAATATAGGCGTTAAACCCAATCTATTAAACTAAAAAGGCCTATTGTCTTTATAATTACAAAATTGAAATAGGCTCAAACTTGTTTGATTTCTTGTGATTCCATTACAAAATTGAAATGGACTTAAACTTGTTTAGATTTCTTGTGATTCCATTACAAAATTGAAATAGAGAAATAAATAAATAAGATTAAAACAAAAAGCAAAAAATGTTCAATCTAGATTATTTCACTTTTTGAACCCATTTAAGTTTATTTTAGCATGTCAAATAAGGCTATCAACCTTTAGTCTGATTACATCATTTTTTTAACATAACTCAAGTTCAAATCTTCTAGATTAAAAAGAAACCTTTTCTAACTCGATAAATAGTCTAAAAAGAATTGGGTGTCTACACATGGTATAATGTATGCTTTATGTAAATTTCCATATTTAACCTCAAGCTACTGATATTAACTCCAACACTTATATTAATCTAACCAAAGAATTTTAGTGAATATGAGCTGGGATGAATGCGATGTTGTCTTCAATCACTAAATTTTGATCAATCCAAATCCAGGTCTTATATTTTCATCCCTGTTTGGAAATCCCTAAACGATTGGCTCGGTGGTGAAGGTTTCGCTGAGTTCTTGAGTGAGGACGATTTATAGTGGGAAGCTTCATGTTTGAATCGACACCAAGTCAAATTCTTTTAGGCTAGTGAGAGAAAATTAATATCATACCCAATACAATATGAGAATACTTTGTGGTTAACACAATTTTTGTAGAATTTCACGTAGTGAAAATTAACACTCATTGAGGTCGTGAATGATAGCAGCTAATAGGGACACTTCCCATCAATGAGGTAAATCAGTCTTTTTCCTCAAAACCTAGGACAAGAAAAATGTGAAGAACTTTACATATCTCATAGATTCAACCATAATCTTTTACTTGATTAATCCAATCAAATGTTACATATTAATTGCCCAATTAGCGTATAGAAGAAAGACAATTTACAATTGTTGACTTTCATTATCAAAGTAACATGTGACACTTACCTAACCAAATTCTCTAATTTGCATTTCATTTGAATGATAGGAAGCTTCATGATGCTGCAGTAGTAAATTCAAAAATTCATTTAGGAAAATAAATTAAGGGGATGTTTGACATTGATAATGTTAACACAGCATGTATTTTACTTAGCGTTAAAGTGATTGTAATGTTTGATTGAAGTATTTAGTTGTACATTACTTTGCAATTGTAAATATAGTATCATTGACAGCTACACTATAATTGCACCATTTTCATTGTTTAAGTTTTGCAACTGTGAATATAGCAAAAATGATGAAAGGTATATAAAAATCATCGTATCTTACTTTTAATTCTTATACACACCAAACATAAGATAAGCTAATTATAATTTAATCTCATCCAATCATATCTATAATTTTATTATGTTATATTCTATTCACAATCTCGTCACCAAATGCACCTTTAATTCAAAAAGATAACGCAATGTATCTTACCAATTATATATATAACACAATATACACACACATATACATATACATATACATATACATATACATATACATATACATATACATATACATATACATATACATATATGGACGGATCTACATAGGAGGTTGTGGGTGCAGCTACCTCTACTAAAATAATAAGGCTCTGTTTGTTTTAGTGAAAACAACTTCCAAAAAATGGTTTGCATTTTTTTGAAAAATTAATATTTTTCTCACTACTAGAAAAAAGCTCGTAAACTGTGTTTAAAAAGCATAGTCTAAGACAAAATACTATGATTTTCTAACTGAAGCCTATTCTGGCATGGTCTTTTCCCATGTAGTATAGAATAAGGGTGTAAACGAGTAAAACTACTTATGAGTTACTCAATCTCGATTCAATTATTTGTTAAGTTTGATTTGTTAATGTTCGAGCCAAGCTCGAGCTTGAGCTATTGGAGTAATGAGTTGATTGAGTTCGAGTATTTTAATACTCGACTCTAGCGGCTCATAAGCTTGAATGTTCTTTTTATTAATATATTATTAATTTGCCATTTTACTGTCTGTGAAATCCCCAATTTCAGGAAATTCCTCCATAATTATAAAGTATGTTAACTTAAATGAAAAATAAGTAGATATGAGAATTATGAAGTATGAAGGATGTATGGAACATGGAAGAAGTAATGAGATGAAAGATTAAATAGTCAAGGAAATTAAATTGATGTTATAAGAATAATGGAGGTATGAGCAAAGAATTAATATCAGATTTTCATAATTTAATGAATATGAAGTTTAATGTATGAGTGATGTATGCATGATGTATGGAAGAAATAAGAAAGTGAATGTCAATTAGTCAAATGATTTAATGTTGATATCAGAAAAATATTAAGAGTATGAGACAAGAAACAAAATTAGATTTTGATTGGTTAATTAAACATATGTGGCTTATGCATGAATGGAAGAATGGAAGAAGAGAATTAATGGGTCAAAGGGGTCAAGGAAAAGCATGGCTGAGATTTGGATGAGATGATTAAGTGATAGGGAAGCATTAAATGAGGCTGCATGAGTCACCACCTCCAGTCATCACCCTACGCCAGCTTCTTTCCAGCTCTCCCTCTCGTTCTCGCCCCCTCCATCTCCAAGTCTACCATTCCTACTCCCCTTGACAAACACCCTTGTTTAGTAACCAAATCGTTAAGTTTGTTAGACGAAAAACGATCATAGTCACTAGACGAGGCTATATTTGAAGTTTGGTGGATTGATTTCAAGTATTGGAAGAGATCTCAAAGTTTGAGATTTTGGCCACTAGCAAAAGGTAAGAGAAGAAGATGATTTAGTCAATTATGTTCATGGTATAGTGTTGTACTGAATTAGTATAACATGTTTATGGCAAATTCTTAAAGGTTTGCTTTGATATGATGATTTCAGATTTGAAGAAGAAAAGGATTAGGGTTGGTGAACCAAGTGATTTCATGTTCTCGAAGTAATCGAGGTAAGAAATTTATGTAACGGACGTAAGGCGGCTATGTCCGCATGTTTTATGATATGTGCATGTGATTTGGAGAGAAATACCAGCTGTTTCTATGTAGGAAAAGTGCATTTTCGGACTTGTCTCCTAGTACCAATTAGGCTAGGGGCAGCCGACTGCCTTAGAGGGAAATCGACTGCCTAGAGACAATCAAAACGTCGTTTTCGAAAACCAATGCAAACCAGTCGACTGCTATGTAAGCCAGTCGACTGCTATTTACCCAGTAAGCATTCTGTTTCAAACCAGTTGACTGCTATATGGGCCAGTCGACTGCTATTTTCCAAAATGCATTCTGTTTGAAAACCAGTCGACTGCTATATGGACCAGTCGACTGCTAAATTTGAAGAAGCATTCTGTTTTAAAAACAGTCGACTGCTATATGGACCAGTCGACTGCTATTTCTTAAGAAGCATTCTGTTTGAAAACCAGTCGACCGCTATATGGACCAGTCGACTGCCCCCATGTATTTTCAAAGATGAAAATATCGGAATTTTAAATGAAAATAATTTCGATAAATGAAAGTATGAAGCAGCAGCCGACTGCCCTATGAGGCCAGTCGACTGCCCTGTTTTGAAAAGAGGCTTTCTAACCTATTTTCAGAAAGTATGAAATGTCATGGCTAGAAGCTATATGGCATATGTTTTGAGATTATGCACTTTCATGTTTCTAGTAGGGGCTCTGATCAAGTCCTGAAATGATGTATGTTAAGGGCTGAGGACCATAAGTCAGGCCTCAGTTGCTACAGGGGACACCTGACTAGTGTTAACTGTAGCCACCCGCAGTTGGCCAATCTGTTTATGTTTCATGTTCGGCTAAAGGAGAATTCCTGGCCCTACGGGGTACGCCACATGATTATGATGATGATGATGATGCAGTGCATAACTCCACAAAAGTATGAATAGTTTTCATGTTATCGAAAACTATATGTATATGCGATTTCTAAGAATAAAGAAATCGAAAGTACTTGGTTTACTTGTACAAGAAGTTTTAAAAGAAGCATATGAAGTATGTTTTCAAGAAAGTATAAGATGTTTTAAGAAAAGCATGTATGTATGTAAATGATATTTCAAAGAAGTATTTGAAATATGTAACATGCTATATTATAAAAGCATGTAAAGTATGTTTTAAAGATAGAAGACGAAGTAAGTATGTATGTATGTATGTAAATGATATTTCAAAGAAGTATTTGAAATGTGTTTTGAAGAAGTACACGAAACATGCTATGTTATAAAAGCATGTAAAGTATGTTTTAAAGTAAAGAAGCAAGTTTATGAAGTATGATGTTTTGAAGTATGATTTGAAGCATGATGTTTTAAAGAAAGTATAAGAAGAAGAAGTATAGTGCATGTTTATATGTATGCTATATTTAAAAAGAAGCATACAAAGTATGATTTGAAGCATGATGTTTTCAAGTAAGTATGTTTGCCTACACCATCTAAAAGAAATATGCATGGTTGCAAACAATGCATGAAAGAGGTTTATGATGCATGCTTTATAATGCTTTACATGACATTATAGAGCCAGGTAGGAAAAATGCATATAGAGGCATAGTACGCTCTTTTACATATTTTTCTTACTGAGCGTAAACTCACCCTTTTACGAACATTTTTATACAGACTATCTGAAGTAATCCCTCGCTCTCGATAGATGAGCCTACGAGTGGATCTTGAAAGTTTACCTTCGAAAGACGCTTCCCAAGTAGTATAGAAGGTATACTTATGTAATTATATAAAGTAAATTGTAATTCAGTTATGGTACAGTACAACTAACATTAATGTATATAAGATGACGGGGATTTAAGTTAAGATGATGTATGAGATCCTGTGGAAATGGATGGTACATATATACATGTATCATTAGTCTGTTTTATTGAAATTGAATAAAATTTTATGAGCTATCAGATAATTAGCTTAAGAATAAAGGAAGAATGACACTGGATGAACTACAATCTAAATAAAGAAGGAAAAAGTTAAGTGATAAGATGAAGTGACGGGGACGTCACAGAGTGGTATCAGAGCAATTAGATTGAGGTTTGTCAGTGTCGATAAGTTAGAAGTAGAGTATATCCCCAAGTGTACTGTACTTGTCTGAATGCATATACGATGTATAACTGTTTGAAGTTATACTAAATAGCTCATCTTTGTGATTTTAACGACAGAATGAGCTCAGGTAGAAGTGGTGTTGAGAAAGGAAGAGGAAGGGGTTATGTAGAACAGTCCCCAACACAGTCTCCTCAACCATCTCCACCGCATAGCCCGAACACTAGGTTAGCGAAGATGGAGAAGCATGTGGAGAATATGACCACTATGTTTACGCAGTTTATGGCGAACTTTCCAAATGTGGTCACAAGTGTACCATTCGCTATTGCTATAGTACAACCACCACCATCAGTACAGATAGAGTTACCCCCACCAGTCCCAGTTATTGAAAGGAGGAATCTCACAGCTTATTGCAGTATGACCTTAATTAAGGAATATAAGAAGCTGGATCCGCCTATGTTTAAGGGGGATAAGGACACGTTAGCCGCAGTGAATTGGGTGAAGGCGGTCACTAGATCCTTCGAATATATGTCATGTTCCGAAAAGGAAAAGGTGGGTTTGGCTGCGTATCTGTTAATGGATGATGCAAAGTATTGGTGGCAGTCCACTCAGGCCTTTTTGGAAGCCCAACATGTTGAGGTTATGTGGGATAAATTTTTAGAAGCCTTTACTGAGCAGTACATCCCACGCATCGATCAGATTAGATTAAAGATTGAATTTTTGAAATTGACTCAAGGAACAATGTCAGTTAATCAATATGAGTCGAAGTTTATTTTTCTAAGTGGATTCGATCGAGAGACCATCAGGAGTGAAGGATATAAGATATACCGATTTATAGAAGGACTGAAGTCTCCTATCAAATACAAGTTGTATACTATGGGTATCACTACTTATAATGAGACAGTCCGTAAGGCTCAGTTGTGTGAGCAGGACTATGAGCTTCATCAAACTGAATTCCGAGCCCAAGGTAAAGGTAAGAAATCGATAAAGCGGAAGTCAAAAAGGAAAACATCGAAAGATGGATGCTCATCTGGGAGATGTAGGCCATATGAAAGAGCCTCAATAGGTAAGCAAGTAAAGTATAAGAAAATGATGATTGTTTTAAATTTAATGGTTATGTGGAATATATATTGAGTTGGGAGTATTATGATAATTATGGTACAGGGAATCCGAGAACTACCGGGATTAAGATCAATGATGAGAGATCCCAACATTCAGCTAGTAGTATCGTTAGCTCACCTAAGAGAACAAGACAAAGGTGTGAACATTGCGGAAAGTTCCACGGATCACAACCATGCCGATTGGCAAGTGGCGCATGTTTCAGATGTGGTGAACAGGGACATATGATCAGGAATTGTTCCAAGAGAGACTTGAGGACACCCGAGGAATCTGAGGAGACCCCTCAACCACAACACAAGGCCACTACTAAAGAGAAGGGAAAGACACCTATTAATTATGATGTAAATGTTGAAGATGTCTAATGTAAAAGTGTGTGGTATTATCTGACTCATTGTAAATGAAGTTAATAGAAGGTATGTATGGTTATATGAAGGATTTTTGCTTACGATGTTGAGATAGTAAAGAAAAGTTCCGAACATAATGAAATACAATAATTGATGAGAAATGATAGTTGAAATTCTGAAGTACTCTTTGGTATAAAGTTTTATGATATATAGTGATGTGTGAAAGGAGTTTAAATAAGAATGATGATTGACTTTTATTAGTCTACTTTCCTTAAATATTTTATTCTATGAAAGCATTTCTCTGAAAAGAATATGAAGTAATATGAAGAATGAGTTGTGGCAACAATGGTAATTATTCCCTATAGTCGCTTCTAGGTTTCGGAACAAGACAGGTATTTCAAAGTACCTTCCTTACTCCATCCGGATCCTTAGCCGACTATAGTATCTTTCCTGGTTGATCCCTAGAGTACCATAGGGAAATGAAGATGTTCATTTATAGGCATGTTTGATGCTATGAGAAGAGGACATTTTGGATACGAATTAAAAGAACTATGCTAATAGTTCAAAATGTGATCGATATATGGGTATTTAAAAGAGCAAGAAGAAAGAAATTATAGAAAGCCATTGTGATGGCAAATGCTATGAGTCAGAAGCATGAAGTAATAATGGTTTGTATGATGATAAGAAAGTATGATGTATTTGAGCAATTTACAAGTCTTAAGTTAAACGTTATGTCTTCAAAGTAAATTGGAATGATGGCTAGTATAATGATTAAGCCAGAATTGATGAACGGATCTGCTAAATCAGCCCACTTCCTACCTAAGAAGTCTATGGACGCACTTAGTGCTTTGGCAGAAATGTAGATGAAAGAACGTCATTAGACTAAGTGGAGTTCCAATGAGCAATTTCATGTGATAGAGATTTCAGGTTCAATTCTCATTTAAGGAGATTAGCAAGAAACCATGGGATCTCAGTTGAAAATTTTGCACAGCTTTTCATCCGTAGACGGATGAGCAGTCCGAGCGCATGATTTAGACGCTCAAGGATATGTAAAGAGCTGGTGCTATGTATTTTAAAGGTTCATGGGACGACCATCTACCATTGACTGAGTTTATTTTATGAAAATAGCTATTATACAAGTATCTAGATGACACTGTATGAAATGTTATAAAAATAGAAAGTGTCAATATTTCGAAAGTATAATCCAAAATTATCTTATGTGATAAAAGGTGAAACCTTAGAAGTTTAGAAAGACATAAGTCATGTGAGAAAAGCCATTTGGGATTTTGGACGGAAAAGATACGGTATAGAAGTCTATGATGATTCCATTAGTTAAAGATCATTGACAATATCACATTATGGAAGAAGCTACATGAAGCTAAATAGCCTAATGAAGGAAGAGTATCCGGAACCATTTGAGACATGACCTGATTTGAATTTGGAGGACCAAATTCTCTAAGGTGGGAAGAATGTGAAATCCCCAATTTCAGGAAATTCCTCCATAATTATAAAGTATGTTAACTTAAATGAAAAATAAGTAGATATGAGAATTATGAAGTATGAAGGATGTATGGAACATGGAAGAAGTAATGAGATGAAAGATTAAATAGTCAAGGAAATTAAATTGATGTTATAAGAATAATGGAGGTATGAGCAAAGAATTAATATCAGATTTTCATAATTTAATGAATATGAAGTTTAATGTATGAGTGATGTATGCATGATGTATGGAAGAAATAAGAAAGTGAATGTCAATTAGTCAAATGATTTAATGTTGATATCAGAAAAATATTAAGAGTATGAGACAAGAAACAAAATTAGATTTTGATTGGTTAATTAAACATATGTGGCTTATGCATGAATGGAAGAATGGAAGAAGAGAATTAATGGGTCAAAGGGGTCAAGGAAAAGCATGGCTGAGATTTGGATGAGATGATTAAGTGATAGGGAAGCATTAAATGAGGCTGCATGAGTCACCACCTCCAGTCATCACCCTACGCCAGCTTCTTTCCAGCTCTCCCTCTCGTTCTCGCCCCCTCCATCTCCAAGTCTTCCATTCCTACTCCCCTTGACAAACACCCTTGTTTAGTAACCAAATCGTTAAGTTTGTTAGACGAAAAACGATCATAGTCACTAGACGAGGCTATATTTGAAGTTTGGTGGATTGATTTCAAGTATTGGAAGAGATCTCAAAGTTTGAGATTTTGGCCACTAGCAAAAGGTAAGAGAAGAAGATGATTTAGTCAATTATGTTCATGGTATAGTGTTGTACTGAATTAGTATAACATGTTTATGGCAAATTCTTAAAGGTTTGCTTTGATATGATGATTTCAGATTTGAAGAAGAAAAGGATTAAGGTTGGTGAACCAAGTGATTTCATGTTCTCGAAGTAATCGAGGTAAGAAATTTATGTAACGGACGTAAGGCGGCTATGTCCGCATGTTTTATGATATGTGCATGTGATTTGGAGAGAAATACCAGCTGTTTCTATGCAGGAAAAGTGCATTTTCGGACTTGTCTCCTAGTACCAATTAGGCTAGGGGCAGCCGACTGCCTTAGAGGGAAGTCGACTGCCTAGAGACAACCAAAACGTCGTTTTCGAAAACCGATGCAAACCAGTCGACTGCTATGTAAGCCAGTCGACTGCTATTTACCCAGTAAGCATTCTGTTTCAAACCAGTCGACTGCTATATGGGCCAGTCGACTGCTATTTTCCAAAATGCATTCTGTTTGAAAACCAGTCGACTGCTATATGGACCAGTCGACTGCTAAATTTGAAGAAGCATTCTGTTTTAAAAACAGTCGACTGCTATATGGACCAGTCGACTGCTATTTCTTAAGAAGCATTCTGTTTGAAAACCAGTCGACCGCTATATGGACCAGTCGACTGCCCCCATGTATTTTCAAAGATGAAAATATCGGAATTTTAAATGAAAATAATTTCGATAAATGAAAGTATGAAGCAGCAGCCGACTGCCCTATGAGGCCAGTCGACTGCCCTGTTTTGAAAAGAGGCTTTCTAACCTATTTTCAGAAAGTATGAAATGTCATGGCTAGAAGCTATATGGCATATGTTTTGAGATTATGCACTTTCATGTTTCTAGTAGGGGCTCTGATCAAGTCCTGAAATGATGTATGTTAAGGGCTGAGGACCATAAGTCAGGCCTCAGTTGCTACAGGGGACACCTGACTAGTGTTAACTGTAGCCACCCGCAGTTGGCCAATCTGTTTATGTTTCATGTTCGGCTAAAGGAGAATTCCTGGCCCTACGGGGTACGCCACATGATTATGATGATGATGATGATGCAGTGCATAACTCCACAAAAGTATGAATAGTTTTCATGTTATCGAAAACTATATGTATATGCGATTTCTAAGAATAAAGAAATCGAAAGTACTTGGTTTACTTGTACAAGAAGTTTTAAAAGAAGCATATGAAGTATGTTTTCAAGAAAGTATAAGATGTTTTAAGAAAAGCATGTATGTATGTAAATGATATTTCAAAGAAGTATTTGAAATATGTAACATGCTATATTATAAAAGCATGTAAAGTATGTTTTAAAGATAGAAGACGAAGTAAGTATGTATGTATGTATGTAAATGATATTTCAAAGAAGTATTTGAAATGTGTTTTGAAGAAGTACACGAAACATGCTATGTTATAAAAGCATGTAAAGTATGTTTTAAAGTAAAGAAGCAAGTTTATGAAGTATGATGTTTTGAAGTATGATTTGAAGCATGATGTTTTAAAGAAAGTATAAGAAGAAGAAGTATAGTGCATGTTTATATGTATGCTATATTTAAAAAGAAGCATACAAAGTATGATTTGAAGCATGATGTTTTCAAGTAAGTATGTTTGCCTACACCATCTAAAAGAAATATGCATGGTTGCAAACAATGCATGAAAGAGGTTTATGATGCATGCTTTATAATGCTTTACATGACATTATAGAGCCAGGTAGGAAAAATGCATATAGAGGCATAGTACGCTCTTTTACATATTTTTCTTACTGAGCGTAAACTCACCCTTTTACGAACATTTTTATACAGACTATCTGAAGTAATCCCTCGCTCTCGATAGATGAGCCTACGAGTGGATCTTGAAAGTTTACCTTCGAAAGACGCTTCCCAAGTAGTATAGAAGGTATACTTATGTAATTATATAAAGTAAATTGTAATTCAGTTATGGTACAGTACAACTAACATTAATGTATATAAGATGACGGGGATTTAAGTTAAGATGATGTATGAGATCTTGTGGAAATGGATGGTACATATATACATGTATCATTAGTCTGTTTTATTGAAATTGAATAAAATTTTATGAGCTATCAGATAATTAGCTTAAGAATAAAGGAAGAATGACACTGGATGAACTACAATCTAAATAAAGAAGGAAAAAGTTAAGTGATAAGATGAAGTGACGGGGACGTCACACTGTCATTATATGTGGTGGAAAATTGACAAATTGAGCTTATCGAGTCAAGTTTGAGTCTATCAAGTCAAGCTTAAGCGGTTCAAATATTTGATTGAGTTAAGCTCATGCTTTAAATGCCAAGTTTGACTGAGCTCGAGCCAAGCTTCGATCATCAATTTTTCAAGTCTAGCCAAGCTCCAACTTGGAACTAGGTCGTCTCAACTCGGTTTAATTACACCCTTAGTATAGACTACAATTCTTGAAACACAGTTTAATATATAAATATCGATCACGTTTTGAGGAGAAACAATAATTGAACTTATAGAAAATAGACTACGTTATATTTAACGTAGTTTAATTTTTAAATAAACAAAGTGGTTAAATTATTTATAATTTTTATTTATTTGAAATTAAAATCAATAAACTATGTATGTTGGATGAACTGTGCTGTTTTATTTCACTAAATAAAATATTACAAAGTAAATAATACAAAATATTTTTACACCATATTTTTATGTATATGAATTGGCTTAATGACTTCTACTAAAAGAAAAATGAATTGTCTTCAAGACCTCAACACAATATATATTATAAGATTTAATTACCATAATAAGCATAAATAAACATTAATAAACTAAATAATAATAGTTCAAGCATGAATAAACTAAAATAGTGTCAATCACAACAATGTCTCAATTGGCTTGAAGGGTTTACACTATCACTTTGCACCTAATTTATGAACTACAAGGGAATCAACCTAGGCCTATCAAACTTAGAATGAAGAAAATATGGATTTCAAACCCAATTTGTTAAACTAGAAAGGCCTAATGTCTTTATAATCACAAAACTAAAATGGGCTCAAACCATTTAGATTTCATGTGATTCCATTAGAAAACTGAATAGACAAATAAATAAATAAGATTAAAACAAAAAGGCAAAAAAATGTTCAATCTAGATTAATTTCACTTATTAAACCCATTTAAGTTTGTTTTGGCATGTCGAATCGAGCTATCAACCTTTAGGCTGATTACATCATTTATTAAACATAACTCAAGTTTAAATCTTCTAGATTAAAAAGAAACTTTTTTGAACTTGTTAAATAGTCTAAAAAGAATTAAGCGTCTACACATTGTAAAGTATATGCTTTATGTAAATTTCGACACTTACCTTTAAGCTACCAATACTAACTTCAACACTTATATTAATCTGACCAAAGAATTTTGAATGAATATGACTTGGGATGAATGAGATGTCCTCAAAGTCACTTGGGGTATGAATCCTCTTCTTAACTACTCATACATCTTCATGTGTTTTATAGCACGCCTAAAATCACCCTTTTGGGCTTTTGGACTTCAAATCCATAGAGCTGAAATCAAAGTCTGACAATTTATACATATGATGACCTAGTATCTCAAGTTAATGGATTACTTATATTATTATCACATGAGAGCATTCCATAGAAACCTAAGTTATACTACCAAATGGAGCACATATAATTGGTCATATTCAATGAACCTATTCTCTAATAAGCACTCATATGCTATCCTAACAAAAATCCTCATATTTCAACTTATAAAATCAGTTGCTTATTTCATAATTTAAGGATTTTAAAGCTAACCTAAGTTCTTGCTTGAAGACTCTTCACTTATTTCAACTTCATTTCATAGGTAAATAATAATCCCATTAGTTCATCTATAGAAAGAGCGTTGGGATCATTAGATTTTTTTATTGCAATAACTTTTTTTCCCATGAATTAAAGAGACTGTTCTATATTGGAATAGGACTTGCCTAACCTCTTAAAACTGTTAACAATGTTAATAAACTTGTTTGCCAATCAACTATTGGCTCATTGGGTTTCATTATAAACATTTCATAATCCTAAGTTAACATATTGATCTTGGTTACATTTACTTGGTTACTTCCCTTGTGTGTGATTGTTAATTTATCTCATATTTCTTTTGCACTATCACCCAGGGAGACTATTACATTCATTAGGTTCTAAAGCAAAAAAAAAAAAAAGATATGCATTGCTTTTGCATTTAGCTATGCCATCTCTATATCATTCTTATCCCATTCATCCTCTGTTTGGATAAGCTCTTCGTTCTATATGATCTTCTTAGGCATGTGAGGACCTTGAGTTATTACTCTCCATACGTTATAATCATTGGTCTTTATGAAAAATATCATTCTTCTTCTCCAGTAAGAGTAATTTTCACCATTAAACAATAGGGTCAACAGTAGGGTAGCCTTCTAAGGCTATAAGGTTTCCTACATTGAAATTAGCCATTTCTAAGGATTGTTTCTATCATGACCCCAAAACCGTGATGTACACTTGCGATCTTACATAAATTTTGTCTTACAAATTTACCTACTAATTTTTTTTTTATTATGGTTTGTATTTGGTGTCATTGTAGCCATTGTTTCTTGTACCAAAATCATCCTTATTTCAACCTTAAGCACCCTTACTACAACCCTGTCCTTTTGGCCTCTGTTCAAACCCAAATAACTTTATTTTCAACCACAGTCGACTTTCTTTGGAGTTTCGTTCGATATCAGGAAAGACCACCCTAAAGTACTTATCTCAGCCCCATTTTAGTGGTATCTCGAACTCTTCTCTGCCCCATTTTAGTGTTGCCATGAGTAATTGAGCTCCCCTGCCACAACCATACTTTTAACCCACCTTACTCCCCTATTTTGATGCCCAGATCAATGCCCAATAGAGCCCCAAACATCTCAACTTTTAGGCTATTTCCAACCTCCAGATCTGCATCGATTCACCTTCTTTTATTTAACCTCCCATCTTGCCAAGACCACCCCTCCCCTTCTCTTGGTTTTGTCTTAAACAACATCGGTGACGAGGCTATTCCCATTATTTCTTCTTTTTTTTTCTTTTTTCCCCTAAATCCATTCTCTTTCTAATTTTCTTTCCCAATTGAACCTATCTCATGAGTCAACTCTCTCTCTCTCTCCCCTTTAGGTTCACCTTTATCGATAGTTGAGGTAAAGCTGGCATGTTGTCACGACCCGAAGGCCGTGACGTTCACTTTACTTTTTCTTCTTACAAATTTATGGACTAAATTTTTACTTTTCATTCTAAGGTTTGTATTTGGTGTCAGTGTAGTCACTACACTAATTTCACTGATCCTTTCTTTGTACTCTAGCTTTGATAACTTAAACATATAGTCAACCATCATAATCACATCTCAAATAGTATTCGATGATTATATGAACCTATATAATAACTTACCATGATCCTAAGTTACATCCTGATCTTTGAACCAAATATGTACTGTGCATCAATTTAAAGTCTTACATGTAAACAAGTGATTTATAAAAGCGTATACCTCAAAAGTGACAAAGTAGGTTTGGAAGACAAGGGCTAGTACCAAGCTTAGATACCGTCTCCGAAGGCACACTAAAAAACTCCCATGGTGGAGTTTAACTCTAATAGTTTGAAAAGATGTGAAATTAAGGGAGTGAGCAAATCCACAGCTCAGTAAGATACTAATATAATAAATGAATTAGGATTATCCTGTTCCTAATGCAATGCATGAAATCCTGCAAATGTATCTCCTAGTATCATTTAGAAGTTAATATTCTTTGAATACTAATTAGATCATGCCCTAATGATACTAAGTATTCTTATATCACTGCAAATCATACATCAACACGTGTACTATCATCACATGATTCAATATGTAACGTATAGAATTTTTTTTTCTATATGAAACATCCATTTCAAATCATGTTTCATGTAGTACATAATCATGTACGAAAGTCATGTAGTTCAGAATCATTTGACATATACTTTAAAACACATTTCAAAACATATACAATCTCAAGTCATATCATGTGTGGTATAAAACGATGTGTACATCATTTCATCTCAGTCATGTCAAATAAACATGGTTTAAAGCATATAAAGTCTCAAATCATATAATGCGTAATATAAACCAGGTTTAAATCATTTAGTTTCAACCATTTCACGTATACTGTAAAAATATATCATGTCTAGAGTTTCATATATAATAAACCATACTCTAGACATACATTTAGTGAGATACTAGGTATGAATCCCTATTCTGTTATCATATCATATCTAACCCATTGTAGCTATCAATGGGATCGTTTCCCTCAAGGGGTTCTCTATCTATGATCATAGATCGTCCCAGTCCCACTGATCATCTAGAAACTGAGGAATGTGTCCACGACTATTGTCAGACAGCCTGGAATGATCTCATCAGGCAACATTTACATGTACATATTGTATCTGTATAAACGGGGTTCCATGCCACACAGGCAGAACCACATAATATATACATACTTTGTGCCACACAGGCATTCTATAGGGTACCTGTCGTCTCTAAATCGAAATATTTGCTTCAAATTTCTTTTCAAATCCTTTAAGACAGTCCATATAATAAAACATTTAAAACTGAATCATTTCTTAAATCAATGCATAATTAAATCTTATGCTTAATCTATTCATGCCATAAGTGATGCAAAACGAGTGTTAAACATCAAGGTTTATGGCCGTCTATTCATTTTAAACATTTACTTTCTGTCACGACCCGTGACCACATTTTTCATCTTCTTATACACAACTTAACTGGTTGGGCTGTCTGCGATACTTCACTTGTACTGACCATTAAACAATTTTACATAATATTGTTTATATTATACACATCCCCTATCGTAATTAATCAGATAAGTAGTACTGTTGACATGTCTAAATACAGAGAATAAATGATCATACCTCAAATAACTCAGTCGGTCTGTCACATCTTTCTTCGTGTACAGCTGGGATCCACAATCCACCGAACTCACAAGCATCAGAACCTGAGATGTTTAATATTAAGGGGTGAGCAAAACCACGGCTCAATAAGAGAATTATATGCCTCACTTGATACTGAGCTTCCTATATGCTGAAAATCTTTTTTTTTCCTATGGGCTCTAGGCTCGCATGTAGGAAGGATACTACAGTCGGCTAGGGATCCGAATAGAGTAAGGTAGGTATTTTAGAATACCATACTTGTTACGGAACCTAGAAGCAACTGTAGAGAGAAATTTTCATTTCGTTTTGAATTAATCAATCCTCTTCCTTTTTCAAAACTTCCATAATTTTTTCATATTCTTTTCAAAATAATGCTTCTACGAAACAAAGCATTTAAATGAAATAATTAATATTCGTATATTCCTTGGAAAGAATATTAGTTAAATCATCATCTTATTTCTTTAAAACTCATTTCATGTTTTAATGTACTCTTTTAATTAGTACCGTACTTTAAAAAGCAAAATAAGCTATTAAAATCTATTTCATTCTTAAGTTCACAAGGCATCATTCTTTTTATTAGTATGATTAAGTGTGAAAGAAACGAACTTATTGTAAGGACCGGGAGTGCCTAGATCTCTGTTAACCGGGGATTTACCACCCCAGTGCCTTACTCATCCGATATATCACACACATCATAAGTCATATGCACCAGATCTATTTCATCCTTTGACATTTGTCGAATTCACGAATCACAATCACTTACTTATCATCACAATATCCTACAGAATTTCTTACTAACTCATCAGAACTCGTGTAGCACTTAGTTCCCGAAGGACTTTAGAGGTGGCTCCCACGGTACAGTCGTCGAGTCTCTGCTCGGTTTGGCCTTTACTAAAACATCGGAACACGTGTAGCACTTAGTTCCCGAAGGACTCTAGAGGTGGCTCCCACGGTTCAATCATCGAGTCTCTGCTCGGTATGGCCTGTACTGAAACATCAGAACACGTGTAGCACTTAGTTCCCGAAGGACTCTAGAGGTGGCTCCCACGGTTCAATCATCGAGTCTCTGCTCGGTATGGCTTGTACTGAAACATCAGAACACGTGTAGCACTTAGTTCCCGAAGGACTCTAGAGGTGGCTCCCACGGTTCAGTCATCGAGTCTCTGCTCGATTTGGCCTTTACTAAAACGTCGGAACACGTGTAGCACTTAGTTCCCGAAGGACTCTAGAGGTGGCTCCCACGGTTCAATCATCGAGTCTCTGCTCGGTATGGCCTGTACTGAAACATCAGAACACGTGTAGCACTTAGTTCCCGAAGGACTCTAGAGGTGGCTCCCACGGTTCAATCATCGAGTCTCTGCTCGGTCTGGTCTTTTCCGTTTGATATATTCCATGTCATGTAAAATATTTCCCTTTTAACATGTAACCTATCATTTATGGATTCTAAGATAGACGTTAATCTTGTCGTACTATAAACCCCGGAAGGTAAAGGACTAAACCGATCAAATCTATGATCATAATCTATATTGTCCTCGGTGGATCACGGATCAGGTGTCGACCGAGACTAAACATGTCACATATCATGCATCAGCATGATAAAAATACCAACCAGTCTCAAAACCGTATTTTTCATCATAAAATACACCTTTATGGAATTTATATAAATATATAATTCCATGATTTAAAACCATAAGGGTTAAAATCCTTTAGTGAATATTTATAAGAATATTCATAAGAATACTCACTATATTTCACTTCAACTTTCATCTCGTAATTCGTGTAATTTATCTGTTTCGAGAATCTTCGGTGGTTTCATTATCACCATTCTCGAATACATGAACATTTTAGAATTTCATCTCATTATATTCATGTTTTATGAAATTTTAGTAATTTCCTCATGTTTCGTGATTTACTATCGAAATTCGGAAATAAAATCATTTAATATGATTTTATAAAGTTTTTCTAAAATTTTCAGCAGCATAACGGCTGCCGATTCACTAACCTCCTGCACGGAAAATACAGTTTAAAATCTTTTAGCCAGTACTTCTTCCCAAATTATTTTCAACAAATCATGCATCATAATAATTTTCATAAAATAATTGCATAAAATATTTCAAATTAAATTATGCAGACTGAGTATCCTTACAGTGCTGCACATGCATCCCTTACATTTTTCCGGGTCGGCGAATTCCGCTTATCGATTGCGCCCGCACTCCATTTCTCCCGATTCCTTATCCCGATTGCTGAAAATAATTTCTGGAATTAAAATTCTAATTTTTTAGAATTTTTCATAATTTATTTAATTTTTTCTAAAATTAAATTCTCGGGAAATTTCTTACCGAATTTGTAAAATCCCGGGTTGTCGAATTTCCGGGAATTTTCCGAATTCCCGAAATTCTCCTTTTTTCCTCTTTTTCTTCCTTTTTCCTCTTTTTTCTTTTCTTTCTTTCTTTTCTTTTCTTTTTCTTTTTCTTTTTCTTTTTCCTTTTTCTTTTCTTTTTCTTTTCTTTTTTTTCTTCTTCCTTTCCCGGTCAAACCGGTTCAGACCGGTCCAGAGCCCTTCCTCACCGGTTCCTCGCCGGCGGCCGGTTCTCCGGCGATTTAGGCGTCCCTCAGCTGGCCGGCTGCACGACGAACTTGCCGGTGCCCTCCGTTTGCCCTGGATCGGTGGCACGGCGGCGGATCGAGGCGATTTTGCCTCGGTTCTTCTTCCTCTTCGCCGGTGTTCCTCCGCCGTCCATTGCGCCTCCGGTGGCCTCCATCAGCTTCCTCTCCCTCCGGTGAAGCTTCGGTGGCAATGGCGGTGCCTGGATCGGCCGGCACCGCTGTCCGCCATTTTCCTTTTCTCTTCTCGGTTTCCTCCGCTTCAGTTTTCCATTCACTTCCGTTTCTGTTTCACGCCGCCGGCAGCTTCTTTCCTTTCTCTTGCCTGTGGCGTCTCTTTCTCCTTCCTCCCTCGCCGGCGGTGGCAGCTCCGCCTTCGTCGGCCCTTGGCTGGGGGAGGATCGGTATCCCCAATTTCCTTCCTTCCGTTTTCTTTCCTTTTTGGTTTATTTTCCCTTTCTATTTTTAGTATATGATATACTATATATTATACACTATATTTTATATTTCGTACATATAATATATATTATATATCATACATATATCATTTCATATATAATATATTACAATATATATTATATACAAAATACATATTGTACATTACAAAATACATGTCTAGTATATATGTGTATATTTATATATATACTTAAAATTAAGTAACATTTATATATATAAATTATATAAATGCTATAATAAAATATTTATACATATAAACTTTAATATAAAACCATACTTACTTTTCTTCTAAATGTATTTACATAATTATATATACACATAAAACATTATATTTATATATATATGTATTATTTGAATTTATGAAATAGTATATATATATTTCTATATATATAACAACGTATTTCAAAATATACTATATAAAATATTTTGAATACATATGTATTGGTATAAAAATACATTTATATAATATATAATTATATAAATATATTTCATTTATTTTCTTATTCTCTTATTAAATTTTGGATTTTCATTCTCTAAATTAAATTTTTCTCTTCATTATTTCCCATAATTTTATCCTTCCCTTATTTCCAATTTATCAAATTTTAAATTCCTCATTTTCCTTAATTTCAGGAATTTCAACGATATTCCCATCTCATAAATAAATTTTATTTATTTACTTTTATTTATTTATTTCCTCTTATCTATTTTCTTTAATATTTATTTTCAATATTTATTATTTCCAATAATTGGAAAATTTACGGTTATCACACTTTCGCTTAAAGGATTTTGATACATTTCACTTTTAAAACAAAACTTTCTTTTTTAAAACAATACATGTTTTTCGAAAGTCATACGCTATGCATGAATGAACCTGAGTACACCAAGATATAGTTTAACTTATATTCAATATAATGTTGTACATGTTTCAGTAAATAGGTTGGTTATATCTACAGTAACCACGATTCTTCATTAAGCGTAACCTTCATACTATTATAACTTATTACTCATTATGCATTCACATATAGTCTATCACTCTTCAAAAGTATTTATACATCAGCTTTTACCATAAACACCACAAGGCTATCATGTCTTCACAAGTCATTAAGAGTTCACAATGTGTTTGTGTATATATTTATTTAGATGTATTTCAATAACATCCACATGTTACTATATCATAGATCTCTCATCTTGCTTACAATATGGTGTAAATACATCTTTTCCTATCCAAATATCATCCACCCAAAATATCACTTCACTTTCCTTTTCTATCATCAATTTATAGTCTATTGAAACAATATGCATATCTATCCATACTCACGTATACATGTCTATATAATTTCGATAAAATCACCGAACATTAAAAATATATTTCTTGTCAAGATCGTGATGTCGCATCAATCCATAGTATCTATATTTTAATATCATTCACAAGATACCGTAAGTCATATTTCATAATCGTCTTAACAGACCAAAATTGAAACTGAATTCAAAAATAATATCCATTTGCATCGTGAGACAATTATCCCAATTCACATATATATTCCCAATGTTATGCTAATACTATTGTCTCATAACTGTCTCAATTGCCTCTATAATATAGATTCAAATTCAACCATGTACTTTAAAAATCTTTCTCAATAAATCATTTAATAGTTCTTTCTAAATCTCCATTTACGAGGAAGTCAGTAACTTCTACATTTTAATATCATCCACCGTCACACATTACCATAAAACAATTCTCTTCAGTCTCCATCACCATGTCATATATAAGTAGTAATTTACCTAATAAAATACAATTCATATTCCATATCACTAATTATACAACATTTATTATCTATTTCATTTCCACAAGATACGATAAGTCATATTTCATAATCGTCCTATTAGACCAAAAATTGAAATTATGACTTTAAGAATAATATCCATTTCCATCGTAAAGCAATCATCCCAATTCACATGTACATAATCCCAACGTTATACTAATACTAGTGTCTCATATTTACCTCACTTGTCTCTATAGCATAAATTCAAATTCAATTATGTACTTTAGAATCTTTCTTAATAAATCATTTTAAATCATTCTTTCTAAATCTCCATTTACGAGGAAGTCAGTAGCTTCTACATAGGACAATTTTTATCTAAAATTTGGTAGCATAACATTTATGGAATCAGAACCTCCTGCAAACAATTTCAATAACCCACAATAGTCCGAAGCATTTAAATCCACAAAATCCACTTGTAGTTCAACTCTAAAACCACAACCAGTTCGACAATTATCAATAACGTCAGCACTCATTTCACCGAAATTCAGTAATCTCTTATCTATACTCTAATATCAATTCATCAATATTCTAACAATATCATTTTCACAGCATTTTACCAATTATCTAATATCAACAATTTTAACTTTAAACTATACAATATAATACTAATGCAATCTTATAAAAGTATCTTACCGATATCAAACTTGGTGACAATTCTTCCCCTACTGGTTTCCAGCCTCTTAATCCCCAACTGAACTCATCAGTCCCTACGCCTCTACTTTTCAACTTTTAAGCACTGCTTTATGTACTCTACAATTTTAGACATATATACACACATTTAGGACATCTTTCATTTTATTTAAATAACAATCTGGTTAA
Organism: Heritiera fomes; assembly: GCA_032173925.1. Classification (NCBI taxonomy): domain Eukaryota; kingdom Viridiplantae; phylum Streptophyta; class Magnoliopsida; order Malvales; family Malvaceae; genus Heritiera; species Heritiera fomes. The sequence continues at coordinate 20,659,007 of JAPDPM010000016.1, read as the reverse complement.
ATAAACATTTAATCCTCTAGTCATTATTCATTTCATTATTCATTTTTTTACATAGTTTATATAATCATTTCCATATATATATATATATATATTTCTATTGTTATTTTATTTATCTATTTATATAAATTATATATATTTTTACATAATATTTTTTTTGGATGAACTGGGGCCAAAACCACCATCTTTTACCTTTTCTAGCGATGGCAGAGCAGCAACAAGGTGGTGAGAAAGCAGCCACAGAAGCAGCGTGTCACGAACTGAAGACCGCGACTTTCACTTGATTCTTATATTTTTTTTAGTCTTCGAATTTATGGACTAAATTTTTCATTTTCATTTTAAGGTTTGTATTCGGTGTCAGTGTAGTTACTACTCTAATTTCACTGATCCTCTATACAATACTATATCACACTTCTAAGTTACATCCCGACTCGTTGAACAAAATACGTACTGTGTATTAATTTAAGTCTGCACATGTAAACAAGAGATTTACAAAGAACATATACCTCAAGGCAATGAAGCGGATTCGAAGAACGGTGGCTAGTACCAAGCTTAGATACTGTCTCCGATGCCCACTTAGCAGCTCGCATGACAAATGTTAACTTTAATAATATGAAAAGATATGAAATTTAATGGGGTGAGCAAAATCTCGGCTCAGTAAGATACTAATATAAATGCAAGAGTAGGATTATACTGTCTTAAACCGCAATACTTAAAACTTGCAAGTTTGCGATTACAGATAATCCTTTTTCATCGATAACATCTCATTATCTCATTTTTTGTCATCTGTCATCGATAACATCTCATTATCTCAATTCCTATCATCTGTCTATCTCTCAGACTTATGAATAAATCATCTTGATCACTTTTCAATCTTCTCGTCTTTATACCATAATGCATCGCACAACAATATATCATGTATCATTTGGATATCATATGCCATTAATCCATACTGACCTCAATCTCATCGTGTATCATGTTTAATTGAGGTATCCTATCGAGTCACTTTACATTTAACAGTCATACTTCTGTATTACATCAATTCGTATCACTTATCGTATAGTGACTTATGATCACAATAGTGTAGGTTCACAATTCTCTTCATATCAATCTTATGTTCACGTATCATATCATATCATGTCATCGTATAGATGAAATATCATTAATGTTGAGTCATGACATTCATTATGGGACTCTCATGTACGAAGCATATTATCATGTCAGGGTTTAATATGCAATCTATGTAACTTTACTGTACAACCCGCTATCATTTCGTATAAATATCACATATACTTTAGAACATGCTCAACGTATAAATCTTCAATTTATTTCAAATTTACCTTTACGGCATGATAAAAAAAACATTTTCAATTTCAATTCATGTATTCGTTTTTAGAGCATCTCTAAAACATGTGCGGTTTTAAAACATTTTTCATATACTATAAGTTATATCAGGTCTAGAGTTCATATCAAATCAATCTATACTCTAGACCACATATTATTTCAAGTTCGACACAAAATCGTATATAAATCATATAAGTGTCGAAATCATTTATCATGTACTTTTAAAACATGTACTGTAAGTCATATCAGGTTTAAAGTTCATATCAAATCAAACTATACTCTAGACCGCATATCATGCCATGTTCGACACAAAATCATATATAAATCGTATAAGTGTCCAAAACATATCTCATGGACTTTTAAAACATATTTAAAACATGTAATGTTTCAAAATATATTTCATTTCAAACATGTCTCATGTATTGTATAAATCATGTCAAGTCTAGAGTTCATATCGATAAAATCATACTCTAGACTTCAATATCATATCGATTAGAGACTAGGCTAAATCCCTATCATCTCTATTAATAAAGACTTAAATCACTGTAGCTAGCAGTGAAAATCATGTCATCGTCCCCTGGAAACCAACTAGGGCGCTATCTATGGCCATAGACCTCATCTCTCTCAGCCCCACTGATCAGGCGTGACTAAGACCTGTCCACGACTATTGTCGGACAAGCATCTCTGCCTAATGAGCAAAGCTCTAATTAGGCAGTTTCCACTATGCTTTATTGAATTTATTTCTTTTAGGGTGCCTATAGTCTCATAAAACATTTAAATCTTTAGCTTTCTTTTCAATATCATGTAAAGCATATGGTAAAATTCTGTATGAGGCTTCATATATCAAAATATATATATCTACCATATACTTTCATTTTTAAACAAATCAATACTTTACAGTATTCATATAAACATTATTAAAATGTTTCAAGTTATAAGAAGGCATGCTTAAATGCGATGCAGATTCAATCATGAGTTTCAAATAATGAACTATCATCTTCGTAAAATATATCATTCAATTATAGTGTTAACTATAATCCAATTCTCTCATTTCCATCCTTTTGATTTCAATCAGATCATACCTAATAGGTAAATTCGATATTATTTTCCAATATCGATATAAGCAATATTTTCATTTAATACGATGAAGCAATTCGTCTAATTTATCACCATCAATTATTCTTTTTCAAACTTTCTCTCTATCAAATCAGTAAATCAATATTCAAATCATTCAATATTCATTTCATTCGGTATTCAAATTGCTCAATACTCCAATTATTCAATAATCAAATCACTTGGTATTCAAACCATTCGGTATTCAATATCCTTTTTCATAATTATCGACTTGAGGCTTAATTTCATTCACTATCACAAAATTAGATCACAATCCTCAATCAATTCTTTATATGGCCTGTATAATTTAATATTGAAATTATGAAATTGTCAAATCTTATTATTCAAGGCCTATTATATGGTTATAAGTAAAACCATATATTCACATATTTCATCACTCATTTATTTAAATCTATAAATGATCGAATTATGTCGTAATTCAATATCAGTTTCAATGAGATTATGTATGCACGAGTCATACTTCCATTATAATTCAACATCATCACTATCCGTTGTATACCACAGTATTGATATTAAGACCCTTACCACAATTGTAGGTCCGCTTATTATCTCACACATATTCGATAATGCAATGTAATATAATATAACCATCTCAACATTGACCTCTTGTAGTTTCCGTATTATCACATTTGAAACTACTTGTGATAACCGTAAATTTTTCAATTATTGGAAATAATAAATATTGAAAATAAATATTAAAGAAAATAGATAAGAGGAAATAAATAAATAAAAGTAAATAAATAAAATTTATTTACGAGATGGGAATATCGTTGAAATTCCCGAAATTAAGGAAAGTGAGGAATTTAAAATTTAATAAGAGAATAAGAAAATAAATGAAATATATTTATATAATTATATATTATTATATAAATGTATTTTTATACCAATACATATGTATTCAAAATATTATATAGTATATTTTAAAATACGTTGTTATATATATAGAAATATATGTATACTATTTCATAAATTCAAATAATACATATGTATATAAATATAATGTTTTATGTGTATATATAATTATGTAAATACATATAGAAGAAAAGTAAGTATGGTTTTATATTAAAGTTTATATGTATAAATATTTTATTATAGCATTTATATAATTTATATATATATAAATGTTACTTAATTTTAAGTATATATATAAATATACACATATATACTAGACATGTATTTTGTAATGTACAATATGTATTTTGTATATAATATATATTGTATAATATTATGTATGAAATAATGTATGTATAACATATAATATATATTATATGTATAAAATATAAAATATAGTGTATAATATATAGTGTATTTTATACCAAATATAGAAAGAGAACAAAAACATAAAAGGAAATAAAACAGAAAAGGAAAAGAGAAGGCGGGAAGGACCTGATCCTCCCTCCCAGCCAGACGGCCGGTGGCGGAGCTGCCACCACCGGCGAGGGGAAAACGAAGGCGAGACGCCACCGGCCAGAGAAAAGGAAGACGCTGCCGGCGGCGTGAAGAGACAGAAACATATTCGACGGAAAACAGAAGCAAACGCCGGAAGAGAAAAGGAAAATGGCCGACGGCGGTGCCGGCCGAATCGGTGGCTGCCACCACCACCAAAGCTTCACCGGAGGAAGAGGAAGCTGATGGAGGCCACCGGAGACGCAATGGACGGCGGAGGAACGCCGGCGAAGAGGAAGAAGAACAGAGGCAAAATCGCCTCGATCCGCCGTCGTGCCGCCGATCTGGGGCAGACGGAGGGCACCGGCAAGTTCGTCGTGCAGCCGGCCAGCTGAGGGACGCCTGAACCGCCGGAGAACCGGCCGCCGGCGAGGAAACGGCGAGGAAGGGCTCTGGACCGGTCTGACCGGGAAAGGAAGAAGAAAAAAGAAAAGAAAAAGGAAAGAAAAAGGAAAAAAGAAAAAGAAAAAGAAAAAGAAAAGAAAGAAAGAAAAGAAAAAGAGGAAAAAGGAAGAAAAAGAGGAAAAAGAGGAAAACAGGAGAATTTCGGGAATTCGAAAAATTACCGGAAATTCGACAACCCAGGATTTTACAAATTCGGTAAGAAATTCCCCGAGAATTTAATTTCAGAAAAAAATTAAATAAATTATGAAAAATTCTAAAAAAATTAGAATTTTAATTCCAGAAATTATTTTCAGCAATCGGGATAAGGAATCGACAGAAATGGAGTGCGGGCGCGATCGATAAGCGGAATTCGCCGACCCGGAAAAAGGTAAGGGATGCATGTGCAGCACTGTAAGGATACTCAGTCTGCATAATTTAATTGAAATATTTTATGCAATTATTTTATGAAAATTATTATGATGCATGATTTGCTGAAAATAATTTGGGAAGAAGTACTGGCCGAAAGATATTAAACTATATTTTCCGTGCAGGAGGTTAGTAAATCGGCAGCCGTTATGCTGCTGAAAAGTTTAGAAAAACTTTATAAAATCATATTAAATGATTTATTTCCGAATTTCGATAGTAAATCACGAGACATGAGGAAATTTCTAAATTTCATAAAATATGAATATAATGAGATGGAACTTTAGAATATTCATGTATTCGAGAATGGTGATAATGAAATCACCGAAAATTCTCGGAATAGATAAATTACACGAATTACGAGACGAAAGATGAAGTGAAATATAGTGAATATTTTTATGAATATTTTTATTAGTATTCACTAAAGGATTATAACCCTTATGGTTTTAAATCATGGAATTATATAATTATATAAATTCCATAAAGGTGTATTTTATGATGAAAAATACGGTTTTGAGACTGGTTGGTATTCTTATCATGCTGATGCATGATATGTGACATGTTTAGTCCCGGTCGACACCTGATCCGTGATCCACTGAGGACAATATAGATTATGGTCATAGATTTGACCGGTTTAGTCATTTACCCTCCGGGGTTTATAGTACGACAAGATTAACGTCTATCTTAGAATCCATAAATGATAGGTGACATGTTAAAAAGGGAAATATTTTACATGACATGGAATATGTCAAACGGAAAAGGCCAGACCGAGCAGAGACTCGATGATTGAACCGTGGGAGCCACCTCTAGAGTCCTTCGGGAACTAAGTGCTACACGTGTTCTGATGTTTCAGTACAGGCCATACCGAGCAGAGACTCGATGATTGAACCGTGGGAGCCACCTCTACAGTCCTTCGGGAACCAAGTGCTACACGTGTTCCGATGTTTTAGTAAAGGCCAAACCGAGCAGAGACTCGACGACTGTACTGTGGGAGCCACCTCTAGAGTCCTTCGGGAACTAAGTGCTACACGAGTTCTGATGAGTTAGTAAGAAATTCTGTAGGATATTATGATGATAAGTAAGTGATTGTGATTCGTGAATTCGACAAATGTCAAAGGATGAAATAGATCTGGTGCATATGACATATGATGTGTGTGATATATCGGATGAGTAAGGCACTGGGGTGGTAAATCCCTGGTTAACAGAGATCTAGGCACTCCCCGTCCTTACAATAAGTTCGTTTCTTTCACACTTAATCATACTAATAAAAAGAATGATGCCTTGTGAACTTAAGAATGAAATAGATTTTAATAGCTTATTTTGCTTTTTAAAGTACGGTACTAATTAAAAGAGTACATTAAAACATGAAATGAGTTTTAAAGAAATAAGATGATGATTTAACTAATATTCTTTCCAAGGAATATACGAATATTAATTATTTCATTTAAATGCTTTGTTTCATAGAAGCATTATTTTGAAAAGAATATGAAAAAAATTATGGAAGTTTTGAAAAAGGAAGAGGATTGATTAATTCAAAACGAAATGAAAATTTCTCTCTACAGTTGCTTCTAGGTTCTGTAACAAGTATGGTATTCTAAAATACCTACCTTACTCTATTCAGATCCCCAGCCGACTGTAATATCCTTCCTACATGCGAGCCTAGAGCCCATAGGAAAAATGAAAAAAAAAGATTTTCAGCATATAGGAAGCTGAGTATCAAGTGAGGCATATAATTCTCTTACTGAGCCGTGGTTTTGCTCACCCCTTAATATTAAACATCTCAGGTTCTGATGCTTGTGAGTTCGGTGGATTGTGGATCCCAGCTGTACACGAAGAAAGATGTGACAGACCGACTGAGTTATTTGAGGTATGATCATTTATTCTCTGTATTTAGACATGTCAACAGTACTACTTATCTGATAAATTACGATAGGGGATGTGTATAATATAAACAATACATTGTAAAATTGTTTAACAGTCAGTACAAGTGAAGTAACACAGACAGCCCAACCGGTTAAGATGTGTATAAGAAGATGAAAAATGTGGTCACGGGTCGTGACACTACTCCAAAAATCAAGAAATCGAGATCAATTTGTTCTAAAATCATCACTCTATCGATAATTCCACAATTCAATCATTAAATCATCTAAATTACAACTTCGATATTCTCTTCCGAGCTATATCATATAGTTATCATTAATTTTATCAATAATTCGACTAATCAATATTCAACCTCAATTTCAACTTGATAACAATTCGTGATATTGAGATAAATCCATTTATCGATTCTATAATGCTTACACTGTATAACTCATCACATTATCATGCTCAACCATTTGTCTTCTCAACTATTCCAAACCTCAAGTTTTCTGGCAACATGATAAGGTCTTTACAAAACTTATCTTTCAATAATTCTTTCCAAAATTCCATTTACACGAGAAAACATTTTCATCAAACATTTTCATATAATTTCGGCAGCATAATGACTTAATTTTATCAAAACCTCTTGCAAGGAAATACAGTTTATAACCATACAGCCGTTGATTCTCACCATTTATTTATCTCTTACTAAGACCCCCACCATTAGTTGTGGGTCTTCTTAGTATAAAAAAAATAATTCCATAGATGCATCATATAAAAATCATAATCCCACGTACAATATAATGCTACTAATGCTTTATAAAAGTATCTTGCCTATTTGCAAAAGCTTAGCGCACTTTTTGATTTTCGAGCCTTGCCGAACTCCACCATTCGTCTCATTTCCGTTTTGCTACAATTTCAATATCAATGCACTACATAAATATAACCATAAATTATTCAATAAATACCATTAATTTAATTTTTTCTTAATTTTCCTTACCATTTTTTTCCTCTTTCTTCTTCCTTCTCCTTCTTTCTCTTTCTCTTTTTCTTTTCTTTTTCCTTCTCCTTCTTTCCTCTTTTTCTTCCCATTTTTTTTCTATTTTCTTTGCTGGCCTGAACCGGTTCGAACCGGTTCAAGCCGGTTCGGGCTGGTTCACCTCTGCTTGGCTGGTTCAGCCACCAGCGGTCACCCTTTCCGCCGGTTCAAGCCTCCCACAGCTAGCTGACATTGTGAGGATGCCAGATCTGGCCTCCGTTTCTCGATCGGCGGCGCCGGCGATAGCAGATCTGGGATGGGCGGCGGCGGCTCCTTCTCTCTTTTCTTCCTCTCTTTTCCTGTCGTTTTCTTCACCGTCGGGCCTTCCTTCCTCCAGATCTGGCCTCACCGGGGCTTCGCAAGGCGGCGACGACCGATGGATTGGCCGGCGTCGCCTCCTTTCCTTTTCCCTTTTTCTTCCAATTTTCCTTCCTCCCGCTTCGGCTTCCGCCCAGTTTTTCTTTCCTTTCTGCCTCGCGCCGTCACCGTTTGCTTCTTCTCTCGCCGGCGACGTCGCTCCTCTTCCCCTTTCTCCCGGACGGCTTCTCTTTGGAAATCCCTCCTCTGTTGTAAATAGAGGAGGAAATGGGTGGGAATCGGGTATCTCGATTCTCGCCCGTTTTCTTTCTTTTTTTTATAATTATTTATTTATTATATATAATTATATTTATATAATTATATATAATTAAAATTTAAACACATATATATAAATATACATTTTTTCCATATAAACCATTTATATTTATGTATATATGTATTTTAATTTACACTACTATATATATATATATATCATATATATATATATATATATATATATGAAAATATATTTTTCATATGAACTATTTATATATTTATACTTAAATTTTAAAATGCTATATATATATATATATATATATATTTCATAAATATTATATATGTACATAAATGAATAATAAAATACATGTATTTGTTCCATGATATAAAATAGTATATATATATATCAATGTATAATATATATACATATATTCCATATATAAATATATATATATATATATATATTTATCAAAAGTATATTTATATAATATCATTATATAAATCTATCAAAATACATATTTTATTTCTTATTACGTTTTGGATTTCTTGATATCCAAAATTTATTTTCTTCAATTTCATTCTTATTTAATTTGGGTTTCAATTTGTCCAAATTAAATTTTTCGGATACCTTATATTTATTTAGAAAATTCTCGGTCTTCACACGGCATCAATGGCTTCCTTCTCTTCCCGTTTCTTTTTCTCTCTCCCCCATTGATTTTGCTCTCTCTCTCTCTCTCTCTCTCTCTCTCTCTCTCTCTCTCTTGGCTGGTTCCCTTCTCTTTTCCTTTTCTTCTTTTAATGTGCTTTAGCAGATCGTGTTTACTGAAGCTGTATTTTTATTTTTATTTTTATTTTTTTTGTTGAACCGGTCAAAACCGTGTCAGCTTAGCTCTGTCGGCGACAGTGGTGTGCAGCTGGAGGCAATGTCGGCAGTGCTGGCAGCTCCTCCTTCTTCCTCTTCTTCCTTTTTTCTCTTTTTTTTTCTTTTCTTCTTCCTTTTCTTTCTTTTTGCTTAGGTTGATCGCTTCTTCTCTCTTCATTGTCACTGGCCAGCTCTTCTCTTCCTTGGCCAGCAACGATCAGAGCTCCTTCCCTCCTCCTCCGATCGATCTCTCTCCCCCTCCCATTTCTCTTTTTTCTTTTCTATTTTTTTTTTGTTAATTCTGCATATGCAGACTATTTTGACAAAGCTTCTAAAGGAAGCTTGCCGATTTACAATTTTCAAAAATTTTTTTAATAAAATATATTTATTTATTATATTTTTTTTTTATTTGTCTGCTTCAGCAGTGTTGAGTAGACTTTGCAAACCAAAACAAGCTTCCTCCGGAAGCTTGTCCCTTTTTTTTTATTATTTTATTATATATGTATATTTTAATAATACACGTATATATATTTATAGGCTTAATAGCCGAATAAGCCCTTAACCTTTAGCCCAAAATGGAATTCAGCCCTCAATATTTTATCGCGTGATATTCAGTCCATAAACTTTTATTTCGGTGGAAATAAACCCTCAACCTTTTAAAATTATGCAATTAAGTCCAAATCTATTAAATAACACTAACTAACATTAGTATATCTAACGTGAAAGCTGACGTGGATAGCTTAGTTGGCTGCCACGTGGCGTGCCACGTGTACAATACTAACGGTAGTTAGTGTCATTTAACAGATTTAGATTTAATTGCATAATTTTAAAGGTTGAAGGTTTATTTCCACTGAAATAAAAGTTTATAGACTGAATTTCACGCGATAAAACGTTGAGGGCTGAATTCCATTTTTGGGCTAAAGGTTGAAGGCTTATTTGGCTATTAAGCTTATATTTATACGATAAATCTATTTATATTAGTAATATATATTTATAATATGTATTATAAATATATATTTTTAGAATTTATACTTTCTAAATAACCAGTGTATATTAAAATATATTAATATATGATACATGTATATTGCAAATATATTTGTTATAAATATATTTATAATCGATAAATAAATATATGTATAAAATATACTCACTTTTTATTTAATTAATGTATAACATGCTTTATACATCAATTTGACTTATTTTTCATATTTTATGTTTTCATATATACTTGTTATGTATACATAAAATTTATTTATTAAATTCTTGATGACATTTCTATTTAATTTATTTCTTTATAGTTCCCTTAATTCTTTCAAAAAAAATTCTCTAATAATATATTTATTCCAAATCACTACATTGATTTATATTTACTGTGAATTGAAATTTGCGATTATCACATCCTTCCCACCTTAATAAATTTGTCCTCTAAATTTCTCCAAGTCACTCAAATGTGAGAGGATACTTTTCGTTATCATAGTCCTTATGTCTGTGAAATCCAAATCTTAGAGTTTAATTCTAGTAACATCACTTATCTTACTCCATATTACTTCAAAATTCTACAATTCAATCAATACATAATTTAGTATATTTATTTTGTCCAATTAGAAAAGGTGAGGATCTTTCTCCTTCGTTAAGCTCTCAAGTTTCCAAGTAGCCTCTTTACATGGATGATACTACTAGAGAACCTTTACTAGGGGAAGGGACTTTGACTTCAAAACTTTCTTTTTTCTGTCCACAATCCAAATCAACCTCTTTACAAATCTAATGTGCTTTGTCATTTCACTCTTTGTTGCAACATGCGTCCTCTTATAATTCGAAATCATAATTTCAAATTCCAATGGTCCTCAAAATTAAGGCAGGATCGTGCTTTCAATCAAGCCATATACTTTTGTTCGAATGGTTTCATTGGCGTAATGCCACAAGTTTGGATGACTTTATAAAACCAAAACCCCTAGATTAAGCTTATTACATAACTCAAGTTCCAAATCATCTCATGACCTATCCTAGGCCAAACTATGTTAGGTCATTCCATTATCATCTCTATCATACATAGCTTCATTTCTCATTCATGAGTCTTGATAGGTATATCACGTCAATCTCCAACCATGTAGGCCATTATGCCTCTACTGGTATTACTCCAATATGTTCAAAACAAAACAAATGACACTTATTGCTTTGTTCCTTGTCAAAATATATCATATGCGGATTAGGTAGGGAGAAGGTTACAATTTTCCTATAGCAGAGTACATTAGCACGATTGGTGGCTATCCCGTCCATACCTAAGATGACACCAAGGTTGTAAATGTGCAACAATATCAATTCTGCTATTAGGTCTCTATCTCCCACCTTCACTTCACACTGACAATACACATAATACACACTTTCATCTGAAATTCCTTGAAAGAAGTGCTAGTATACAGCAAATAGCTTAAAGGTTCTAGCTTTATATGTAGCCTATTATATGTACAGCTAATGAGGGTGATGGAGTCGGAGGCGAAATCGACAGTCTCAGAGTCAATCTCTCAAGTCTACCTCTACGCCCTCTCCTTATTTTTGAATTAAATCAAAATAAAAACCCATACTAATTGCAGTCAAATCTTGGTTTAAGTCGATAACCAACAAGTTTACATGTAGACGTTACACAGTACATGGGATGTAACACTATCATAGTCTTAACTACACTGACACGTACTAGATAAATATTGCTCTGATACCATTAAATCTGTCATGACCCGAAGGCTGCGACGTTCACTTGATACTCATACTTTTTTTTTTTACAAATTTATGGACTAAATTTTTACTTTTCATTCTAAGGTTTGTATTCGGTGTCAGTGTAGTCACTACACTAATTTCACTGATCCTTTCTTTATACTCTAGCTTTAATAACTTAAACATACAATCAACCATCATAATCACATCTCAAATAGCATTCGATAATTATATGAACCTATATAATAATTTACCACGATCCTAAGTTACATCCCGACTCTTTGAACCAAATACATATTGTGCATCAATATAAAGGCTTACATGTAAACAAGTGATTTATAAAATCATATACCTCAAAAAAGATAAAGTAGGTTCGGAAGACAAGGGCTAGTACCAAGCTTAGATACCATCTTTGAAGGCCCACTCAAAAGCTCCTATGGCAGAGTTTAACTCCAATAGTCTGAAAAGATGTGAAATTAAGGGAGTGAGCAAATCCACAGCTCAGTAAGATACTAATATAATAATTGAATTAGGATTATATTGTCCCTAATGCAATGCATGAAATCCTGCAAGTGTATCTCCCAGTATCATTTAGAAGTCAATATTCTTTGAATACTTATTAGATCATGCCCTAATGATACTAAGTATTCTTATATCACTGCAAATCATACATCAATACGTGTATTGTCATCACATGATTCAATATGTAACGTATAAATTTTTTTTTGTATAAAACATCCATTTCAAATCATGTTTCATGTAGTACATAATCATGTACGAAAGTCATGTAGTTCATAATCATTTGACATATGCTTTAAAACACATTTCAAAACATATACAATCTCAAGTCATATCATGTGTGGTATAAAACCATGTGTACATCATTTCATCTCAGTCATGTCAAATAATGTAACGGTTTGAGTGCACAATTTTACACTATATTTGATTATATTTCACACTTCTTTTAACGGTTGGGTTATCCGTGATGCTTACAGTAAAATAAAAATTTCTGTACTAACTAGTACTTTCATTTACAGTACAATATTCTGAAACATGAATATTTCATTAATTCATATCAGAGTTACATTCCCTATATTACTGTACTAATTAAGTAGTACTGTACAAATTTTTTGAACATATAAAAGAAAATAATATACCTCTGATGTCTATAGTCTGCTGCCTCGGGTAACCGAACTAGCAGCCAATACTTCGGATGGTACGTCTCTTAATCCAAGTCAATACTTGTAGAGTGAAATTGAATGGGTGAGCGAATCACGTGCTCAGTAATGGAGTTGTATGCTGCTTGATATAATGAATCTATATGCTATAAAGCGATAATTTCCTATCAGTGTACTAATTATAAAAAGAAAGGATACTATAGTCGGTCGGGAAATCCAGATAGTGTATGAAAGGTATTTTGAAATACCTGTCTTGTCCCGAAAACCCAGAGCGACTATACAGAGTAATTCTTAATTAATCATTTATTTCCTTTGATATCAATACAGTTTCAAATCAATAATTTCAGTAAACAGTGTACGGTAAATAGTGTTCAGTAAATAGTATTCAGAAATCAGTATTCAATAACAGTAGGTTGAGACTAGGCATCACCCTAAATCATGTCATGCTATAATCATTCCTGAAGGAACACAGTAACAGTAAACAGTTTAGATCTATGGCCACAATCTATGGGCGCCCTCGGTGTACCCTTGCCAGGTAACATCGGGACTGCTGATGACTTGGCAGGTCTATCAGCCATGTGAACAGTACAATATAACAATAAAGCATGAATCTTGGGGCCTAAAGTCTCAAAAACAATTTATATCTCAAAATACCTTAAAGGAAACACATTTATGAATTTTAATCATTTAAATAAATAATAATTCCGAAAAGGTATTATTTTCATTTTCGTACACTGTAATTCAATCGGTAAATATTCATGCTGAAGTGAGAAAACAAATAAATATTCAATTTTGAATATTTAATATCATATAACATAATACAAATTCTCACTTAGTTAAATATATAAACATGAATATTTAAATTCTTCATATTTTCTCATAAATTCCATCTTATGGAAAAGTTATGGAATTTATATTTAAAATTCTCATTTAAATCATTTTCATATCTCTAAAATATTTATAATATTTTAGAATAATTATTTGAAAACTTCCGACAGCATAACAGCTACGGATTCTTAACCTCCTGCATATAAATATAGTTTATATACTAGCCGATTAATTCCAATTTATGCATGTTTTAAAACAATTCATGCCTCCCTTAATTTCACAAGATTTAACTTATTAAAACATGCATATTATCATATCACTACAATTCACACACTCCCCCCTTACCAATCTTCTGCAGACGATCATCCCGATAATGCTAATCGAAATTCGTCTACTCTAGCTGCAAAATAATTTTATCGAAAATTATTAAAAATTTTCTTCTTTTTTTAAGCTACTAATATTCATATAATGCAGCCTCTAATGTCATAAAATAAGTACAACCAGTATAATTATATCGGTGTTAAAACTCAATTTCTTCATTTCACTTCCTTTTTCAGTTTTAATTTCACCGAAAATTATCTTTTAATTTCTACAATTATTCTCTACCAATTTCCAAAATTTTCAACACAATTACCTTAAATTTCCAAGTCATGGCCGAAACCTCTCATGGCCATTTTATTGACTTTTCAACATTGCTTTCATTTTCTTGTTTTCCATTTGCTTCTTGGCTATGTGAACCCCCTGTTGCCAATTTTTGCATGAAGTCATAAATGCTTCCATACTTCTATGTTCAGCCGTAGGTCTCCTCTTATAAATCAAAATTCTCATTTCAACCTATTTCAATTCTAAGCTTCTTCTTCCTTTTTATTTAATTTCCTTTAATTATTTTACATCCTCAAACTACAATTTCAGCTCAATTTCATTTAATTCTTCATTTACTTCAAGATATGAATTTATTCTATTTCTATGATCTAACAAGAATAAATTAAAAGCAAGACTATAATCATGCTTCTCATGCTTGAAATCATAGAATTATACCATTCAATATCAAGGAACCATTAAATCTCACCTTGACCAATTGTGCTTCCAAAACAGAATTTGTGTTCTGTTTTGTTCCTTCTCACCTCAACCCCTTTAAATGGTTTCTTGATGGATTCTAAGATGTAGCTAAGGTTTAAGGATGAAGCTTAACTATTCGAGTATCAAAAATATAATTTGTTGAATTTTTTTCTTGGATATTCGATAGCTGGACAGAGTGTAAACCGAAGCACCTCTGGTTCTCGTAGATGACATATTCGGTGGTGAAGATGGCAAAATTTGCTGCAGTTTATTCTCTTTAAGTTTTCTTTCTATCCAAGACAACCAATAGCAATACTCCACCTAGTATCTTATCACTTTTTCTTCATCATTTCATGTATTAAAATTCATTTAATGAATGAAGAAAAACTGCAGGTCAAGGTGGCGTGGGAGTCCTCCATCATACACGTCTCTTGCTTCTTTTATTGGCTTTGTTTTATACTTCAACAAATCATACTCTAGCCATGTCAAACTTCAATAAATCTCATGACCTTTTATACCATATTATTTTATATTTTTCTACATCTACTTTCCATACTTCGGCAGCCTTTAAAAGCTAATGGGAACGTATCAAAACTGAAATTTAGTGTGGACTTCTTAACCGATCGTGTGGCCTAGTTTCCTCTTCTTTCTTTGCTTTATTTTAACCAATGGAATTCTAAAGTAAAGTATCCTTAACATCACTTCCATTTATTTATTGTTATTTTTCTCCTTAGAAATTTCTAGCCATGCTTACTACTTGGCCAGCAAATGGCGTGAGTTACATGTTGATTGTTTTGTTTTGTTTTTTTTTCTTTTTGTCTTGCATTAAATTCTTCTTCACTTATTCCACCCAAAAATCCAAATACTTCATAACTTTGAATATTTTATCTTTTAAGTACCATTTTCCACTTATTTTACATTATAAAAACCATGTCTTAATCAACCTATTTTTTTGTCCAAACCGATCATACAAGGAAGAGAGGTCATGTGGCGTTGAAGTCCTCTTGTAGCCATCTTTCTTGACTTTTCTTTGTTTACTTTATCCAATCATATTGGCTCATATGTTAACATTAATTATCTCTTCTTCTTATTATTAATTTAACATATTATTTTATGAACATATGGTTACAATTTCAGCCATGTTTCTCCTGAGCACGCACATGGCAGAGAGGAAGTCAATTTCGGCTACACCTTAACTTTCTTCACTTCCTTTGGTTGCTACTTAATCTAATAATTTAGAAACAAAATTTCCACCATATGTTTACTTAATAAGGTCCTCTTTATCTTCTTTTAAACTAAGATTTTTTTGCACTTGTCCAATAATTAGTTTCTTCTTTAGTTTTCATTCTATTTCACATACACCATATTGTAATTTAAAATTTAAATTTCCATAATGTAAAATGAAGTCTCATCTTCAATCTTTATTTAATTCCATAATTTAATTTATTTTGGTTATCAATCGTGTACAATATGATGTACAATAAAAAATTTTGAGTCTCACAAATAAACATGGTTTAAAGCATATAAAGTCTCAAATCATATAATGTGTAATATAAACCATGTTTAAATCATTCAGTTTCAACCATTTCATGTATACTGTAAAAACATATTATGTCTAGAGTTTCATATATAATAAACCATACTCTAGACATCATTTAACATTTAGTGAGAGACTAGATATGAATCCTTATGTCTAACCCATTGTAGCTATCAATGGGATAGTTTCCCTCAAGGGGTTCTCTATCTATGATCATAGATCGTCCTAGTCCTACTGATCAAATGGCAACTGAGGAATGTGTCAACGACTATTGTCGGACAGCCTGGAATGATCCCATCTGGCAACATTTACATGTACATATCATATATGTATAAACGGGGTTCCATGCCACACAGGCAGAACCACACAATATATACATGCCACAAAGGCATATGCCACACAAGCATTCTATAGGGTATCTGTCATCTCTAAATCAAAATCTTTGCTTCAAATTTCTATTCAAATCCTTTAAGTGTGAAGACCAAGAATTTTCTAAATAAATATAAGATATCCAGAAAATTTAATTTGGACAAAATGAAATCCAAATTAAATAAGAAATAAAAAGGAAAATTAAATTGGAAATAAGAAATGAAGGAGGAAATTTAATTTGGATAAATGGAAATCCAAATTAAATAAGAAAATGGAGAAAATAAATTTTGGATATTTAGAAATCCAAAACTTAATAAGAAATAAAAATATTTTGATATATTTATATAATGATATTATATAAATATACCTTGGATAAATATAAATATTATTTTGTGTTAAAAGTGTAAAAAGTATATATAAATATATATATTTTTAAATTTGAGTATAGATGTATAAGTGGTTATATGAAATATATAGTTTACATATATATGATATATATATGAAATATATATATATAGTAATGTGAATTAAAGTATATATATATAAGTGATTTATATAAATATATATATACACACTTATATAAAAAGAAAAAAACAACAAGAAACAGAAGTGGGAATCGGGGAACCCGATTCCCACACTTCTCTTCTGTTTACTAAAACAGAAGAGAAGCAAATAGAGACACAAGGGAGAGCCGGCCGGCGCCGGGAGGAAAAAGAGGCAGCACCGCCGCCGGTGAACCGAGGAGAGGAAGCTGACGCCGGCGCCAACGCCAACGGCGAGAAAGAAAAAGGAGAAGAGAAAAACGAATGGAAAACAGAAAAGAGAAAGGAAAAAGAAAAGAAAAAGGGAAAAGGCAATGCTGGCCCATCCGGACGCCACCGCCGCTGCCTTCGACGCCGGCGAGGTCAGGCCAAGTGAAAGGGACAACCGGCGATGAAGGAAGAAGAGAAAAGAGGGAGAAAAGAGGAAGAGAAAGAGGCTGCAAACCACCGCCAGATCCGTCATCGCCGGCGCCGTCGCTGGGGAAACGGAGACCAGATCCGGCATCCTCGCAACTTCGGCAAGCTGTGGAGTGGCTGAACCGCCGGAATGGGTGGCCGCCGGTGACTAAACCGGCCAGCAAAAGATTGAACCGGCGAAACCGGTCCGACCCGGTCAACCCGACCCGACCCGATTTGACCCGGTCAACCCGAACCCGACCCGACTCGGTTCAGAAAAAAAAAAGAAGAAAAAAGAAGAAAAGAAAAAGAAAAGAAAAGAAAAAGAAAAAAGAAAAAAGAAAAGGAAAAGAAAAAGGAAGAAGAAGAAGAGGAAGAGATGGGTAAGGAAAATTAAAAGCCTTTTTCGCTATATGTCTGGAATTTAGTAGAAATTCTTGGATTATTTTCCAAATGAAAATATATGTCAATTTTTGAAATTGTAGCAAACGAAAATGAGACGAATGGTGGAGTTCGGCAAGGCTCGGAAATCGAAAAGTACGCTAAGCTTGGCGAATAGGTAAGATAGTTTTATAAAGCATTAGTAGCATCATATTGTATGTGGGATTTATGATTTTTATATGATGCATTTATGAAATGATTTTTAATGGAATTGTGATATTTTTATATATGATCCATTAATTTAATTGATATTAAAAATGCTAAGAGGACACACAACTGATGGTGGGGGTCTTAGTAGAGACGTAGGAATTGTGAGAATCAACGCCTGTGGTATAAATTGTGTTTCCCTTGCAGGAGGTTAGGGAAAATTAAGCCGTTATGCTACCGAAATTTTTAGGAAAATGTTTGAGGAAAAAGATTTAGTTTCTCCCATAAATGGAATCTTAGAAATAATTATTGAAAATAAACATGTGAAGGACTTTATTGTATTACCGGAAAAGGTTGATATTGGAATCGATAAATCAAATTATCTTAATATCTCAAAGTGGTTATCAAGCTGAGATTGAGATGAAATAGATAATTGGAGGATCAACTGATAAGAGTAACGATGGTTATATAATATAAATTAAAAGAGAAAGATCGAAGTTATAATTTAGATGGTCGATTGATTGAATTTCGGAATTATCGATCGAGAGATGATTTCAAAAATTAATTGATTTAGATAAATGGATGTCACACACATGATTATACGAAATTGATTATAACCTTGGGAATAGGTTTTGAAAAATATCCTCTCGTATTTAAGTGACTTGGAGAAATAGGAGAACATGATAAACGGTCCATCTTAGTGATATGATTGAGACGATAATAAGAAAAGTAGATCGCGATGCCGTATGGACATTGATAGAACACACGTCTACACAAAAATATGTTTGTACACATCGATATTAAATAGACGTGAATTAAGACTACTACAATAACGTAGATGGTCGCAAGGCGACTTAAATGGTTGAAAAACGCTGTTGATAGTGGAAATTAGCAAATTCTCCTAAGTGAATGAAATTGAACCTCAAGACGGAAATTATGAAGGTGCACCAATAGATCAAATTATAGATGGATTGATAGACGACTATTGATCTTGTGATTTTATATCCTCGATGTTGACTCTGAAATAGGTCTTGAGTAATGATATCTATAATTACATAATTCCAGTATCTTAATGGTTATATAAAAATATGATATTTAAATATCCAGAGATACTAAAAAGGATTCATACTGACAGTGGTGGTCCAGTATTGAATGATAAAATGTACCAGTGATTTTTATAGTCGATAATTTCTACGAAATGATACTGAATATCGAGGGACTACAATGAATATCGAAATTACCTATTAGGTATGATTTGATTGAAATCAAAAGTATGGAATTGAGGAATTGGATTATAGTTAACACTATAACTAAATGATATGTTTTACAAAAATGATAGTTCATTGTTTGAAACTCATGATTGAATCTGCATCGCATTTAAGCATGCCTTCTTACAATTTGAAACATTTTAAAAATGTTTATTTGAATACTGTAAAGTATTGATTTGATTTGAAATGAAAGTATATGGTAGATATATATATTTTGATATATGAAGTCTTATACAGAATTTTACCATATGCTTTATATGATATTGAAAGAAAAGATAAAGATTTAAATGTTTTATGAGACTGTAGGCACTCTAAAAGAATTAAATTCAATAAAGCATAGTGGAAACCGCCTAATTGGAGCTTTGCTCATTAGGCAGATATGCTTGTCCGACAATAGTCGTGGACAGGTCTCAGTCACGCCTGATCAGTGGGGCTGAGAGAGATGAGGTCTATGGCCATAGATAGCGCCCTAGTTGGTTTCCAGAGGACGATGACATGATTTTCACTGCTAGCTACAGTGATTTAAGTCTTTATTGATAGAGATGATAGGGATCTAGCCTAGTCTCTAACCGATATGATATGAAGTCTAGAGTATGAATTTATTGATATGAACTCTAGACTTGACATGATTTATACTGTACATGAAACAGATTTGAAATGAAATATGTTTTGAAACAGTACATGTTTTAAACATGTTTTAAAAGTCCATGAGATATGATTTCGACACTTATATGATTTATATGTGATTTTGTGTCGAACATCGCATGATATGCGGTCTAGAGTATAGTTTGATTTGATATGAACTCTAGACCTGATATGATTTACAGAATATGTTTTAAAAGTATATGATAATGATTTTGACACTTACATGATTTACATACGATTTTGTGTCGAATTTAAAATGATATGCGGTCTAGAGTATAGATTGATTTGATATGAACTCTAGACCCGATATAACTCATAGTAAATGAAAATGTTTTAAAACCGCACATGTTTTAGACATGCTCCAAAAACGAATACATGAACTGAAATTGAACATGTTTCTATCATGCCTTAAAGGCAAATTTGAAATGAATTGAAAATCCATATATTGAGCATGTCCTAAAGTATATATGATATGGTTTGAGATGATAGCGGTTTATACAGAAAAATTACATGAATTGCATATTAAACCTTGACATGATAATATGCTTAACACATGAGAATTCCATGAGGAATGTCGTGACTCGACGTTAATGATGTTTCATCTATACGATGACATGAGATGATATGATATTTGAACATGAGATTGATATGAAGAGAATTCTGATCTCACTCTATCGTGATCATAAATTCCCAGACGATAAGTGATATGAATTGATGTAATACAGGAATATGATTGTTAAATGTAAAGTGAATTCAATAAGATGTCTGCATTAAACATGGAGAATATATGAAGAGTATCATGGCTCGGTGGTAACGATATTTCATCGATATGATGTAATGATATGATATGAAACAGGAATATAGAAATACACGAAGAGAATTATGACTTCGTACCACCGTGATCATGATCCACAATAGGAGAATTGATAAGAGATGATATGAGAATTGATAAGAGATGATAGAATACAGAAATATGATTATGAAATGAAAAGTAAATATGAGAATTGAAATGAGATGATAGCATACCAAAGTATGATTATGAAATGAAAAGTGAAAATGAGAAGTGATAATGAGATGTATCGATGAGAAAGGATTAACTGTAATTGTATCCTTGCAAGTTTTAAGCATTGCAGTTTAAGGCAGTATAATCCTACTCTTGTATTTATATTAGTATCTTACTGAGCCGTGGTTTTGCTCACCCCACTAAATTTCATCTCTTTCAAATTATTGAAGTTAACATCTGCCATGTGAGCTGCTCAGTGGGCATCGGAGACTGTATATGGACTTGGTACTAGTCTTCTGAGGTATATGTTTTTTATAAAATACTTGTTTACATGTACGACTTAAATTGATGCACAGTACATATTCTGTTTAACAAGTTGGGATGTAACTAAGAATCGTTTCTGTGTTTGTTTAATATTTAAATGGAATGACTATAAGTCACCTAGATAGTATAGTAACTACACTGGCACCGAATACAAACCTTAAAAGGAAAAAGAAAAATTTAGTCCATAAATTTGTAGACTAATTAAAGTATAAGAATCAAGTGAAAGTCGCAGTCTTCGGGTCGTGACATTAAGACAGTCCACAAAATAAAACATTTAAAACTGAATCATTTCTCAAATCAATGCATAATTAAATCTTTTGCTCAATCTATCGTAAGTGATGTAAAATGAGTGTTAAACATCAAGGTCTGTGGCTGTCTATTCATTTTAAACATTTACTTTCGCTTAAAGGATTTTGATACATTTCACTTTTAAAGCAATACTTTCTCTTTTAAAACAATACATGTTTTTCGAAACTCATATGCTATGCATGAATGAACCTGAGTACACCAAGATATAGTTTAACCTATATTCAATATAATGTTGTACATGTTTCAGCAAATAGGTTGGTTATATCTATAGTAACCACGATTCCTCATTCAAGCATAACCTTCATACTATTATAATTTATTAATCATTATGCATTTACATATAGTCTATCACTCTTCTAAAGTATTTATACATCAGCTTTTACCACAAAAACCACAGGCTATCATGTCTTCACAAGTCATTAAGAGTTCACAATGTGTTTGTGTATATATTTATTTAGATGTATTTCAATAACAACCACATGTTACTAGATCATAGATCTCTCATCTTGCTTACAATATTATGTAAATACATCTTTTCCTATCCAAATATCATGCACCTAAAATATCACTTCACTTTCCTTTTCTATCATCAATTTATAGTCTATTGAAACAAAATACATATCTATCCATACTCACTTATACATGTCTATATAATTTCGATAAAATCACCGAACATTAAAAATACATTTCATGTCAAGATCGTGATGTTGCATCAATCCATAGTATCTATATTTTAATATCATTCACAAGATACCGTACGTCATATTTCATAATCGTCTTAACAAACCAAAATTGAAACTGACTTCAACAATAATATCCATTTTCATCGTGAGACAATTATCCCAGTTCACATATATATTCCCAACGTTATGCTAATACTATTGTCTCATAACTGTCTCAATTGCCTCTATAATATAGATTCAAATTCAACCATGTACTTTAAAAATCTTTCTCAATAAATCATTTAATAGTTTTTTCTAAATCTCCATTTATGAGGAAGTCAGTAACTTCAACATTTTCATATCATCCACAGTCACATATTACCATAAAACAATTCTCTTCAGTCTCCATCACCATGTCATATATAAGTAGTAATTTACCTAATAAAATACAATTCATATTCCATATCACTAATTATACAACCTTTATTATCTATTTCATTTCCACAAGATATCGTAAGTCATATTTCATAATCATCCTATTAGACCAAAAATTGAAATTATGACTCTAAGGATAATATCCATTTCCATCGTGAGGCAATTATCGCAATTCACATGTACATAATCCCAACATTATGCTAATACTATTGTCTCATATTTACCTCACTTGTCTCTATAGCATAGATTCAAATTCAATTATGTACTTTAGAATCTTTCTTAATAAATCATTTTAAATCGTTCTTTCTAAATCTCCATTTACGAGGAAGTCAGTAACTTCTACATAGGACAATTTTTATCTAAAATTTAGCAGCAAAAAGTTTAAGGAATCGAAACCTCCTGCAAACAATTTCAATAACTCACAATAGTCCGAAGCATTTAAATCCACAAAATCCACTTGTAGTTCAACTCTTAAACCACAACCAGTTCGACAATTATCAATAACGTCAACACTCATTTCACTGAAATTGAGTAATCTCTTATCTATACTCTAATATCAATTCATCAATATTCTAACAATATCATTTTCACAGCATTTTACCAATTATCCAATATCAACAATTTTAACTTTAAACTATACAATATAATACTAACGCAATCTTATAAGAGTATCTTACCGATATCAAACTTGGTGACAATTCTTCCCCTGCTGGTTTCCAGCCTCTTAATCCGCAGCTGAACTCATTAGTCCCTATGCCTCTACTTTTCAACTTTTAAGCGATACTTTATGTACTCTACAATTTTAGACATATATACACATTTAGGACATCTTACATTTTATTTAAATAACAATCTGGTTAAATAAACATTTAATCCTCTAGTCATTATTCATTTCATTTTTCATTTTTTTCATTTTTTTACATAGTTTATATATTCATTTCCATATGTTTTTATATTTATATATATATATATATTTCTATTATTATTTTATTTATCTATTTATATATTATATATATTTTTAAATAATATTTTTTTTGGATGAACCGAGGCCAAAACCACCATCCTTTGCCTTTTTCGGCGATGGCAAAGCAGCAACAAGGAGACGAG
Organism: Heritiera fomes; assembly: GCA_032173925.1. Classification (NCBI taxonomy): domain Eukaryota; kingdom Viridiplantae; phylum Streptophyta; class Magnoliopsida; order Malvales; family Malvaceae; genus Heritiera; species Heritiera fomes. The sequence continues at coordinate 20,634,986 of JAPDPM010000016.1, read as the reverse complement.
AAAACAGTCACAAAAGCAGCGTCAATGGCTTCTCTTCCCGTTTCTTTTTCTCTCTCCCCCACCGGTTTTGCTCTCTCTCTCTCTCTCTCTCTCTCTCTCTCTCTTAGTCTGTTCCCTTCTCTTTTCCTTTTCTTCTTTTAATGTGCTTCAGCAGATCGTTTCTGCTGAAGCTGTATTTTTATTTATTTATTTTTTTTTGTTGAACCGGTCAAAACCGCTTCAGCCTAGCTTTGCTGGCGACGGCGACATGCAGCTGGAGGCAATGCCGACAGTGCTGGCAGGTCCTCCTTCTTCCTCTTGTTCCTTTTCTCTCTTTTTCTTTTCTTTTCTTCTTCCTTTTCTTTCTTTCTACTCGGGCCGATTGCTTCTCCTCTCTTTATTATCGCCGGCCAGCTCTTCTCTTCCTTGGCCAGCGATGATCAGAGCTCCTTCTTTCCTCCTCTGATCGATCTCTCTCTCCCTCCCAGTTCTCTTCTTTCTTTTCTATTTTTTTTTGTTAAGTCTGCATATGCAGACTATTTCGGCAAGCTTCCTTTAGAAGCTTGCCGATTTTCAATTTTCAAAATTTTTTTATAAAATATATTTATTTATTATATTTTTTCTTTATTTGTCTGCTTCAGCAGACATCAGTTTTCTGAAGCAGACCGTGTGGTCTGCTCAGCAGCAAGTCTGCTGAGCAGACTTTGCAAACCTGGACAAGCTTCCTAGAGAAGCTTGTCCCATTTTTTTATTATTTTATTATATATATGTATATTTTAACAATACACATAAATATATATTTATATGATAAATCTATTTATATTAGTAATATATATTTATAACATGTATTATAAATATATATTTTTAGAATTTATACTTTTTAAATAACCAGTGTATATTAAAATATATTAATGTATGATACATATATATTGCAAATATATTTGTTCTAAATATATTTATACTCGATAAATAAATATATCTATCAAATATACTCACTTTTTATTTAATTAATGTATAACATGCTTTATACATCAATTTGACTTATTTTTCATATTGTATGTTTTCATATATAATTGTTATGTATACATAAAATTTATTCATTAAATTCCTGATGACATTTCTATTTAATTTATTTCTTTATAGTTATCTTAATTCTTTCAAAAAAAATTCTCTAATAATCTATTTATTCCAAATCACTACATTGATTTATATTTACTGTGAATTGAAATTTGCGGTTATCACATGTGAGATCGGACAAAATGGTGCCAACGTCACTTCTCTCTTTTCGCATTTCTTCCTTTATGCTTCCTATTTTTGCTTTCTTCCTTGACTGGCAATGATCCCCACTCTTCTCTTTCTGGTCTTCTCTAGTTCCCCTTTTTGTTATTTTCATTTTCTATGGTTTGCCTTATACAGACCCATGGTGAAAATTTCTTTCTTTTAAAATTTTAAAAATATAATAATATATTAATTATATGTATAATATATTTATTTATTAAATATATAATATATTTTTTTATATTTTTATATAAACATTTATATATATAATCCTCATAATATTTAAATAATTATTTATTTATTTATACATATTCATACTTTATTATCATTTATTGAATATCTATATATATTTATTATTATATCTATACATATATTTATGCATTATATTAATATTTATTTCTTTTTATCTCTTTAATATATAAATATATATACATTTATTCCTATAATTTAAATCCCTAATTTCCATTTCAATTAATTTCCTAAAATTTATTTATTACTTAATTATGTAATTTCCAATAACTCTCGAATACCTCTTATTAACTTATACACGTCTAAGATAAATCCATTTACTAAACAAAGTTGAAAAACTGCGATTGTCGCATCCTTCCAATCGTAAAAAAATTTGGTTCCGAATTGCTCAATGTCATCTCAAAGGTTAAGGACACTTTTCTTTATTATATTCTCTATATCCAAATAATCCCAAAGTCTGACAAATCTTAAGATATACTTCACATGTCACCATTTATTAAAGATTATATATATTTCATATTATCCTCAAAATTTGATTATTTTACTGTTCCACGCTCGATTACATCTCATTATTTTTGAATTTGTAACACTCATTTTCTCACACTTTAAGAACCATCACACCACGCTAATATTAACTTTCATAATAAGAAGAACTAGAGTGCTTATACCTTAAAGCTTTAACTCTCACATCCCTTTGTCATGTCCAACGAGTTTTTAAGAATTCTTTTCAGTATTTACTTTCTATAGAATGTCATGTTTACTCTCAACTCTACGAAAGAAAAGTTAGAAAGGCCCTTATCTTAGAAATCCTAACTTTCACATCTATTTATTAGCTTGCACACATGCCCTAACTTCTCTAATATTCTTTAAAAGATTTAAATTCTATAGCATGTTGTGCTCAACCTTAACTCCACAAAAAGGGATGGCTTTATAAGTCTTTTGGTTCTCAAAAGTTCACATAATTTCAAAATCATATGGATTAAAACTATATAGTTCAAGTTATGAAGTTTTTCGAAGTCCATGTATTTCAAACTCTGACCCATTACATAGCCTATTCCAAAAACCAAATTTGCTAAATCTCCACTATCACTTTTATCAAACACCTTTTTCCTTTCTGAACACTGGCAGGTACATAATATCAATATTCAAACCAAAATAAACTTAAAACCAACACTTAGAAAACTTCAGCTCCAACTAAGTTTCTTACCTACCTCCCAAACAAGGCAACTAGATTTGCAAAATTTCTCTCCAATTGCTTAAGCTAAGTATTTGGGCTTAAAGGTTGGGAAGGAGGTGAATGTGACTGAGCATGTTGTACGTTACTTTAATGTATTCAGACATTTGTTGTACAATTCTTTAGTGTGTAAAGGGATGTAAACAGTAAACTTAAAGAATCTAAGTATTAATTATAGTCTTTGATATTAGATATATGTATAGTTGAGATGGTTTACTATAGTATAGTTAAGAGGTACTTTAAATGGACCTTATGTGAGTGAGATAGGAATGTAAGAAAAGAATAAACAAGTACTCTAAATGACTAAACTGGAACCAATCTGAGTAGTTGAATATTGACTTAGCTAAGTAAGTTTAGCTTAATATCAGAGTGAGGACACTGAGTACAGCCCACTCGACTGAGTGAAAATGAAAAAAATTAGTTCCGATTTCAGAAATCGGAGCATGACAAAAGTTGGTATTAGAGTAAGGTTTGTTCAATGTGCATCAGTGTCTGTAGGTCAAACAATGGTTTACATCCCTTTAATACTGTACTTATCTAAATATGAACTATGAATGACATTTGGGAAAATGCATTAAGGTGATTGTTTTGTATAAGAAAAGTGATAAAGCATAGTTGTGATATGAATGGATAGTGGCATTGAACTATCTAAGTACTACTGTCAAATTTGAAGGGTCAAATTCTTTAAGGAGGGGAGAGTGTGAGAACCGAGTGTAGAAATCAAAAGGTAGGACTTGATCACTAAGATTTCTAAATAGAGCATTTGTTCGGTAAGGATCAAGGAAATACCTAATGTGGATCATACTAAGACTTTTACTGTCTAGATCAAAATGAGACCCGGAAGCAAGGATATTTGAAGTGAAATATTGAGATTGCAAGAATCTGCATCTCAAGATCCCCTCGTTTGTGCATGTTTTGAAAAACATGCAATAATTTCAAAAATGATGATTACGTTTATGAGCTGAGGAAACTTTCGTAAATAATGGTTAATCCAAATTGATTTAAGATCAGCTAACAGTTATAGATGAATCCTCATGTGAAGAAGTCTTACGCTTTTCCAATTTGTAGATTGAATCACACAAAAAAATGATGAAAATAATGCAAACAAGCAATCAAGGGTATTTTGGTAATTTCACCAAAATGACCAATTAAACCTTGATAAAAGTCAATGTTTTGACTACATTATATCAAATAGATATATTTGGCATTGAAATGGAAATACTTTGAAGTTAAACCGAATATTTAATTGAATATTAAAATAGTAGGAATGTAATGAGAATTTTTTAAATTTTTTAGAGCATAAAACGGTAATTTAGCCCATTAGATATTTTAAAAAGGCTTAAAATCTCATCTTTTTCATTCATGGCTAGCCACCATTATTGGAGGAGTGAGGAAGCTTAGTTTTAGAGAGAGAGAAAATCATAAAAACCCTAATATACAAGGCCCAAACCAAAAAACACACTAAAGAAAAGTTATTCTACTCGATGAGCTCTATGTCATACCTCCAAACTAGTCATTGGAAAGGCTATTTGATAGGTTAAATCCTCCTTTAAAGTTTCGACCAATGAAAGGTAAGTAAGAGAAAATTCGATTTTAATTTAATTGGATATATGTGATAGTTCTAAGTTTATAGAGCTAGAATATGAAATATGTTTTGAAAAACTGTGTTTGAATTGATCTCTGCAACTTGGAAATAAATTCGATATCTAAGCTTACTAATTAAGGATTGGTACGAATGGGACTGCTATCGTATAATCATGATTATTTAGTAAGGGATATGTATAAAGGAATGTAGGGATATCATGTTTGGATTGAATTGTAGTTGAATTGCGGTATATTGAACCATGTTTAATTGTTAGGAGGTTTTGAAAATGGATTTTTAACTCCTAGGTAGAATTTTGTCTAGGAGCAGTTAACTATCCAAGGGAAACAGTTGATTGTCTAGATATGACTTAGGTGTTTTGATAGTAATTGACTTAGACCAGCTGACTGTCTTAAAGACTAGCTGACTGTCTTAAAGACCAGTCGACTGGCCATAACTAAAATTTATTCAAAACTAGCCAACTACTTTAAAGACCAGTTGACTTCTTTTTATCCAAAACATACTATTCGAAAAAACAATCGACTACCATGTAGGCCAATCGACTGCATTTGACGCAAAAGCTTTCTGTTTGAAAACCAGTCAACTGCCCCTTTTACAATCAAATTTTAAATAGTGAGGATTTTAAATTGAAAAAGTAAAGAAATGCATGATAACCAACTGCCCCAAAATATCAGTGTAAGATCCCAAAATTCTCTATTCTTCTCATATTTATTAAAGGTATTGAATTAGAAAATTAAGTGAAGTTATGGAAAATTATTTTCACATGTGCTGTAGTTACCGAGAAAAATGTCGAGTCCTATAGGGCAATCTATAACTTGGATGGCCTCTGAAGTGGTAAAATGTAAAAATTGGGCCCGAAATATCTAAAGGTCAATAAGACCATTTTCGAAATTCGTTAAGATGGACACACTTACGTTTACGTGTAACAAATTCAAAAATAACGATCATGTTCATACCTCGAAAGAATTTTTTTGAATGACAGTCAAACCAAATTGATTTTAAACCTATAGATTGTCATAGGAAAGTCATCGCGTAATGAGGTTTCACATGGATCTAGCCCATGAACTGAATTATGCAAGAGTGTTAAAAACAACGCGAACGAAACAAAAAGCATTCGTGTATGGGTAATTTGGTAATTTCATTACCCCTCCTTGGTCAAACCACCTTAAGAGTCAGTATTTGACTATGTTTGACTTAAATATATGGAAAATAATAAAAATATAAATATAAATTCTGAAATTAAAATATTAAAATAAATCTAGGACATAATTGGAAATAATGACATTGTACAAGGGCATTATGGCCATTTGACATGGGTTGGTCAAATAGATCAGTGTTGACCAGAAAAGGACTTAAATAAATTTAATTTAATTAAAATGAAACTAAATTCTAAAATTTGTAAAATAATAAAATAATACTAATTGTAAAGGTGTAAATACTAGAATTTTAAATGGGCATTTTGTCCTTTGTTCTACATCAGATTTTTGGGAATAAATATTATTCAAAAAATGACAAAATAATAGACAAAGGAACCATCTTCATCACCAACTTTCTCTACTAAAAATTATGCTGCATGTTTTTTTGCTTGTTTCATCCAAATTCCTCACATTAACCTTACATTATCCCACCTTTTCTTCCTAAACTTACTTCACTATCTTCACAAGACTTGTCCTACACCCCAAGGACGTCTCAAATTCAGAAATTGGAGAGCAAAATCAAGATTTAAGGACTGGGTATGGAGATGCCCTGTTCGGCTTGTTGAGATAATAAGAAAAGAAGCAATTTCCTTCAACATTTCTTAGTGCTTATGATTGTAGGAAGCTAGTAAAACTTCTTTATAGCTTTATATTGGACAAAAATTAATTGTAGGCAGCCATAGGTGTTCAGCCATGATGTGGAAAATGGGGAACTTGTAGTAGTGTTGATGCTCATTAGGTAGAAAGCAATAGCAAATGATGGATTAAACTTGGGTATGGTGATGATTGTGCAAAATTTGAATGTTGGCATAAAAAATGGGTGCTACTTTGTCATGGTTGCATTCAAACAATGGTGATAAGCTTTCATGTAGCTAAGGTGCTTGATAAAAATTCTAAATGAAGTGGGAAAATAATCATAAGTTAAATTAAGAAGATAAATCAAGAAGAAAGGAAGTGAAAAACCATGGAAATAATGGTCATAGAGAAGGGTTCGACCATAAAGAAGAAAGAATGAAGGAGGATACAATTTTGAAATATGATAATTAGTGAATTAATATAAAGAAGAATAAATATCATGGGTAAAATAAAAACTGAAAAAAAAAGAATGATTTTAAGTAATATGATAAATTTGGCCAAAATAAAATATATAAGTTACCATATGAAATTTTAAGGTTTAGAAGAACATTAATGAAATTAGACTTAGAAAGATTTGCAATTTAAGAGTGATTATATGTAAGAACCGACCCAGTCCACATAGTAGGGTTGCCCATTCTTACAACGTAAGGTGGCGATTGCCCATCCTCACCAACATATTGTCCGCTTTGGGCGATCGCTGCTTGCACAGCTTTTATCCCCACTGGGATGTGTCATTTCACGTTCGAACCTAAGACCTTTTCAAGTATCCGGGTTCTACATACACGTTACCATTTGGACACATTACCAAATGGTAACGTGTATGTAGAACTCGGACACTTGAGGAGGTCCTTGGTTCGAACATAGAATGACGCGTCCCAGTGGGGAATAAAGCCGTAAGGGCGGTGATTGCCCCAAGCGGATAATATGTTGGTAAGGATGGGTGACCGCTACATTGTAAGAATGGGTGCCCCTATTGTGTGGACTTGGTTGGTTCTTATAATAAAAATGAGTGGTCCAAATGGTAACGTGTATGTAGAACCCGGATACTTAAGGAGGTCTTAGGTTCGAACGTGGAATGACATGTCCTAGTGGGAAATAAAGCAGTAAGGCAGCGATCGCCCAAAGTGGACAATATGTTAATGAGGATGGGCAACTGGTCTATTTCCCACCAGGTTTGGGTCGTCCATCCTTATTAACATATTATCCACTTTGGGCAATCGATGCCCTCACTGCTTTATTTCCCACTAGGACATGTCATTCCATGTTCGAACCCAAGACCTCCTCAAGTATCCGGATTCTACATACACGTTACCATTTGGACCACTCATTTTTATTATAAGAACCAACCTAGTCCACTGCTTTTATTATAATGAGGATGGACGACCCTGCTGTGTGGACTGGGTTGGGTCCTTATAATAAAAACACTTGTTTTTATTGTAAGGAACCGATCCAATCCACACAGCAGGGTCACCCATTTATATTTTTCATATAAACCTCATAAGTTTCATACCTCAGTTATTATATTTTGATCTTACTCACTTAACAATAACGTCTATATAAACAAATCAATATTCACTTTATCATTCGAGATCGAACGTTTCTAATAGCGTTACGATTCAGTTAGAACTCATATTTACTGAGCTTAACACTAAAACTTTCAGTTTCCAGAAGTTTGTGAAATTATTCAAGGATGTTGCTTATATTCTTCAAATGAGTTGAAATATATTCACACATCATGGTTACATGCCATTATAATTTATCCATATGTGATTGAAATATTTCATTCATTAAATTCACATATGTCACAGGATATTTCATAAATCTCTTAAGTACCGCAAAGGACTTGTAGGAGTTATATGAGTTCTGAAATCATCTTATAAAGACTGTTTATAAGCTTCTTATTTGATAACATCTTGTTCATAGATTGGTCTTAAAACTCCATATATATATATATATATATATATCATTGAATAGATCAATAAAAACATTAATCCTGAACAAATGAATGTCCATTTTTAGTAACAAAACTATTGAACATTCAGAATTTAATTTGCAATTCACCTTTTCAATCACACTTAGTAAGTGTATCATTTTTCATAATATCCAATAATCCCCAACCAAATACCCCGTCTTTTTCACGCTTAATTCAGGCCCTAAGAATCCATAACAGGGCCGATTATCCCGCGACTCCCACAGTATACACTCTGGGTCGTATTAGTCATTAGAGTAGAGGTGGGGTTAGTAGTAGGGACCATTATACATGTAAACAATTCTTTATACCATCAATTACTTTATCACCATCAATCAGTTCCAAATCAATTTAGTCAACTATGATTCAGAGGAATTATTTCAATATAAGGGCATATTCGTCATTTCCTAGTTTATTTCTCTCTCTTCAAGATACATTCTAACAGGTGATCATAAGATCTATTGACTGATGATATCCCATTCCACTATAATATCAACATTTCAGGGTCTTAGTTCGATTCAGACAGAGAAGTCCTCGCAGGGCCTTCACCGAGTGCCTTTCTGTACCTTATCGAACAGACCTTCATTAAAATTATAAGTTCACCTATTTCATGCCCTTTTAATAACCCTTAATTCGTAAACTTCCACTCTATTTAAATACTTAAGCTAATTTACAGTCATTTAGTTCCTTTATACATTCAGACTATACAGTAGTACAGGAGATGTTAACCTTTTTCAATACTTTTTATTCTAAATGCATCAATAGACATTAGGCCAACCTTGCCTGATACCATTAAAACTGTAACAGTTCGCAGTACAGTAATTAACATATTTTATGCAACATTTACAGTTAAGCTGTCTGTGATGCCTTTAACACTTGAACAGTAACAGAATAAAAGATATATTTAATAAATTTGGAATATGAAATTCTTACAATTTTCCTTACACTTTACATCCCCTGTTTCTATTTTACAATAAAGTAGTACTGTATACATGTGTCTGAATATATAAGAGAAGTGATTGTACCTTAAAATTTAACTCACTTTGCCCCAGTGTGCTTACTCACAGCTATATTTGTCTGAAGAAGATCTCAATTAATCCTTGCAATAAATCTAGGGAGTTGGAAAATAAAGGGGTGAGCGAAATGTGTCCAGTAAAGGAGTCATATGCTGCTTGATATAATGAAATCTAAATGTCGTAAAACGTTTATTTTCCTAACAATGTGCGAAGCACAGCAAAGAAGGATACTATAGTTGGCCGAGAAATCCAGATGGAGCATGGAAGGTATTTTGAAAATACCTGTCTTGTCCCGAAAACTCAGAGCAACTATAGGGAGTAATAAATAAATTGTTCCCTCTGAAAGAAATTAATTCTCATTTTCTCATAATACAAAAATGGTAATAACCATTTTATTTTATCTCTTCAGTAACAGTTTCCAAAACACATGACAGTACAGTGATAAACAGTACAGTGAACTGTAGATATAAAACAGTAATCAATCACTTTCAGTACAGTAGTTTGTAAATATCCAAAATCGTTGGATGAACAGTTCAATAATTATTTCTATATTAGAAATAATTTTCATAATATCCTTTTCCAATAAACAGTGATTCTCAGTACAGTTCAGTAAATAGAAATCAGTACGATACAGTTTAGTAAACAATATTTCTCAGTACAGTACAGTTCAGTAAATAGTATTCAGTAAAATCCATTTCAGTAAACAGCATTAGTGGGTTGAGACTAGGCATCACCTTAAATCATAGCATGCTATCATCATCCCCTAAGGGACACAATAACAGTATATAGTAAGATCTATGGCCATAGTCTATAGGTGACTCCGGGACCGCTGATGACTTAATGGGTCAATCAACCACGTGACAGTAACAGTTATCAGTAAGCATGAAATTGGGGCCTAAATCTTAAAAATCAATTTATTTCTCATAAAATACCTTTAAGGAAATTTATATAAATTAAATCATTTATTTAGATAATTACTTCCAAAAATGTATTTATTTTCCATTACCAAATATAGTAAAACAATCGATAAATATCCATGTATCAAGTGAGAAGTCTCATAAATATTCATTTTGAATATTTAAAATCATATGAAATATAACTTATTTCTCACTTTAAATAAAATTAAAAACCTGAATATTTAATTTAATATTTTTCTCACTATTTCCAATTTATGGAAAGTTGATGAAAATAATTTCCAAATTCACCATTTAACCCAATTTTATGCATCTAAAATATTTATGATATTTTAGAATATCTTATGTAAATTTTTCGACAGCATAACGACCGTGGATTCCTAACCTCCTACACAGAATTTACAGTATATAAACCAGCTTTCAACCACAATTTTGCACGTTTTCAAACCAAATCATGCTTCCAACATTTTTATAAAATTAAGCTTGATAAAACATGCAATTCATTATATCTCTACAACTCACACACTTCTCCCTTACCTATCTAACGAAACCAAGCTTTCGGTTGTGCTTACTAAAATTCGTAATTCTCGGCTACAAAATAATTTATCAAAAATTATCAATATTTTTCCTCTTAATTTTAAGCCACTAACTTTCATAAAATGCAGCCATTAATGACACAGCATATGTACAACCAGTATAATTTACATTGGTGCTAAAACTGAACTTTCCTGTTTTAGCTCCATTTTCGATTCCGACTTGACCAATCTTCCTCTTTCGATTTCTACTCTCATTTTCTACCATCAAACCATAAGATGTAGCATTAAATCATGCCCAAACAGCCATGACCGAAATCCCCTCTTGAACACATTTCCTGATTTTTCAATCTTTTTCATGATTTATTATTTCTATGTTTCTTAATCCATTTCAAGCTTCCATTTTCTACCATTTTCATGCAACAAAATGCATGATTTTCCCAAATTCTCAAGTTGACCAAAACCCATTTTCATGGCAAAATTTTATTTAAGCAAGATAACTCAAAACCAATGACAAATATGAAATCTACACCTTTAAATCTATAAGATTACAACTTTGAATTAAATCAAAACCTCAAAAATCCCATGAATCCTTACCTTGGCTGAATGCTTTTGGCTTCCTTTTCTCCTTCTTTTCTTCCACTTTTGATGATATATGGGTAGCAATGGAGAGAGGAGATGACAAGGATTAATTTTGCTAGAAATAACTATCTTAAAATTCTAACTATTTTCTGTGTTTTTTAGAAGCTTAAAATTTTCTTTTCTTTTTTCCTTGTAGGTGTCGTGGAGTTGCTGGGCAGGGATGATGAACAGTGGCCGGTACACTTCAGCTTAAATGTGCTGAAAATTCTAGAGATGGCTAAATTACAATTTTGCCCCTAGTGACTTACAATATTAACTGTTTTGCCATTAAGTTTCCGATTTTGTAAAAACTGTTCAAATGAACTCCAAAAATTATGATTCCGGCTCCAACAAATCACATTTAATGTACCTTAATGAATAGAAGTGGTTTCGTTGCCGTCCAGTACAACGATAAGGAGAAATTACGATTTTACCTCTTTTTGACCAACAATAAAATTTTTCAGTCAAACCACCTTTTCAATAAATCTTTTGACACCATGTTATTTTCATTTTATTATGGGTGTAATTTACAAAAATGCCCTCAGGACGTATCTATCATTTTCCAATTTGTTTCCCAAAATTCTTAAATAATTCTAAATGACATATAAAATTATTTTTATGCCTCCAAATAATTATTTAATATTTATTTCACCTTTTGTACACCATATTGTCAGTCATAAACCCAATAAATCCATAAAATTCAAAGTGGGTTCCACTTTAAATATTTATTTAATTTCACTAAATATTTTATTTTCACTATTAAATATTTACAAAAATATGGTGTACAGTATAATATAATCAGGTCTCACATTTTCTCCCCACCTTAGGAAATTTGGTCCTCCAAATTTCACATGGACCTATCATTGAAAAAGCTCTAGATATTTCTCACGCATAAGGCTTTCTAACTCCCAAGTAACCACCTCCTCCATGCGATACTGCCAGAGCAACTTAACCAACTTGATAGTCTTAGATCGTAGCACTTTATCTTTCCTATCCAAGATCCGTATCGGCTTCTCAATGTAACTCATATCCTCTCAAATCTCCATGGCTCCTGTCAAATTACATGATGAGGATTTGGATGGTACTTTCTCAACATCGAGACATAGAATACATTATGCACTCCTGGCAACTCTGGAGGTAGTGCTAACCAGTATGCCACCTCTCCCACACGATCTATGATCTCGAAAGGTCTAATGTATCGAGGACTCAACTTTCCTTTCTTTCCGAATCTCATATGCCTTTAGATGGTGAGACCTTCAAAATACATAATTACCCACTGAAAACTCTAATGGTCAGTGTCTATTATCTGTATAACTCTTCCGCCGACCCCAAGCCGTCTTTAGCCTCTCACAAATTATCTGTACATCTCGAGAAGCCTGCTCGACCAAATCGGGAGCTAATAACTTACGGTCTCCCATTTTTTCCCATGCTATCGTGGATCTATATCATCTTCCATATATAGCTTCGTAAGGTGCCATGTCGATACTCGCCTATTAACTTTATTATAAGCAAACTCTACCAGGGTAGATGATCATCCCTGGAGCTTTTAAAATCAAATGCACACACTCACAACATATCCTCAAGTGTCTGTATCGTACTCTCGGACTATCCGTTAGTTTGCGGATAAGACGTGGTGCTAAAACTCAGTTTCGATCCCATGGCCTCCTAAACTCTCTCCCAAAATGAGATGTGAAGCGGGAATCCTTATCAAATATGATGCTCGTTGGAACACCATGTAACCTCACTATCTTCCTGACATATAAATAGGCTAAGGCACTAATTAGAACCGTAGACTTAATAGCAAGAAAATGAGCAGACTTAATCAATCACCCAGAAAGCATCATACCCTCTACGGGTCTTCTGAATTTCACTTAATTTAGGAAGTACAACCCATATAGGTACTTTCCTTCCTCATATAATTTCTAACTTTCGGTTAATCTTGTCTTTCAGATGAGACTGCCATTATTCTTTTACATTCTGAATTTTCTTTAAATCACACATTTCCTCTTTCAAAATAAATTTTATACTCCCTGATTTTATTTATCATCTTTGCAAGTTAACAATTTTCACTTCCTTTCATACAATAAACAATTCACACTATTAATCACATATTATCTCATTTGGTGTCAAGCCGATATTAATTTATGACTATCATTTAAACAATTTTAATCAATCATATGTAATTGTCCCAGTAGCTTTTTAAATCTAGTGGACTCACTCTCGGTCAATTATTGAGCATCTACAAAATGCACTTAAATATTTACATCAGTAAAAGCTTATCCTTATTAACCTTTACTATGTCTGGATAAATGTATCCCACAGAATGAAAGACATCCTCTAGAGGAGGAATAACCATTGGTTCATTTTCCTCATCGACTCCTCTAACTTGGCCATTCTTCTTTCCCTCTTCTTTTCCAAAAACTTTCTCCTCTCTAACCCAGTTGGCTTGTAACCAAGACCAAATCTATCATCCTTCACTTTTACTGTCAAAGCTCATTTTATCCTTTGTAAGTTCTTTCCTAATACTGCTTCAGCATCCTCTCCCAATAGTTTGTTGAATCCCTGATATTATGGCGCTAGACAATTGTGGCATTAGTATCATAGATCCTTCTCCTATGTATGTAGCATTTGCGAATTCCAAGGACCTAAAAGAACATTCTGGTGCATCCTCATTCACCTTAATACATGAGGCAGTGGAGGAAACTAAAAAATTATATCTTCTTCTCCAGCCACATTTACCACTTTTTCATCTATTATAAATTTGACGATTTGGTGTAAAGTCGAGGGGACTGCTCTAGCTGAATGTATCCACGAATGCTCAAGAAGACAATTATATGCAGGGTCAATATCAATAACTTGAAATTCCACATTGTAGACACCAGGGCCAACTTGAAATGGAATTTCTATAGTCCATATTACTCCTTGATGTGTACCATCGAATGCTTTTACTATGATATGACTTTTCCTCATGTGCGACTCATCCATAGGTAATTTTGATAGAGTTCCTAGAGGCATAACATTTAGAGCTGAGCTATTGTCAATTAGGACTCTAGGTAGGATATAGTCTTTGCAAGTGGTAGTAATATGCAACGCTTTGTAATTCCCCTTTCCATCAAGTGGGATCTCATCATCACTAAAGGATATAAAATTGTCCGCCATAATATTTCCAACAAGTCGATCTATTTTTTCTATTATAACATCATGGGGTACGTATGCTTGATTGAGCACTTGTAGAAGAGCTTCCCAGTGGGTTTCTGAATTTAGTAGTAGAGAAAGCAGAGTGATACGAGCTGGCGTATGATTCAACTAATCTACTACATTGTACTCACTGTGCTTTATGAATTACAAGAACTTTGAAGCTTCCTTTTCAGTCATCGATTTACTTCGTTGCTCCTTAAATTCCTTTTCTTCACCCTCAAATGGGATTTCTTTATTACTTCCCTCGTCTTCTCCCTCTTTAGCCTTTCCTTTTTGAATTCTCGTCAACATTTCAGGCGTGTAACATCTGCCACTTCAGGTGATTCCTCCTGTGCCTATTATGTCAACTGTAGCTGTGGTGCTTGTTGTGGGGCCAAAGGGTTACTAACTGACCCTTTAGTAGTGTTGTTGCAGTTATAGTTCCATGGGACTGCTTGATTATCCTTGTATGGAAAAGGACTTGGAACCTCAATGGTTATCCTTGGCAGCTGAAACTTAGGCTTTGAATCAATTATAGGCTTATCTTTATCCTTATAATAGATAGTCAATGGTTTCCACCGAACAGAATTTGTTTCTCTTCCGATGACAGTGACTCATTCTATTTCCACTTCTTCGTAAAATTCTGCAATACCCTCATCCATCAAGCTTTGCACTTTTTAGCAAAACTCTTGACAATTCTGAATTTCATGCCCTACGTTCTTGCAGAACTCACAAGATTTTTCCTTTTTAGGCATCTTTTCATCATCTATCTAGATTAGTTTTGCCTTGACCATTGCGTCCAACACTACCTTCATTGGCATTTTCACATTATAAATGCCTTTCTTAATCCAGCGATCCACCTTTTCAATTATGACATTTAGTTCACCCTCATCATGATCGGGTAATGGGTTTTTGTTTACACTTAGTTCTCCTTTTTTTCCCAAAACTCAATATTCCCGCCTTAATAAAAGTCTGCACTTTATGTTTCAAAGCAGTGCAATTTTCTGTTGAATGACGTGGAATCCCATAATGATAATCACAGTGGGCACTTGAGTCATACCATGCAGGGTGGAGAGGTTTAAGAGGTTCCATATAGACTGGTACAAGGAAGTGGTTTTCAATTAATTGAGGTAAAAGGTTCATGTAGGTCATAGGGATTGGATCAAAATGTTGCTTATCTCGACTAGATTTTTGCCTTCTTTGATTATCATCTAGCTGATTGGCAGGTGGAGGCCGCTGAGCTAATGTGGATGTGATTGGTGAATTGGGAGCTTTCGACCGATAATTAAAGGTATATGTTGGTCTTGAAACTGATTGGTATGGGTATGGTCCTACTGTGACATTGTTTGCAGGTGGGCAGTAAGGTGAATAAATTGGGTAAGGAGAATAAGGGGTAGGGTTTTTGGGTGGTTGGCCTCCAATGGTCATAGCGTGGACATGTCACAGCCCGTGACCCTATTTTTCATCTTTTTCTATACATCTTATTTGGTTGGGCTGTCTACGATACTTTACTTTTCTTTTACATATAAACAATTTCATATAAAATTTTAATATGAATTACATCCCCTATCATAATTCATAAGCAAATAATACTGTAGATAAGTCTAAATACAGAAAATAAATGATCGTACCTTATGTAATAAATCAAGCTGTCGCAACGTCCTCAAATGCACAGTCGAAATCCTCAGACGTCAGATTCTCAGTCCTCGAAAATCTGAAATGTTAAAATTGGGGAGTGAGCAAAACCACGGCTCAGTAAGAGAGTTATATGCAACACTTGATATTCAGCTACCTATATGCTAAAAAAGTTTTTCGTTTTCCTATAAGGGCTCTAGGCTCACATGTAGGAAGGATACTACAGTCGGCTAGGGATCCAGATAGAGTAAGGCAGGTATTTTGAAATACTTGTCTTGTCTCGGAACCTAGAAGCAACTGTAGGGAGTAATTTCATTTCGTTTGAAATTTAAATCCTTTTTCTTTTTATTCCATATCATTTTCATATTCTTTTCAAAATAATGCTTTTATGAAATAAAGCATTTAATTAAAGTAACTAATATTCATATGTTCTTTGAAAAGAATATTAGTTAAATCATCATCATTCTCATTTGAACTCTTTTCATGTTTTACTGTACAATCATAATTAGTACAGTACTTTAAATAGCAAAACAAGCTATTAAATCCTTTTTGTATAACACATACTTCATTTAAATCTAATATTCAATTTAAGAAATTAAAATAAGAATATTAAATTTATTTTCCTTGTCTTTCCTTTTTGAAAACATATTACGTGTTCATATCATATCTTATGAAAATAATCTTACAGTACTAAAATCAATACTATAATAAGCATTTTGTAAAATGCTGTAAATCACTTTCCTTTAACTTATCACATATCATGTAAAACGTTTACATTTAACGTATAACATATCATATGAAACATTTTCATATATGGAGACTGAGGCAATCATCACTCATATCATGCTATAGACCCCAAAGGGTAAAGAAGTAAATATATTAGATCTATGGCCATAGTCTATCATTGTCCTTGGTGGATCACCAATCAGGTGTCGACCGGGACTACATATCACATATCACATGTCACATATCACATATCAGCATGATAAGGTGCCAACTAGTCTCAAAACAGTATTTTTCATCATTAGTAAACCTTTATGGAATTTATAAAAATATATAATTTCATAATTTAAAACCATAAAAGGTTATAAAACCATTTAGTGAATATTTAAGAAATATTTAAAAAATTTTCACTTTATTTCTTTTCATTTTCCATCTCGTATTACGTGTAATTTACATATCAAGAGAATTTTCGATGATTTCATTATCACCATTCTCGAAAACAAGATTATTTTAAAATTACTTTCATTTTATTCATGTTTTCATGAAAAATATTTATTTTCTCGATTTTCGTGATTGAAAATCATTTCTCGTGTAATAAAATCATTTAGTATGATTTTCTGTAGTTTTCTAGAAATTTTCGGTAGCATAACGGCTACCGATTTACTAGCCTTCCTGCACAGAAAATACAATTTATATTTCAACCAGTAAATTACCACAATTTTCCACCCAAGCATTTTCCATGGAATTTTATAAATTTAATGCATAATCAAAATGTGCATATCGAATATCCTTACAGGCTATACATGCCTCCCTTACCTTTTCCGGATCAACAATTTCCTTTTAAAGGTCGCGCTCGTAATCTATCTCTTCCGATTCCATCATCTCGTTTGCCAAGAATGATTTCTGGAATTAAAATTCTAAAATTTAGAATTTTTTCATAATTTTTAAATAAATTAATAATTATAAAATTCTCGTAAATTCCTACCGAGAATTTTCGAAAATTTTCTCTTTGTTCTTCTTCCTTTTCTTCTTCTTTTTCTTCCCTTTTCTTTTTTCTTTTTCTTTTCCTTTTCTTTTCTTTTCTTTCTTCTTTTTCTTTTCTTTTCTTTTCTTTTTTCCTGTTCTTTTCCTTTTTCCTGGTCTGAAACCGGTTCAGACCAGTCCAGCCTCCCCTTATCGCCGATTCTTCGGCTGTTCGATGTCTCCATAGCTGCCCAACGTCACGGTGAACCTGTGGCTAGTCTTCGTTCAGCCCAGCTCGACGGCGGCGGATCTGGAGGCATGGGTCTCGGTACTTTCCTCCCCTTTTTCTTTTTTCCTCCGCCGTTTTCCTTCACGACCGGTGACTCCTTCTTCTTGGTCTCCCTTCGACGGTGGTGTTAGTGGTGGTGGTGATGCCTGAACCGGCTGGTACTGCCTCTTCCCTTTTTCCTTTTTCTCCCAATTCGCTTCTCCCTTTCTCTTCTTTTGCTTCGTTTCTTCTCTTTTCTCGTCGTTGGTCACCTTCTCTTCCTCTCCTCAGCTCGCCGGCGACATCGCCCTCCTTTTTCGGTCGGCTGACCGACGGTGGTCGACTGCCTCTTTTGTTTCTGTTCTATTTTACAAAACAGAAGAGAAATATGAGAATCGAGTTTTTCCTTATTCCCATTCCTGTTTTATTTTTTTTATTTTTATAATATATATTTTATATTTATATAAATATATATAAATATAAAATAACAATATGTAATTACATCTTTTATATTAACAATATAAATATATATATGTAATTACACTATTTAAAATATGTATTTAAATACATATTTTATACCAAAATACATATATATGTATTTATATATATAAATATATTTTTACACTTTAACATATCGAAATGTTCATATTTATATATTTAAATACATAAACATATACATATGTACTTATTTAATAAGATAAAAAATATATATCAATATATATATTATTTATCCTTATACAAAATATATACATATATTTCATATATGTATATACGTATTTATATCTAAATATATTTATATAATATACTTATATAAATATATATAATTGTACATATGTATTTATGTAAAAATATATTTATATAATATATTATATAAATATCTCAATATATTCATTTTTTCATTTTCTTATTTAATTTTGATTTCTTAATATCCAAATTAAATTCCTCAAATTTATCACTTCATCTATTTTCGAATTTCCAAATATTTATATTTTCATAATTACTTTATTTATTTACTTTTCTCTATTTACTTTAATACTAAATTTATAAATATTTAATATTAATTTTTGAAAATTCACGGTTATCACAGGACATCACCTTCTTTTCTTTTGAATGTTGCACCCTTTTTGGACCCTTCACCATTGGGTACCTCTATCTTGCCGTTCTTGATTGCATTTTCTATCATTTCCTCAGAAATTACCATGTCAGCAAAGCTTTTCGTGGCACTTCTGATTAACTTACCATAATAGGGTTCCTTGAGGGTACTAACAAATAACAAAGTTGTCTCTTTTTCAGTAATAGATGGTTGGGAAGTTACATCTCTCCATCACCGGACATATTCTTTGAAAGCTTCATTGGCTCTTTTTTCCATATTTTGGAGAGCCATCCTATCAGGAGTTGTATCCACCACATGCTGGTATTGAGCCATAAATGCCCTAACGAGATCTTTCCATGAATGTATATGATTGCCACCTAATTGCACATACCATCTTGCAATGGATCCAATAAGGTTGTCCTAAAAGCAATGGATCAACAACTTATCATTGTGAGTATACCCCACCATCTTTCGAACGAACATTGTGATATAGGCTGAAGGACATGTCGTTCCGTCATACTTTTCAAAGTCTGGAGTCTTAAATTTTGGCAAGAACACTAGATCAGATACTAGGCTGAGTTCTTCTGCATTGATTCTACCAAATGTGTCCTTCCCTTCCACTGCTCTAAGCCTCTTTTCTAGGAGGTCATATTTATGTTCTATCCTCACTCCAAAACCAATTTCAGGGATTGCCTTTTTCAATTTTTCTTGCTTACTAGGGTCATCGAGATTTGGAACAAAAATAGATTCTGCAGGATTACCTCCAGGACTTGATCGCACTTGCCCTTGATTGGATTGGCCCACGATGGGTTTACCCTATTAAAAGCATAAGGTTGACCACCCTGTGGCAGCATCACTTGTTGATAGCCTCCTTGACAAGTTTAAACATGTGGTGAGGTAAATCCCGGAGGGTACAATGGCTCCTCTTGCCCATTTCCTTGATTGCGCAACTCTTTTCTACCTATATAAGTTTCCACCACATTTTTGCCTTTGACCATCCCTCTCATTAATTCCATCATTTCAACCATCTGTTTCTTCATATCTTCTTGCATCTCAACTATTTTCCCCCTCATTAACTCTTATGCTTTCTTCATTCTTTCTATCCTTACTTGTTGTTTATTTTCCATATTCCTAGCTTGTAGACGGGTGTTGTATGGATGATTAGCAATTCTTGCTGATCGAGCTATCTTTACACCTTTATTACCCAAAATTTCTGGAATTAGGGCGTGTTTATTTTATTTTTAAGCAAAGTTATTTATGCATGATAATGTCTTTACTAAAGAAAGTATGAATGAATAAGATAGGGAAGCATTTGCCACAAAAGATTCCTCCATTTGTAACAGTCTACAGTATAGTAAATTACATATTTCACACACAATTTTACGGTTGGGCTATCTGTGATGCATTTAACACTTACACAATATAGTAATAAATGATAAACATTTATTTATTTAATTAATTCAGAATATAAAATTTTTACAATATTTCGTACACTTTACATCCCCGGTTTCTATCTTACAATAAAGTAGTACTATATACATATGTCTGAATATAAAAGAAATGTGACTGTACCTTTAAAATATGACGCACTTTGCCCCTGTGTACGAACTCATAGCTCTATTATCTAAGGAAGCTCTCAAATCATCCTTGAAATAAATCTGAAATGTTGGAAAATAAAGGAGTGAGCAAATCACGTGCTCAGTAAAGGAGTTGTATGCTACTTGATATAATGAAACCTACATGCAGCAAAAACACTTATGTTCCTAACGATGTACTAGGCATTGTAAGGAAGGATGCTATAGTCAACCAGGAAATCCAGATGGAGCATGGAAGGTATTTTGAAATACCTGTCTTGTCCCGAAAACCCAGAATGACTATAGGGAGTAATTAAATAATTTGTTTTATTTAAAAACAATTTTACTTTTATTCCTCATAAGTAATAAATGGTATAAACCATTTAAAATTTATTTTCAATAATCCTTTTCAAACACGTGACAGTACAGTGAACAATAGCTTCAAAACTGTAGAAATAATAAGTATCTTTTCGATTCTGTAGCTTACAAAAAATCCAAATCATTGAATAAACAGTTCAGTAATTACTTCTATTTTTGACATAATGTGCATAGTATTCTTTCCCAGTAAACACTAATTCTCATCTCAGTTCAGTAAGCAGTATTCAGTACAGTTCAGTAAACAGTATTTCATAATGCAGTTCAGTGCAGAAGGACAGTATTCAGTAAAATTCGTTTTAGTAAACAATGAAAGGTTTTTTAGTAAACCTTTTTAGTAAACCTTTTTAGTTTAGGAATAATAAATTGTTCATTTTGGAACATTTTAAATTTATAAAACACTTAAATCCCATAGAACAGTAATAGTAGACGTAACAATAGATGTAAAACCGTAGAAACAGTAGTTATCATATCCGATACGGTAATTTCCAAATATCCAAATAATATATTAAACAATATAATAATTATTTCTATTTTAGAAATAATTTCCATGATTCTTTTCTCCAGTAAACAGTGGTGCTCATTTCTTTTAATAAACAATAAATAGTACTTTTAGTTTAATAAATCAATAAATTCACAGTACAGTAAATAGTGTTTAGTAATTCTATTTCGGTAAACAGTAAGTTCTCATAATTCCTTTCAGTAAACAGTAATCAGAACTTTTCCAGTTCAATAAAGCACTAAACAATGAGTCACAATTTAGTAGTAATAACCAGTAGTTCATAGTTTTAGTAAAATATAAATCAGTGATTCACAGTGCAGTAACAGTAAACAGCAAGTTGAGACTAAGCATCACCCTACATGGTATCATGCTATAATCGTCCATTAGGGACACAGTATAGTCCACTAAGGGACACAGTACAATAACAGTCAAGATCTATGGCCATAGTTTAAGAGTGTCCTCGAATACACTTGCCAAGTGGCACTGGGACCACTAATGACTTGGCGGGTTTATCAGCACGCGTGAACAGTAACAATATAACAGTGAGCATGAATCTTAGGGCCTAAAGTCTCAAAAATCAATTTATTCTCTTAAAATACCTTTAAGGAAATTTTCATAAATTAAATCATTTATTTAAATAATGATTTCCAAAAAGGTATTTATTTTCCTTTCCAAACACTATAATTCAATTGGTAAATATCCATGTATATAGTGAGAAAATAAATAAATATTCATTTTGAATATTTAACATTGTATAAATCATAAGTAATTTCTCACTAAATCAAAATATTAAAACATGAATATTTAAATTTAGTAATTTTCTCATAAATTCCATTTTTATGAAAAATTTGTGTAAATAGTCTCCAATTATGTCATCTGACCCAAATTTAATCATCTAAAATATTTATAATATTTTAGAATATTTTTTGTAAATTTCCGGCAGCATGACAACTGTGGATTCCTAACCTCCTGCATCAAAATTACAGTATACAAACTAGCTTTTCAACCACAATTCATGCATGTTTCAAACCAAATCATGCTTCCAACATTTTTATAAGATTTATCTTAATAAAAATGCATTCATTATATCTCTACAACTCATACACTTCTCCCTTACCTGTCTCGTGGAACCGAACTTTTCGGTTGCGCCTACCGTAATCCTTAATTCTCGGCTGCAAAATAATTTTATTAAAAATTATCAATATTTTTCCTCTTAATTTTAAGCTACTAAATTCCATAAAATGCAGCCATAAATGACACTGCACATGTACAACCAGTATTATTTAGACTGGTGCTAAAACTAAACTTTCCTGTTTTAGCTCCTTTTTCGGTTCTGATTTCACCAACCTTCCTCTTTTGATTTCTACATTAATTTTCTACCATCAAACACTAAAATGCAACATTAATTCATGTCCAAACCAGCCTTGACCGAAACTCCCATTTACCATTTTTCTTGATTTTTCAATCATTTCTTCAAACTATTGTTTCTATGTTACTTAAACCTTTTCTAACTTCCATTTCCTACCAATTTCATGCAACAAAATGCACGCATTCTTCATATACCATGGCTGACCAAAACCCATTTTTATGGCAAAATTTTATTGAATCAAAATAAATCAAAACTAATGCCATATATGTAATCTATACCTTTAGTATACTAGAAATGTAACATTGAAATAAATCAAAACTTCAAGATTTGCCATAAATCTCACCTTGACCGAACCTTCTTTAGGCTACTATCTTCTTATTTTCTTCCTCTTTTGATGATATATTGGTAGCAATGGATAGAGGAAAGGATGAGGAATATTTTTGTCAGAAATAGCTAATTTAAAATTCCTAGTATTTTAGGTGTTATGATAGCTTGAAAGTTTCTTTTCTTCTTAGCTATGAAGGTGTAACAGTCCAATTACACAGTAATACACATGTTTTTACACAATTTTGACGGTTGAGCTGTCTACGATACTTTACTTTTCTTTTACAGTTAAACAATTTCATATGATATTCCAATAATATTTACATCCCCTATCTTAATTCACAAGGAAGTAGTACTATAGATAAGTCTAAATACGAAAAATAAATGATCGTACCTCATGTAGTAAATCAAGCTGTCGCATCGTTTCCAAATGCACAGCCAAAATCCTTAGATATCATACTCTCAGTCCTCGAAATCTGAAATGTTAAAATTAAGGGGTGAGCAAACCACGGCTCAGTAAGAGAGTTATATGCAACACTTGATATTCAATTACCTATATGCTGAAAAACTTTTTTGCTTTCTTTAAATTTTCCTAGAAGGGCTCTAAGCTCACATGTAAGAAGGATACTACAGTCGGCTAGGGATCCGGATGGAGTAAGGCAGGTATTTTGAAATACCTGTCTTGTCCCGGAACCTAGAAGCAACTGTAGAGAGTACTATATAAATCGTTCTCAAAACGATTTAACATTTGTTTTTCATAGAGTAAACCATTTGTTTCTCTTCACTTCAGTATGGTTTAGAACACGTGACAGTTTAGTAGTAAAACAGTAGTTTACTTCAGTTCTCTTTAGTACAGTTAAGAACACGTGACCATACAGTGGTTTGTAAATATCCAAATCATTGGATAAACAATTCTGTAATTATTTCTATCTTAGAAATAATTTTCATGTTATTCTTTTTTTTGAATAAACATTAATTTCTCTTTAGTTCAGAAACCGTATCTTACAGTTCAGTAAAACAGTAATGTTCAAGTACAGTACTATTCGGTAAAACAGTATCTTGATACGGTTCAGTCAATAAATAGTAAACAATAGCTACCAATTCAGTAAAAAGTATACGGTAGCTTTCAGTTTAGTAAAACAGTAATCATTGGCTACCATTTCAGTAAACAGTCAACAGTAACAATACAATTCAGTAAAACAGTGTTTTGGTATGGTTTTGCTCAGTAAACAGTAAACAGCATAATACAGTGATTCAGTAAACCGTAAATAGTACAGTACAGTAAACAGGATTTAGTAAATCCTTTTAGTAAACAGTAATCAGTAAGTGAGACTAGGCATCACCCTACAATTAAATCATGCTATCTTCGTCCACTAAGGGACACAGGAATAATCATCTCCGAAAGGACACAATAAATAGTGAGATCTATGGCCATGATCTATAATATGTCCTCAGTGTACACTTGCCAGGTGACATCCGGGACGCTGATGACTGGCGAGTCAATCAGCCACATGACAGTAACAGTAATGGTATGATGCATGAAACTCGGGGCCTAAGTCTCAAAACAGTATAAAACCATACCATAGCCTTTATGGATTTTAAACACAGTAAATCGAAATATTTCTCAATTATCTATAAGGCTCACATGTATAAATCCTCACCTTTATGAAATAAATAAAATAAATAACAATTTTCAAAATATTTCATGAAGGCATAAATTATATTTTCCATATGGTGAAAATAGTAAATAAATTAATCATATTGTAATTTAAAATCTCATAACTATTTCTTTTTCATCGTAAAACATGTACGCACGTTTTTCCGTGCTTTCTATCGAAAACATGGTTTTCAAAGTTATCGGAATTCAAACCAATTATTTTTATGATTTATGGAAAATAAAATATTTATTTTTCCAAATCAACAATCCCGTCACCATGTTTTCCTCTATAACACGTGTGGAGACCTTCTAGTCTCAAAATATCATTTTTCATCTTTAATTAACCTTTATGGAATTTCTATAAATAATTATTTTCACGATTAAATCCATAAAGGTTAATTATGAAATCAAGTGAATATTTGAAGAAATCTTAATAAAATATTCACTTTGTGTCTTTTCATATTCCATCTCGTTTCACGTGAAATCTCATATATCGGGAGAATTTTCGATGATTTCATTTTCACAATTCTCGAAAACATGAATATTTTAAAATTAACTTTCGTATATTCATGTTTTGTGAAAAATAATCGATTTCTCAATTTTCGTGGCTGGAAATCGTTTCTCGTGAAATTAAATCATTTATAATGATTTTCAGTAATTTTCGATAAATTTTTGACAGTATAACGGCTGTCGATTAGCTAGCCTCCTGCACAGAAAATACAGTTTACAATTCAACTAGCATATCATCACAATTTCCAACCAGTCAGTGCAAACAAAATTTATAAAATTTAAATGCATAATTAAAACATGTGTGCTGAATATCCTTACAGGCTGTACATGTCTCCCTTACCTGTCCCGAGTTAATGACTGCCTCATTACGTCGCGCCCGTGTTCACCTCTCTCGATTCCATCGTCTCATTCACCGAGAACGATTTCTGGAAACCAAATTCTAACATTTTAGAATTTTCACAAATAATTTATTTAATTAAATAATCGAAATAATTTTTGTAAATTCCTACTGAATTTTCGAGATTTTCGAATTTCCAAACTTTTTGAATTCTCGAAAATTTCCTTTTCTCTCTCTTTTTTTCTCTTTTCTTTTCTTTCTCTTTCTTTTATTTCTTCCTTTTTCTTTTTCTCTTCTTTTCTTTTCTTTTCTTTTCTTTTCTTTTCTTTTTTGGTTTGAACCGATTCGGACCGGTTCGGCCTTCCTCCACCGGTTCAGCCGGTTCAACTTCATCCCGTTGGCATCGCCGCCAGTTTAGCTCCTCCACAGCTGCCTGGGGTCACGGCAAAGCCGTTTCTGGTCTCCCTTTCCTCCCAGCGACGGCGACGACGTCGGATCTAGGACGGTGGGTTTCGGCTTCTTTCTCTCCTCTTTTCTCCTCCGTTTCTTTTTTTTCTTCCACCACTGGTGGCTCCTTTTCCTTCCTTTTACCTTCATCGATGATGGGGATGCAGTGGCGGTGACCGGATCAGCCGACACCGCCATTTTCCTCTCCCTCTTTTCCTCTTCGGTTTCGCCTCGCTTCACCTCTTTTTCCTTTTCCTTTTTCCGTTTCAGGCTATTGTCGGTTGTTCTCCTCTCTCCGGCAACGCCCTTCTCTCTCCGCCTCTTCCTTCTCTTCCACCGACTGGGTCGACTGGTTCTTTTAGGATTCCCGATTCCCATCTGTTTTCTTCTTCTTCTTTTTTTAATATATATAATTATAATTTTATAATTATATACATATAATTGAAATATGATATTATATACATATAATATATATTATATTATTATAATTATATGTATTTACCACATTATGTATATATGGATATTTATGTATATATTGTATATATATAAACCATTTATATATATATATATATCTATACACCTTAATTTAAATACTATATATATATATATTTCATATATATATTCATATGTATATATACATAGATGTATAAAATCCACATATGTAATTATTTTTTATATAAAATAGTATATATCAATGTATAATATATATATATATATACTATATTTCATATATACATATGTACTTTTGTAAAACATATAAAAATATAATTATATAATCTAATTATATAAATATATAGATATATACATTTTTTATTTCTTATAATTTGGACCTCTCAGTATCCAAATTATATTTCTCCATTTTCATTTCTTATTTAATTTGGATTTCTTCATATCCAAATTAAATTCCTCAAATTTATCCTTTCATCGATTTTCTGAATTTCTAAATATTACTATCTTGTAAATAATTCATTTATTTACTTTAATTTATCTTTCGCATTAAATTTATATCTCAGAATAATTAATATTAAAATTTGAAAAATTCGCGGTTATCACATTCTCCCCACCTTAAGATATTCGGTCCTCCGAATTTAACTCAATTTACAAAGTGGTATCGTTTTCGTATACTTATTATTCTTGACCTCTAGATCATCTTTTAAGTAATACTACTAGCATACCTTTAAAATCAGAATCATTTTTAGACTGTTAGCTTTAATTTGACAAGTATTTTGAAATGACAAAACTCAAGTAAGCTTAAAAATGATTTTTCTCTAAGTAAATTTGCTTTGAATGAACTCAATGATAGAAATTATTTTAACAAAGTCTTGGATTGAGATTTCAATTGAAAAAGTCAGTAAATACTCTTAGAAAAGTGTTAGAAAGTTTTTAACTGACTTAGAATCATAAAAGCCATAAACTATGCAGCAAATTAAGTGCAGGAAAGCCTACTGGACAAAAGGGATCGATCCCTACTGTAGAGGGATCGATCCCAAAAAGGCAGAATGCTCAGAAGCCACCCGGGAGAAGTTTGGAAAGCATTCTGGTGAAAAGGGATCGATCCCCCCATGAAAGGGATCGATCCCTTTGCTCGAAAATCTGACTCCAACAGCTAGTTTTTGAAGGTTTCAACGGGAAGAAATGCATTAAATGCTTCACCAACTGTTCCAGTCGTTGGATGGACTATAAATAGAGACATTTATGAAGTTTGGAGGTAGAACAAGCATTCAAAAGTATTCAAGCTTCAAGAGAGAAATTCAAATCTGAAATTGTTCATTGTGTTACTCCATTTTGTGAGACTCATATGTGTTCTTCACCCATTCACTGAAAATTCTTGTTATTCAAGGGGTGAGCTATCCTTGTAAGGTCTGATATTGTAGAGTGTTGGGTAGCAATACAAGGGTAGAGGCTTAGAAGGAGATTTCAAAGTCTCTAGAAAGATTGTAAGAGGTCTTGCCACACCTTCAAGTGGTTTGTAAGGATTCTCAAGGAAGAGGTGAATC
Organism: Heritiera fomes; assembly: GCA_032173925.1. Taxonomy (NCBI): domain Eukaryota; kingdom Viridiplantae; phylum Streptophyta; class Magnoliopsida; order Malvales; family Malvaceae; genus Heritiera; species Heritiera fomes. The sequence continues at coordinate 20,606,807 of JAPDPM010000016.1, read as the reverse complement.
AAAACCTTGACAAGGAGTTCAAGGAGAGAGGACGTAGGCAAGAGATTGGCCGAACCTCTATAAACTTGTGTTTGCTTCTCTTTCCCATACTCTTATTTACTGCATTTATTTCATCATTGTTTATTTTGCTTGGATTGTGCATTAAGAGCCAGGAAAATTAGAAAGAATTAAAAAAACCGATTCACCCCCCTCTCGGTAGAGCTAACAATTGGTATAAGAGTTTGGGCTCGAGATTGAGTTAGATTAACATCTATCGAGTAAAACGATCACTAATGGCTCAAACTAGTTTGTCTACACCCTTGGTAGGAGAGGGACACTCTACGGTTAGACCTCCACTCTTTAATGGTGAAAACTATGCTTATTGGAAGACTAGAATGATGTTATTTATTCAAGCCAATGATTATGAAGTATAGAGGATTATTGTTAAAGGTCCCCTTATCCCTATTAAGAAAGTAGATGGGACGGATGTGCCTAAAAAGGAGGATGAGTGGGATACTAATGATATTAGAATGGCACAACTTAATGCTAAAGCAATGTACACACTGTTTTGTGCATTAGGACCGAATGAATATAATCGAGTGTCACAATGTGAGAATGCTAAACAAGTTTGGGATAAACTAGCTATCACACATGATGGAACCACTTAAGTCAAAGAAACAAAAGTAGGCATGCTCACTCATGACTATGAATTGTTTAGAATGAAGAATGATGAGTCAATTAGTGACATGTTTACTAAGTTTACAGACATAATAAATGGTCTTAAAGCTTTAGGGAAGACATACTCTAATGTAGAAATGGTGAAAAAGGTTCTAAATAGCTTACCTAAATCATGGGAAGCTAAAGTTACTGCTATTGAGGAATCCAAGGATCCTCATACACTCTCTTTAGATGAACTTATGGGTAGTGGAAACTCTAGGAGACCCCCTAAGAGAGAGTTAAATAGAGGTGAAACTAGTAGGAAAGAAAAGGACCAAATTATTTGTTATGAATGCAAAAAACCTGGTCATATTAAATTTGATTGTCCTTTGTATAGAAAGCAAAATGAGAAGAAACAAAAGAAGAAGGCAATGGTGGCTACTTGGAGTGATAGTGATTGCTCCGATGAAGAGAATGTAGAAGATGAAGTAGCCAACCTTTGTTTCATGGCTTTTGAAGATGAAAAGGTAACTTCTAACTTGTTAGATACTAATGAATACACTTTTGATGAATTGCAAGATGCATTTGATGAGCTAACCAATGAATTTGAATGCATGAATTTGAAATATAAGAAAATGATCTCTAAGTTGAAAAAGGAGAATGAAATGCTTGTGAATGTTAAATTAGAATGTGAAAAGAAATTAGAGAATGCAAATCTAGAAATAGAAGAATTAAATAGAAAGAACATTAATTTGCAAAACTCCTTTTCTAGATTTTACATGGGTCAACAAAAACTTGATCAAATGCTAGAGACTCAAAGAGCATTCTTTGATAGAGAAGGGTTAGGCTATAATGCATCTAACAAAGAGACTCATCTTAAAAACTTCCTAGTTAAAGATAAAAAATTTGTTTTGTGCACATTATGTAATAAACTAGGACATCCTTCACAAGCATGCACCTCTAGGATGACCATTATTAGAGGAAAAATGGCTGTCAAGATTTGGGTGCCTAAACATGTTTTAAATTCAAGTGATCAGTCCTTAAAGATGAAATAGATCCCTAAAGGATAAAAAATTATTAGTACTAACTCTCAAAGACCCAAGAAAATTTGGGTACCTAAGATAAAAGCTTGATGTGATTGTAGGAGGAAGAGTATTGCTACAAGGCTAAGTCCAAGGAGCATTGGTACCTTGATAGTGGATGCTCAAGACACATGACAGGTGACAAGATTCAATTCAAGTTCCTAAAGCATAAAAGTGGTGGAGAAGTCACATTTGGAGACAACTCCAAAGGACAAATTGAAGGAATTGGCTCAATTGGTAACTCTTACTCAACTATTGAGAATGTGTTGTATGTTAGAGGCTTAAAGCATAATTTGCTTAGTATTAGTCAATTGTGTGACAAGGGATTTAAAGTTGTGTTTGATGATTTGTGTTGTAATGTTGTTAATGCCAAAACTAATCAAATTGTTTTTATTGGACATAGACAAGGAAATATTTATATTGTGGATTTAAATGAACTTAATAGCAAAAATGTATGCTTTATGGCCACTAGAGAAGATGAACCTTGGTTATGGCATAGAAGACTAGGCCATGCTAGCATGCATGTTTTGTCTAAGTTAGCCAAAAGAGACCTAGTAGTAGGACTACCTAAGCTTCAATTTGAAAATGATAAAGTTTGTGAAGCATGTGTAAGAGGAAAACACAAAAGAATTTCATTTAAATCTAAGAAGTGTGTCACTACCTCTAGATCACTTCAACTTCTTCACTTAGATCTCTTTGGACCAACTAGGACAACTAGTTTAGGAGGTAAACACTATGGATTTGTGATAGCTGATGATTACACTAGGTTTACTTGGGTGTTCTTTTTGAGTGTTAAAAATGAGGCTTTAGATAAATTCATTATTTTCTCAAAACTTGTTCAAAATGAAAAAGGTTATTCCATTTCAAGTATTAGGAGTGACCATGGAAAAGAATTTGAAAATATGGGTTTTGATACATTTTGCAATGAGAATGGCATTAGCCATAATTTTTCAGCTCCTAGAACTCCTTAACAATATGGGGTAGTTGAAAGGAGAAATAGAACATTAGAAGAAATGGCTAGAACCATGCTTTGTGAAAATAACTTACCTAAATATTTTTGGGCTGAAGCAATAAACACTTCTTGCTATGTCATAAATAGAGCTATGGTAAGGCCTATTTTAAAGAAAACTCCCTATGAGCTTTATAAAGGAAAAAGACCTAACATAAGTTATTTTCACCCATTTGGATGTAAATGTTTTGTTTTGAACAATGGTAAAGATAACCTAGGAAAATTTGATGCTAAAAGTGATGAAGATATTTTTCTTGGCTATTCTCTAAATTCTAAGGCCTATAGAATTTTCAATAAAAGAACACTTGTAGTAGAAGAGTCAATACATGTAATCTTTGATGAATCAAATATCACTAGTAGAACCAATCTTGATGATGAAGTAGAGATCTTTGATGAACCTATAGTTGATCCATCTCAAGATAAGGATGTTAGAGTACAATTAGAAGATCTTACTATTAACAAAAATGAGGAGTCCATGGAACAAGAAATAATTGAGAAGGAATCTACGTGTCCTAGAGAACTTGGATATGTGAAAGATAATGATATTGTTGGAGATCCAACCATTGGAGTTAAGACTAGGTCAATTTATAGAAACATATGTCAACATGTAGCCTTTATGTCACAATTTGAGCCAAAGAAAGTGGATGAGGCCTTGAATGATGAAAATTGGATTATGGCCATGCAAGAAGAATTAAATCAATTTGAGAGAAGCAAAGTGTGGACATTAGTAGAAAGACCTAAAGATTATCCCATCATTGGAACCAAATGGATATTCAAGAATAATATGGATGAAAATAGCATTATTGTTAGAAACAAGGCTAGGTTAGTGGCTCAAGGTTATAAACAAGAAGAAGGAACAAACTTTGATGAAACCTATGCTCCGGTAGCTAGATTAGAAGCCATTAGGATGCTACTTGCTTTTGCATGCTACAAGGATTTTAAGTTATATCAAATGGATGTGAAAAGTGCTTTCTTAAATGGTTATATAAATGAAGAGGTTTATGTTAAGCAACCTCCCGGTTTTGAAAATCCAAAATTTCCTAACCATGTTCTCAAACTTTCAAAAGCCTTATATGGATTAAAACAAGCTCCTAGAGCTTGGTATGAAAGACTTTCAAAGTTTTTAATCGAAAAAGGTTTTACAAGAGGAAAGGTAGACACAACCTTATTTATTCAATCTAAGGGTCATGGCTTATTAGTAGTTCAAATTTATGTAGATGATATCATTTTTGGATCTACAGATGAGTCATTGTGCAAAAATTTCTCTAAACTAATGCAAGGCGAATTTGAAATGAGTATGATGGGAGAATTAACCTTCTTTCTAGGACTTCAAGTTAAACAATGCAAAGAAGGTATTTTCATAAATCAAGCTAAGTACACTAAAGATTTGCTCAAAAGATTTGGAATGGATGAGTCTAAACCTTACTATACACCTATGAGCACAAATATCAAGCTTGACAAGGATGAAGGAGGAAAATGTGTAGACACTAAACTATATAGGTCTATGATTGGCTCATTGCTATATTTAACTGCTAGTAGACCCGATATAATGTTTAGTGTATGCTTATGTGCAAGATTTCAATCATCCCCTAGAGAATCACACCTACAAGCAGTAAAAAGAATCCTTAGATACCTCAAAGACACTTCTTCTTTAGGACTTTGGTATCCTAAAGATTCTACACTTGATCTCCATGCTTATTCCGATGCGGATTTTTGTGGATGCAAAGTGGATAGGAAAAGCACATCGGGAACATGTCAATTCTTAGGAAGTAGGCTTATTTCATGGTTCTCTAAGAAGCAAAATAACGTAGCTCAATCCACAACCGAGGCTGAATATATAGCTTCCGGGAGTTGCTGTGCTCAAGTTTTATGGATTAAGCAACAAATGAGAGACTATGGAATAGAAATGAACCAAGTTCCCATTAAGTGTGACAACACTAGTGCTATCAATCTTACAAAAAATCCTATCCAACACTCTAGAACCAAGCACATTGAGATTAGGCATCATTTTATACGAGATCATGTGCAAAAAAGGGACATAATTTTAGAGTATGTAGACACATGCACCAATTAGCTGATACCTTCACAAAGCCCTTGGACAATGAGAGATTTTGCACTCTTAAAGGTGAATTAGGCATAATGAATGCTCCTTGAAGTAATTTGATGTTACATGAATGTCTTATGGTTGGTTTGTGATGATTGCAAGACAGCAATTTGAAGAATATAATTACACTTGCAATTCATGACCTTAACTTACTAAGTTACTGTTCATGTTCATAGCTCCTTGAGATTGAAATGTTGAATTCTGTGTGTTTTGCTCATGTTAAACTTCTTTCATTAGCCAAAACCCATTTCTCATGGTTAAGACACTATCACATCCATGTTCACCTATTGTGTCTGCATACTTAGCCATTTCTGCACTTTTCTACAGTTTTCTACATTTTTTTCTGCAATTTTTCAAACCCATTTCATGCATCTCAAGTGCAAAAATCAACTTTTGATTTTCAGATGCTCAAACTACATAAGTTTCATTGTTTTCAAATCAATTTTATGCATCACGAATGCGGCAAGTGGCTGAGGAGACAATCCTTCACCAATAGGATTGATTTCCCAGTCTGTTGGCCAAAATTCTGACTGATGGGAGCAATCTGCCTAAAAGGGATCGATTCCTACTGTAGAGGGATCGATCCCCTCTTGACAGAATTGACTTCGTCCTTCTTTTAAACCGTCGGGCCCTCCTTCCTTTCCAACTATTCACCTTCTTCTTCACCTCTCCACGCTGTTCCCCATTTTCTCTCATCCAAAATTTCTAGATCTCACTCATTTCTTCACCAATTCGCTTCATTCTTTCACCAATCTTCCTCATTTCTTTCTCTTTTTCATTTCCCCTCCTCATTTCCTGACCAAATCTCCTATTTTCTTCTCTTCCTTCTTCTTCCACACCATGGTTACTATTCACCCAACATTTCAATTGTAAGTCTTTCTCACATTTTTCATTAATTTTTTCTTGCATTTCTCGTTTCTTTTATCATGTCTTGACTACCCATTTGTATATCTTGCATTGCTTTCATTTCCATCTAGTTTTTTCCCTTCATTTGGCACTTGTCTCTTTTCTAGAGTTTATACTTAGCCTTTTTGTAGTTCTTAATCCATATTTCCTTGTCATATCTGTTCTATGTATTGTCTGTTGTGATTATCTGCTGTTGGTTAGATCATATCTCTCCCAAACACTCATCCATAGTTCACCAAACTTGTGCCTACCACCTGTTCGATAAAAGTTCTCAACGAAATTTTCTATCTTTTTCTTACTCCATATGGCTCCTAAGCTTAAGCATACCGCTCACAAACGCAAAACTAGTGCTTCCACTTTCTCCTCCTCCATACCAGCCACCTTTAACCAATGCTTTCGCCATGCCAATGAGAAAACACGATTTCTAGCGAACTTTGCCAATATGCCTATTAAGCATTGGCGTCCAATTGATTTCGATTTCCTCGAATCAATTAATTTCCCTTACTTGGCCAAATTCGCTGAATTTAATTGGATTAACTTTCTCAAAATCAACACTCTGGTTCCTCCAAACATCATTCATGCTTTCTTTTCCAATGCCGAAACCATCACGGATCCAAATGATGAATGTCGTGTTGTAGGAATTCGATCCTATGTCATGGGCAAACACATTGAAATCACCACACAATCCCTCTTTGTTGTCTTTAGAGTTCTCGACCACGGTACTATTTATGAGAATGTTGAAGTCCCTTTAGAGTTTTCCGTTATCAATAATCGTGCAAGTGACCTTCCTGTCTTCGCCCGACTCCTACATATCATAATCTCCTGGAATCTTCGACCACTTGGCACCAGATATTCTCACCTTAGGAAACTTGATCGTTTTTGGCTCCATCATATTCATACACCTGATGGTCTTCAACCACACCTCCTTCACTTTATCCTTCAAGATTGGGTGAAGATTGTCACTAATAAAGTACACACAATTGTCTTCCCTCAACCTCTCGCCTTTTACTTAATCTCTAAAGGCGTTGACTATTCATGTGAGGTTGGTGTACTTCCGGATCCCAGCACCACGATCAATCTCGCCACTCTCCATAACCTTGGGTGGTATCAACGTCAACGGGGAGATACAATCGAATGGGTCAAGGGTTATGGACAAGCTGAACCTCCCAAACATGCTCCGCAAGGAGTCGGAGAAGAAGGAGGAGACGGAGACGACGTACCTGCAGTGCCCACATCTTCTGCACCCTCAGGTTCTACGTCAACCTCTCTTGACCAGATCATGCTAATGCTTCAACAAATGCACACCTCTCAGCAAAATTTCCAGCAGGACGTCACTCAACGACTTGATCAGATCGAGGACACTCAAGCTACCATGTATGATGAAATCCAAGATGTTCATATGCAACACGAGGATTTCATGGACCAGTACTACAAGTCATTTCCTCGGCGCTGATTGTGATTGTCGTGTGGGATGTGCTTTTACCTTGCTATGCTTATAGCCTTGGTGTTTTATCCTTTGCTGTGTTCTGTCGGCTTTAGTGTTTCGTTGTCTGAACTTTCTTAGATCTCTGCACTGATGTGATATGTTTTGAACCTTTTATGACTCTGTCTATGACTATGTTAATGACATTGCTAGTTATGCTTTCTAGTGGTTTTATGTTAATGACTATGTCTTGTTCTGACACTAATTGTGCGTTCATGACATTGGGTTGATCTTTGTTTCTCTTTATTTCATTGCCAATGCTATTGCTTATTCTGCTTCTTATTGGTATACCCTTATTGCTTTAAATTGACTTATACCACTAACTATTTCCCCATACTATTTGTTCTGTTTATTCATTTGCTATGACAAAAAGGGGGAGAATTAATATGGTAAATCTTTCATGCATAAATTGAGGGGGAGCAAGATAAGCAAGATATTTTTCATGTAGAAATTGAGGGGGAGCAAAGCAAAATGATTTTCAAGCAAAATATTTCTCCATGTATAAATTGAGGGGGAGACAAGCAAAATGATTTTCATAATATCAAAATTATAAGCAAATATATCTTAAGCAAATTTACCTTATGTTTTGTCATATCAAAAAGAGGGAGATTGTTAGCTTTAATTTGACAAGCATTTTGAAATGACAAAACTCAAGTAAGCTTAAAATTGATTTTTCTCTAAGTAAATTTGCTTTGAATGAACTCAATGATAGAAATTATTTTAACAAAGTCTTGGATTGAGATTTCAATTGAAAAAGTCAGTAAATACTCTTAGAAAAGTGTTAGAAAGTTTTTAACTAACTTAGAATCATAAAAGCCATAAACTATGCGCAAATTAAGTGCAGGAAAGCCTACTGGACAAAAGGGATCGATCCCTACTGTAGAGGGATCGATCCCAAAAAGGTAGAATGCTCAGAAGCCACCCGGGAGAAGTTTGGAAAGCATTCTGGTGAAAAGGGATCGATCCCCCCATGAAAGGGATCGATCCCTTTGCTCGAAAATCTGACTCTAACGGCTAGGTTTTGAAGGTTTCAACAGGAAGAAATGCATTAAATGCTTCACCAACTGTTCCAGTCGTTGGATGGACTATAAATAGAGACATTTATGAAGTTTGGAGGTAGAACAAGCATTCAAAAGTATTCAAGCTTCAAGAGAGAAATTCAAATCTGAAATTGTTCATTGTGTTACTCCATTTTGTGAGTCTCATCTGTGTTCTTCACCCATTCACTGAAAATTCTTGTTATTCAAGGGGTGAGCTATCCTTGTAAGGTCTGATATTGTAGAGTGTTTGGTAGCAATACAAGGGTAGAGGCTTAGAAGGATATTTTAAAGTCTCTAGAAAAATTGTAAGAGGTCTTGCCACACCTTCAAGTGGTTTGTAAGGATTCTCAAGGAAGAGGTGAATCAAAACCTTGACAAGGAGTTCAAGGAGAGAGGACGTAGGCAAGAGATTGGCCGAACCTCTATAAACTTGTGTTTGCTTCTCTTTTCCTTACTCTTATTTACTGCATTTATTTCATCATTGTTTATTTTGCTTGGATTGTGCATTAAGAGCTAGGAAAATTAGAAAGAATTAGAAAAACCGATTCACCCCCCTCTCGGTAGAGCCAACATAGACCACTACATATAAATTTTTCACCATATATTTATACTCCCTAAAATTCCTTATCAATTTGAGAGTTATCAATTTCCACTCCTTTTTTGCACAATATATGATTCATAATGTTTATCATCCGTTTTCTCAATTAGTGTCAAGTTGATATAGTTTGGTAACTATCATTTACCAATTTAATCAGTAGTATGTAATTGTCCCAGTAGCTTCAAATCTCATGCATCCTCTCTCTCATTATATCTTCAAACGTTTCTATACTACGTTAAGATATTGACATTAGTACGGAGTGATGCTGTCAATAAATTTGGAATCTCAAGGCCTTTTACTATATCTCATTAAGCATATGGCAACTCAGAGATTCTCATCACGTGTAATGCTCACTGGAACTGTACATATACATTTACACTGTTTCACACTCATACTTCGACTATGGCACTAGAGAATCTAGGAGTTCGATAGTGGAAAAGTGATTCCATTTAGACAATCAGTCTTTAATCACTTCCATATCATCATATCTCTTTTGAACTCTTTATTGTCCACAATATTCATTTTCACATTTATTCCATCAAGGCTGTATCTCATTGCAGACCTTACTGTTAATTATCTCTTACAATAAATGAAGCACTTGGCAATCAATTTCTCTCAATATCTCTTTTCATGTTATATTGTCATTACATCTCTTATTCTTATGGTATATTCAATATCACTTAAATTCTAGAATATACCTGGGAATATACTCTTTTCATAATTTAGATTATATGGTTGAATCCTCAAATTATCCATTTAATCACCACAGTATCTATACAATTCCACCATTTCTATCATTTCGAGGTGGTTATATGTATATATAACACTTTTCTATTACATTACTAGTAGTAAAAAGTTAAATCATGTATTTACTCCTTTGAGTATCATTTATTTTCACCTGTCAGTTTGGCTCGATCTTTCATCTAGCCATAATCATCTGACAACCAAATGAAATCACTTTTAATCTTAATTTCGAGAACTACTTTATGTTCCCTACTCATCATGTAGCTTACTTTCTTATTTCATTTTCATCTTTTACTTTCATCAATTTAGTCGGTTTTCTCAAGTGGTATGGTACTCTACTGTTAAAATCTTTTAACATTTTGCATACCATCTTTTCTTCACACTTATTCATTTACCGACTTTAACTTCTTTAATTATATCTCATTAGTAGAGCAGCTAGTCCCATAACTCTTTTATAGACTGGCAGTAATATCTAGCTAGACTCATTAATTCTGTACCTCAATCATTATCTCTCTATCATAGACAGATTCACTGTCATTCTGTCATTTTGAGATCATATATCCCAAAAACGGATACGGTCTAGCCAAATCTCTTATTTGCCAAACTTAACACAAGTCCATAGTCTTTGAGAGTTTAAAGGGTCATACCACAATGCTACTCATGTTCCCATTTGTATCTTTAACTATTTTGATACCTCATAACTTTATCTTGTATGGATGCTTCATTCATTAGGGTTATATATCTCCATAGGAACTCGTAAACTTCATGTCGAGTTCTAATCAGTATTTCATGGACCTCAGTCTCTAACTTTTATCTAATGACGCTTTATACAGAGGCTAGTCTTATGGACTTCTTATACCTCTTTGATTACATCTAGTAAGGCATCAATTCCATACAAATGAATATTCGTTCTTAATAAGAACCTTATTGCATAATAGGGATTTAATATCTCATTTAATTCATCCTCAAATTATGTCATCTGTATTTCCATTAATTACACTTGTACAAGTGAATTGCATTATATACATATTTTCTAGAGTTGTTGTAAAGCTTTCGGACCTTTTTTAAGGTCTCCGATATAAGCTCAGGAATAGAATCCGTATCGAAAATCGAGTTAGTGTTAACCCGACCTCTCAAATCCATATTACCTTGAAAAATTTCTCAAAAATCACCTCCGATACTTTTTAATTACTCATCTCTTACTGTTTTGGACATTTCATCTCTATGTCCAATCATTTCATTATACATCCTCAAGGCAAAGACATTTACTATTCAATTTATTTTAATATATACTTTACCTTGATTCACTTATTTGCTCATATTCACAACATTATTAATCTTAATTAATATGCTGTATCAAATGTAACAATTTAGTTAACACATTTCATAGCTAACCGATTTATTACTGTGACTCATTTTAAAACCATTTTCATTTAATAAACTCAGGTTAGCTGTCATCTTCTTCTTTTTATCACTTTACTATTCTTATACATATACTCCAATTTACAGTGTATCATGCTGTAACCCATATTCACAATATTTCGGTTCTCTATATAAATATTTGTTTGATACCTCAAAAACAATATAACTGTATAGAACCATGATTAACCTTCTCAGTCAATTTTTGTATTCATTTCACTTTTCATAATATTCAAAGATCCTGTAATAAACCTCCAATTCAATACTCTTAATTTAGGCCCTTACAGTCAATAATTAGGCCAATCACCTTGCGACATTCCACTACACACTTATGGGATCACACCATGTAAGGCCCCGATCTGTCCGCCGTCTGCCTTTACACATCTGTACTTTCCTCTATGGCGAGCCCTCTGGCCCTCTCAAGGCTTTCTCATGAAGCCCAGCCTGTTCACTAGGTCACTCACAATTCGCGTCCACAATCTAAGTGTAAGTGGAATCAGTAATAGGGATCGCTATATTCATATTACATCCTCTATGCCATTAATAACTCCATTACTATCAATGGATTCAAGATCAACTTAGTTTTATCACTGTTCAGAACATAGCCCAGTATAGGGGCATTTTCGTCATTTCAACATTTATTTCTTTCTCCTCAGTATACATTTAAACCAAGGATCTTATTATCTATATGCTGATATGTAACAATCTGAGCACCTAATATTTACTCAATTTTACACAATTTTCCTCGGTTGGGCTGTTTGTGATGCTTTTAACACTTGCACAATACAGTAATAAATGATAAACATTTACTCATTTAATTGATTCGGAATATAAAATTTTTACAATATTCCTTACACTTTACATCCCCTATTTCTAATTTACAATAAAGTAGTACTGTATACGTATGTCTGAATATAAAAGAAATGTGACTATACCTTTAAAATTGATGCACTTTGCCCCAGTGTACAATTTATAGCTCTATTATCTGAGGAAGCTCTCAAATCATCTTTGAAATTAATCTGAAATGTTGGGAAATAAAGGAGTGAGTGAACCACGTGCTCAGTAAAGGAGTCGTATGCTGCTTGATATAATGAAATCTATATGCAGCAAAAATATTTATTTTCCTAACGGTGTACTAGGCACTGTAAGGAAGGATACTATAATCAGTCGGGAAATCCAGATGGAGCATAGAAGGTATTTTGAAATACATATCTTGTCCCGGAAACCTAGAGCGACTATAGAGAGTAATTAAATAAATTGTTTTCTTTTAAAACAAATTAACTTACATTTCTCATAAGTAATAAATGGTATAAACCATATAACATTTCTTTTTAGTAATCTTTTTCAAAACACATGATAGTACAGTGAAACAACAGCTCAGTGAACAGTGACTTTAAAACTGTAGAAACAGTAAATATCTTTTCAATTCAATAACTTATGAAAATCCAAATCGTTGGATAAATAGTTTAGTAATTATTTCTATTTCATAAATAATTTTCATAATATTCTTTCCCAGTAAAACACTAATTCTCATCTCAGTTTAGTTAACAGTATTCAGTATGGTTTAGTTCAGTAAACAGTATTTCACAATGTTATTCAGTGCAGAAGGATAATTTTCAGTAAAATTCATTTCAGTAAACGATGAAAGGTTTTTAGTAAACCTTTTTTACTTTAGGAATAATAAAATGTTCATTTTAGAACATTTTAAATGTATAAAACACTTAAATCCTATAGTACAGTAACAGTAGATGTAAAACCGTAGAAACCATAATAGTCATATCTTGTACGATAGTTTCCAAATATCCAAATAATGGATTAAACAGTGTAATAATTATTTCTAAATTTAGAAATAATTTCCATCATTCTTTTCTCCAGTAAACAGTAGTATTCATTTCTTTTCAATAAACAGTAAAGGTTCAGTAAAACGGTTAACAGTAGTTCTAAGTTTAGAAACCGTAAACCATAATTCAATAAAATAGAACTTGTAGTTCTCAGTTCGATAAAGCACTAAACAGTGAATCACAGTTCAATAGTAATAAACAGTAGTTCATAGTTTCAGTAAAGCATAAATCAGTGATTCACAATGCAGTATCAATAAACAGTAAGTTGAGACTAGGCATCACCCTACATGGTATCATGCTATAATCGTCAACTAGGGACACAGTATCGTCCACTAAGGGACACAGTACAGTAAACAGTCTAGATCTATGGCCATAGTCTAAGGTTGTCCTCGGATACACTTACCAGGTGGCACCGAGACCACTGATTACTTGGCGGGTCTATCAGCACACATGAACAGTAACAGTATAACAGTGAGCATGAATCTCGGGGCCTAAAGTCTCAAAAATCAATTTATTTTCTCATAAAATACCTTCAAGGAATTTTATAAATCAAATCATTTATTTCCATGATTATTTCCAAAAATGCATTTATTTCTCTTTTCAAACACAGTAAACCAGTCGGTAAATATCCATGTATATAGTGAGAAAATAAATAAATATTCATTTTGAGTATTTAACATTTCATAAATCATAAATAATTTCTCACTAATTCAAAATATTAAAACATGAATATTTAAATTTAGAAATTTTCTCATAAATTCCATTTTTATGGGGGAATTTGTGTAAATAGACTCCAATTATGTCATTTGACCCAAATTAATCATCTAAAATATTTATAATATTTTAGAATATTTCTGGTAAATTTTCGACAGCATAACAGCTGTGGATTCCTAACCTCCTGCACAGAACTTACAGTATATAAACCAGCTTTTCAACCAAAATTCATGCATGTTTCAAACCAAATCATGCTTCCAACATTTTCATAAGATATATCTCAATAAAACATGCATTCGTTATATCTCTACAACTCACACACTTCTCCCTTACCTGTACGGTGTCATTTCATTCAAACCGTACACTTTGTGACCTTGAACCAATGATTAGGTCCTTATTCGTCTCCTTTCTCATTTTGTGGATTTAGCTTCGGAGCTGCAGAAGATGAGTCATACAAGTTCAATTCCGAAACATACATATACACTAAGCATTCTTAGAAATCCTACTCATTAAGGTAGAATTATTTTTTATAAGAATTTATGACTTATCAACGCCTTTCTATTCATAACAGAAAATATTGAATTCTGATTAATGCACCGTCAATTTTATATGAAATTTGACTTAATTCCCTATCCAGATGTATAAAGCCCATTTTCTAGTTCATTCCATATTGTTTCTCACAATTTTCCAAAGTTCAACCCAATCCTGACCCATATGGCAGGATGGTTTTCTGACCTTTGTGCATTAAAATTTAGATTACTAATTATAGGGATATCCAAAATTATGAATCCAAAAACCATATGAATATTAATCCAATTCCATATTCAGAATAGCAAGTTTCACAATTTTATCATTTCGAAATTATTTTTAATAATTCCTCAAAATTACCCTATTTCCATATGCATTCTGTCAGATTATCTACTGACCTCTATATACAAATTGGGCCATATCGCAAGATAGGTTTGTCCAAATTGTGTAAACTCAAAACCATATTATTCTCAACTCATTTACCTTTCCAGAAACATAACGTTTGCAGTCAAATTCAATCTGTGCTATGTTCTACAAATTTTCAAAGTTGACACAGAGCATCTCGCCTATTGCACTGAGTGCCCGGTGTTCAGCTGCCTATATCTCAGGCTATACAACTCCAAATTAGGTAATTACAAGACTGAATTTTTCATATTTCATAAGGCTATCTTTCATAATTATTTCAGAATTTATTTCATTCTAAAACCTCCAAACTGAATTTGTTAAATTGGGGCTCTGACAGGACAGAATTCCAGCAGAGTTGAAATCTACCCTTAACATTTGTTTCTCTTTTTTTCTCAACTCTAACCCTATGAATATTTTCTATTCACTTAGTATATTTATCAAACACCTTCCATACATTAAGGATTTATCATTATCATCTACTTCACACTAAGGCCAAATGGCCCTTGTCATGGAAATTTCTTGATTTTCAATCTTTTTCTAAATCTAATGTTTCTATCTTTATTTGTCCATCTTAAGCTTTCATTTCCTACCATTTTTATGCATCAAAGTGCATGGATTCATCATGAACCATGGCTGGTCGAAACCCATAAATATGACACATTTTTATTTAACCATTTTTAGGTAAATCCAATGCCATAATCTTTTTCTACACCTTGAATACACTAGGAATACAACCTTGAAATGAATCAAAACTTCAAGATTTGCCATAAATCTTACCTTGGCCGAAACCTTCATGAGCTCCTATCTCCTTGTTTTCTTCCTCTTTTGATGAGATTTTGGTGTCTATGGAAAGAGGATGTGACAAGGAACAATTTTGCTGGAAATGGTTATCTTGAATTTCTTTTTATTTTTGATGTTTTTGAAGCTTTAAAGTTTTTATTTTCTTTTGGTCATGGGTGTCGTGGCAGAGGTTGAAGAAGAGCTGCAGGAGTGTCGGCTGTAGCTTCAAAATTCTGCTAAAATTTGTCTTCTTCCAACCAATGGAAAGTGGCCACTTGTCACCACCATAAAATTCCTTTTCATTTTCCACCATTTATTCTTTTATCACACTATTACTATTATTAATAATATTTTTCCAGCTTATAAATTTATTTAAATTCAATTTAATTTATTTTAGTCAATTTCTGGTCATTATTGACTAATTTGACCAGTCTCCCTTTATGTTAAATGACCATTTTGCCCCTAGTTACTTAAAATATTAACGATTTTGCCATTTAGCTTTCGATTTCATCAAAACCGTGCAAATGAACTCCAAAAATTATGATTCCATCACCAATAAATCACATTTAATGTAACTTGATGAATGGAAGTGATTTCGTTACCGCGCGGTGCACCGATAATGAGATATTACGGTTTCACCCTTCACGAACCTCAGTGAAATTTTTCGATCAAACCAACTTTTTCATCAAATCTTTTGACACTATGACATTCCCCTTTTTATGTAGTTTATTATGATATTTTTACTTTGTCCCAACTCATTTTATTATGGGCAAAATTTACGAAAATGCCCTTGGGACATAACCATCATTTTCCAATTTGTTTTCCAAAATTCTTAAAATAATCCCAAATAATCCAAAAATTATTTTTATGCCTCCAAATATTTATTTAATATTTATTTCACCTTCTGACCATCATATTTCATTTATATCCTCAATAAAATAGTATAATTCAAGGTAAGGCCCACATACCCAATTCACTTAATTGTACCAAATAAACTTTATTTTAATAATTAAATAATTACAAATATCTTGTACAGTGTAGTAGAATCAGGTTTTACATGATAGTATCCTTTCTCATACTAATATCAGCAATTTAATATCTTGTTTAATTTTGACAGAGAAGTCCACTGGGATCTATAATTGAAATATTCTGCTTGTAATGCAGCCTTACACCATCATTTACTCTATCAAATCAGTCAATTCCAACTTCTGTCGGTCTATTATGACTTTAGCTAAAATTTTGGAGGCATGGGCATTTTGGTCTTTTTTGCCAAAAATTTTCTCTCTTCAAACCTTTAACCGGTGATCTTAAGGTCTATTTAAGGATGATATTTCATTCCCTTCCTTTCTATCATCACTTTCAAGTCTCAGTTCGATCCGGATAGAAAAGTACTGGTGGGGCCCTCACCGAGTCCATTTCTATTCCTTACCGAACCGACCTTCTTTAAGATTATAAGATCACCAATTCAGAAAATTTCTAGAGCCGTTTTCCTCTTTAACATCCTTATTTCAAAATTTATCACTCTCTTTTTAAAACATTCAACTTAATTTGCAATTATTTATTTTCTCTATGTATTTAGACTACACAGTACTACATGGGATGTTAACCTTTGCAACACATTTTCTTTCCAAAAGTATCAACAGACATCAGGCCAACCTTGCTCTGATACTATTAAATTTTAACAGTCCAGTTACACAGTAGTACACATGTTTTTATACAATTTTGACGGTTGGGCTGTCTACGATACTTTACTTTTCTTTTACAGTTAAACAATTTCATATGATATTCCAATAACATTTACATCCTATATTTTAATTCACAAGGAAGTAGTACTGTAGATAAGTCTAAATACAAAAAATAAATGATCGTACCTCATGTAGTAAATCAAGCTGTCGCATTGTCTCCAAATGCATAGCCGAAATCCTTAGATATCAGACTCTCAGTCCTCGAAATCTGAAATGTTAAAATTAAGGGGTGAGCAAACCACGGCTCAGTAAGAGAGTTATATGCAACACTTGATATTCAACTACCTATATGCTGAAAAACTTTTTCGCTTTCTTTAAAGTTTCCTAGAAGGGCTCTAGGCTCACATGTAGGAAGGATACTATAGTCGGCTAGGGATCCAGATGGAGTAAGGCAGGTATTTTGAAATACCTGTCTTGTCCCGGAACCAGAAGCAATTGTAGAGAGTACTATATAAATTGTTCTCAAAATGATTTAACATTCGTTTTTCATAGACTAAACCATTTATTTCTCTTCACTTCAGCATGGTTTAGAACACTTGACAATTCAGTAGTAAAACAATAGTTTACTTCTGTTCTCTTTAGTACAGTTAAAAACACGTGATCGTACAATGGTTTGTAAATATCCAAATCATTGGATAAACAATTCTGTAATTATTTCTATCTTGGAAATAATTTTCATGTTATTCTTTTTTTTGAATAAACATTAATTTCTCTTTAGTTCAGAGACCGTATCTTACAGTTCAGTAAAACACTAATATTCAGTATAGTACTATTCGGTAAAACAGTATCTTGATACGGTTTAGTCAATAAACAGTAAACAATAGCTACCAATTCACTAAACAGTATACGGTAGCTTTTAGTTCAGTAAACAGTAAATGGTAGCTTTCAGTTCGGTAAATCAGTAATCATTGGCTACCATTTCAGTAAACAGTCAACAGTAACAATACAGTTCAGTAAAATAGTGTTTTGGTACGGTTTTGCTCAGTAAACAGTAAACAGTACAATGATTCAGTAAATCGTAAACAGTACAGTACAGTAAACAGGATTTAGTAAATCCTTTCATAAACAGTAATCAGTAAGTGAGACTAGGCATCACCCTACAATTAAATCACGCTATCTTCGTCCACTAAGGGACACAGTAATCATCATCTCCGAAAGGACATAGTAAATAGTGAGATCTATGGCCATGATCTATAATATGTCCTCGGTGTACACTTGCCAGGTGACATCCGAGACGCTGATGACTGGCGAGTCAATCAGCCACGTGACAGTAACAGTAATGGTATGATCCATGAAACTCGGGGCTTAAGTCTCAAAACAGTATAAAATCGTACCATAGCTTTTATGGATTTTAAACACAGTAAATCGAAATATTTCTCAATTATCCATAAGGCTCACATGTATAAATCCTCACCTTTATGAAATAAATAAAATAAATAACATTTTTCAAAAATTTCATAAAGGCTTAAATTATATTTTCCATACGGTGAAAACAGTAAATAAATTAATTATACTGTAATTTAAAATCTCATAAATATTTCTTTTTCACTGTAAACATGTACACACGCTTTTCCGTGCTTTCTATCGAAAACATGGTTTTCAAAGTTATCGGAATTCAAACCAATTATTTTTATGATTTATGAAAAATAAAATATTTATTTTTCCAAATCAACAATCCCATCACCATGTTTTCCTCTATAACACGTGTGGAGACCTTCTAGTTTCAAAATATCATTTTTCATCTTTAATTAACCTTTATGGAATTTCTATAAATAATTATTTTCACTATTAAATCCATAAAGGTTAATTATGAAATCAAGTGAATATTTGAAGAAATCTTAATAAAATATTCACTTTGTGTCTTTTCATATTCCATCTTGTTTCACGTGAAATCTCACATATCGGGAGAATTTTCGATAATTTCATTTTCACAATTCTCGAAAACATGAATATTTTTAAAATTAACTTCCTAATATTCATGTTTTGTGAAAAATAATCGATTTCTCAATTTTCGTGGCTGGAAATCGTTTCTCGTGAAATTAAATCATTTATAATGATTTTTAGTAATTTTCGATAAATTTTTGGCAGTATAACGGCTGCCGATTGGCTAGCCTCCTGCACGAAAAATACAGTTTACAATTCAACCGACACATCATCACAATTTCCAACCAATCAGTATAAACAGCATTTATAAAATTTAAATTCATAATTAAAACATGTGTGCCGAATATCCTTACAGGCTGCACATGTCTCCCTTACCTCTCCCGAATCGATGACTGCCTCATTACGTCGGCCCGTGTTCACCTCTCCCGACTCCATCGTCTCATTCATCGAGAACGATTTCTGGAAACCAAATTCTAACATTTTAGAATTTTCACAAATAATTTATTTAATTAAATAATTAGAATAATTTTCGTAAATTCCTACCGAATTTTCGGGATTTTTGAATTTTCAAATTTTCGAATTCTCGAAAATTTCTTTTTCTTTCTTTTTTCTTTTCTTTCTCTTTCTTTTCTTTCTTCCTTTTTCTTTTTCTTTTCTTTTCTTTTCTTTTCTTTTCTCCCTTTTTTGGTCTGAACTGGTTCGGATCGATTTAGACCCGTTCAGCCTTCCTCCATCGGTTCAGCCGGTTCAGCTTCATCCCCTCGGCATCACCACTAGTTCAGCTCCTCCACAGCTGCCTGAGGTCATGGCGAAGCCATTTCTGGTCTCCCTTTCCTCCCAGCGACGATGATGACGTCGGATCTAGGACGGTGGGTTTCGGCTCATTTCTCTCCTCTTTTCTCTTCCGTTTCTTTTTTTTCCACCACCGGCGGCTCCTTTTCCTTCCTCTTACCTCCGCCGATGATGGGGATGTAGTTGAGGTGACCGGATCGGCCGGCACCGCCATTTTCCTCTCCCTCTTTTCTTCTTTGGTTTCGACTTGCTTCTCCCCTTTTTCCTTTTCCTTTTTCTGTTTCGGGCTATCGCCGATCATTCTCCACTTCCTCCTCTCACCGGCGATGCCCTTCTCTCTCCGCCTCTTCCTTCTCTTCCGCCGACTAGGTCGACCGGTTCTTTTGGGAAAAGGAATCAGGATTTTCCCGATTCCCATCTGTTTTCTTCTTCTTCTTTTTTTAATATATATAATTATAATTATATAATTATATACATATAATTGAAATACGATATTATATACATATAATATATATAAAATTATATTATTATAATTATATGTATTTACCACATTATGTATATATGGATATTTATGTATATACATTGTATATATAAACCTTTTATATATATATATATATATATATATATATATATATCTATATATCTATACACCTTAATTTAAATACTATATATATATTTCATATATATATTCATATGTATATATATACATAGATGTATAAAATCCACATATGTATTTATTTAATATATAAAATAGTATATATCAATGTATAATATATATACTAT
This sequence comes from Heritiera fomes, assembly GCA_032173925.1. Lineage (NCBI taxonomy): Eukaryota > Viridiplantae > Streptophyta > Magnoliopsida > Malvales > Malvaceae > Heritiera > Heritiera fomes. The sequence continues at coordinate 20,586,314 of JAPDPM010000016.1, read as the reverse complement.
ATTTCATATATACATATGTACTTATGTAAAACATATAAAAATATATTTATATAATCTAATTATATAAATATATAGATATATACATTTTTTATTTCTTACAATTTGGACCTCTCAGTATCCAAATTATATTTCTCCATTTTCATTTCTTATTTTCTTATTTAATTTGGATTTCTTCATATCCAAATTAAATTCCACAAATTTATCCTTTCATCGATTTTTTGAATTTCCAAATATTCCTATCTTGTAAATAATTCATTTATTTACTTTAATTTATCTTTCGCATTAAATTTATATCTACGAATAATTAATATTAAAATTTGAAAAATTCGCGGTTATCACAGGAGGTGGCATGGGAAAGGTTGAAGAAGAGCTGAAGAAGGTCGACTGCTGTTCTGTTTTTATTGCTGGAATTTTTTGGGTACATATCAAATTACCATTTTGCCCTTAATGAGTCAACATATTTACAGTTTGTGTCATTTTGCCTCTTTTTCGTAAAAACCATGTAAATGACCTCCAAAAATTATAATTCCAGCACCAATAAATCATATTTAATGTAACTTGATGAATGGAAGTGGTTTCATTTACGCGCGGTACACTGATATGAGAAATTATAGTTTTACCCTTTTTGAACCACCCGCGAAATTTTTTGATCAAACTAGCTTTTTAAACCAATCTTTTTACACTATAAAATTCTCCTTTTCATGTAGATTATCATGATATTTTTACTTTATCCCAACTAATTTTTATGTGGGCGTAATTTACGAAAATGCCCTCGAGACATAATCGTCATTTTCCATTTTGTTTTCCAAAAATTCTAAAAATAATTCCACATGTCATAAAAATTATTTCTATGCCTCCAAGACATTATTTAATATTTATTTCACCCTCAATACACTGTAATCTCAGTCATTAGTCCACTAAAATAATAAAATTCAAGGTAGGGCCCACATAACTAATTCACTTAATTTCACCAAATAAATTTTATTTAAGTAATTAAATAACTACAAATATTCGGTACAGTACAATAGAAATAGGTCTTACACCATTAGACTTAAAAGTTGTTTTACAACAAAAGTTCAAACTACATCCATGAAAAGTCTAATCTCTAAGGCTTTGGTTTCCTCAAGAAGTTCATAACCTATAGATAATGGTCTTGTGCTTCATCTAGGAACTCTGACAAATGATGACCACGATCAGTAATTGGACTCATTCCTGACTTTAGCTCTTGCACCCTTTCCTCCATTTCCTCAACTTTCCTGGCGGCCATGCTAATTTGCTTGAATAAATGTTTCAGATGTTGTTGTTGCAGAAAATGAGCACGTATCCATTCCTCACATTCATCAGCCAAGACCCGCAAGTCGTCAACTTTTTCTTAGAGTGTTATGACATGGCTTTGGGATTCTGATAGCGTTTTTCCCATCATTTGCATTTGAGCTTGCATATGGTCCATTTCGCTCTCAAGTTGCTTGTACTCAAGATTGTTTTGACTCTTTGCCTGGAGTTGTTCATTTTCCCTTTGTATGCGACCCAATTCAGCAGTGGTGGACAAGATCGTGCTATTCGTGTCCTTTAACAGTGTCCTCCATTCATTTCGCTCTTCTTGGATTCTCTTGTTCCAATGCTCTGAACTCTTTTCATTTCATGCTTGAGTCTTTTATTTTCACATTCCAACTTATTTTTCTCTTCCTGAAGCTTTCTTTTAGCAACTTCTGCTTCTAACAATATGTCTCGAGGCTTTGGAGAGGCTACAGTATCTAAGCTTTCTTCCTTTGGGAGCACGAGATCTTGCGTATGTCTATAATGCCAAACAAAATACTCAACATTACTATTGTTTGTTAGCTTTCCTCCTTCAATTCTTCAAGCCTGTTTCCATAACTTAGCAATTTCTTCAACTTTTTCAATAGTTTAGGGCTCTCCATATGTGAATTCCAACTGGTTAAGTGTATGCATCACCGAGACAAATTACTCGTATCCATGTTGTCTCATTACCAAGATCGGAGCGTAGCTAGCTGCACCCCATAGTCCCATAAGAAGAACCTAATATTTGTCTCCACAACCATACAATATCGGATGAAGCTTCATCCATGGAGCTCTCCATACCATGTCATGAGTTTCTAAACAACGTAGGTATGTCACCCATTGCTTTTCTATCTTTGGCTTTGGCCACTTAATCTCACAAAATTCCTTAATGGAAATGCTTGAAGCAAAGTAAAACTTTTGAAATTTTCCCTCTTCCATTTTGAAGTGGCTTTGCATCCAAATATATAAGAGTTGTGTGCAACCAAGGAATTGTCCTTTTCCATTGCGTAGACAAAAAATCAAGGATCTCATAGTTTCAGCCAAAATGACCAGTACAAGATTAACATGATTCTTTATTTGCTCCAAAAAGTCTACCACAGCCACATCAATGTATCCCAACACTTTTAGAAAGATCACTAATCCATAAAGAGCTAGAGTGAAGATACACCTACACCATTTCTCATCGGTGTTTTTCATAAGATAATCATACAGGAAACTCCAAGGAATGCAAGTACTCTCACCTTTTTGCTTGGCGTGCTTTTCCACATATTCAAGCCTAATCCCTATCATCTTTACAAGCTTTTTTTGATAACCACTCTTCTTATCACGTAAGTAGACCTTATTAGGACTTGAAGGTTCTAGGCAGAGCATGATAGAATACTCTTCTATGGTTGGCACCATATCTTCTTTATCAAACACAAAACATCTATGTGAAGGATCCCAAAACCAAAACATAGCTCTAATAAGTTGATCATTCACATTTATTGAAAGTAATAATGCTATATCTCCATATTGTCCTTGAAACTTCTCTTGCATCGGCCCTTTCCAGCGTGCCCAAATCATAGACAAGTCGACATAATCATTCCTTCTTAGATCGAAATGCATTTCCCTACCCAAAGCTAACACATATTCCATCAGCAAGCAATCCCCATTTTTGATTTGAGCTTCCATTGACCTAACCTTCAATACATTGGCATCCTTATATCGGTGTGCTTGAGATCCTAGGCTTTTCATGGATGTAGCAAAGATTTTTTGTGTGAATGACTGATGTGGCAAATACCCCCTATATGGTAATGCAATAATGTAATGTATGAGATAAAGTAACAAACTTTACCAAGGTGTGAAGAGAAAAGGCAATAAAGTTCCTTCATGTGTGCCTAACCATAGGTTAAATTCTACATAGGGAATCATCGAACTTTTCCTTAACAGTTAGTTACTTACGGTTTGCTACATGTTGGGTTTTGGATTTAAAGGGTTTCAAGGTTCCCAAATTGCTCATTACTGATGTCCACATAGGACTAGTAAGGCACTCCAATCCTCACCCATACGAAAAGGATTTAATTTAAGTGAGAGTATTTTGCTAGCCATTGAAGAGGTTAACACCTCACGAGAGCATAGGTACTTTATCCCCTCCTAGGAAGGATGAAGCTTGGGTATAGAGCTTATGTTATGCACATGTACGTGAAGTATGTGAGAAGGAACATATCAATTATTCATCATACCACAACTCCTATCCTAGATACCCCAATAATTTATTGACAAGAATATATACAAAACATAAAAATAACAACTTGAATAATATATTAATACAAACAAAATTAAAGAAATTAAAATTAAGTATCAATTAAGACCATCAAATTCAGACTTAGAATAACTCATGATCAATTGTGGGCTTGACTCTCAATGTCCCCAGACATCGAGAGTCGCCAAGCTATCGTAACGTATAAGTCTAAGGACCTAATCACTAGACGTTAAAAATTATGGAGTAGCCACCAATCTTTTTTTTACCTAGGTGTGATTGGCCACCTATTTGACTCTAAGGATAAGGCTTAGTCTACATTCCAAAAATTAGGTTCGGGAGTACAATTAAGTATGGGGAAGGGATTAGCACCTCCACAACGCTTGTCCGATGGACAGTACCAAGTAATCACATATTGTTCTAAAAGGTCTTAACTAAGATGGTCTTCTATTCTTTATTATTTTGTTTATTATTTATTATTAAAATATTGAGAATTTTCTTAAATATTTTTTGACACTTTCAGTATAATTTAAGAAATTCTCTCACTTCAAAAGTATTCAAGAAAATCACTTATTCTCTTGAAGAGGCTTTGTCATCGGTTTTAATTTAAATAAAAGATTTTTACTCTAACTTTAAATGTTTTACGCCCCCCCTTTTAAATATTTTATTTTTGTATGTTATTGTAATATTTTAAAATCTCTCTAACACTGTTGGTGAAATAAAGTTCGTCACTTAAGAACCCTTTTTAAAATTTATTATTTATCATTGTTGAACATTTTATTATAACCCAATATATTTTTCGATCTCGTATAAAGATTATATATTTTTAAATATTTTAACATACTACCACAGTTTGGTAAGATTTGAAGAAAACCCCCAACTTAGGAGTTTTATAAAAAAATCCATTTTTTGAATTTATTATTTTTTTGTAAAAGTTTTTCTTTCATTTGTCATTTTCAAATGTCACTATTATTATTATTATTATTGTTGTTGTTGTTGTTGTTGTTGTTGTTGTTATTGTTGTGATTTTTTTATTTGTTTTAACGTAGACATTTAACTTGGGCGTGAGAGCTCGCCCCAAAACAGCTCACCAAGTATACTGCACAGAACCAGTTTACACCACAAACAACATGTCAAAATAAAAGGTGTGCAAGTCAACTTGGATACGAGAGCTCACCCATAAAATAGCTTGCCACAAACAAGTTAACTTTGCTCGCCTCAAAACAGCTCGCCACGCACAAGCCAACTTGTGTGCGAGAGCTCGCCCCCTAAAACAGCTCGCCACGAACAACTTTTACGGGCAACAGCTTGCCTAAAACAGCTCACCCTAGAACCGATTTTCACCATAAACAACATGTCAAAAAAAGGCATGCAAATAATAGCTCACCACGAAGCAGCTCGCCACATGCAAGTTAACTTGCGAGTGAGAGCTCGTCCCAAAAACAACTCACCACAAACAGGTTAATAGATTTGTTTGGGCGAGGTAGGTTTAGCAAAATGTGGGGTTTATTTAGAATTTTTTAAATGGAAAAGGCAGAGGATACAGTGTTCGACTTGGGTAAGTTTTATCCTCCTTTGGTCTCTCCTCTTTTGATAGGTCTCTCCTCTTCGTAGTTTAGTCGCCACTGATTCAACCAAAGCCGCCTCTCACTGCCACACTTTCTTCCTTCCAATTTCACCAGAGCAACAGTCGTACGTACTACTCACCACTGTCCACGCATCCTCTTCACTGCTCCAGTCACTGTCCAAGCTGCTCGTCGCCACGAAACACCGGTTCAGCCTCCAGTCGCTACTGTTACCATGTATCCTTGAGCTTATTCTTTCTTTTGTTTTGGAATTTTCTCTATCTCTCTTTATCTCTGTATCTTTGTCTTCCTCTATCTCTGTATCTTTGTCTCTCTTTGTTTTTCTCCAACCTCCTTCAGGCCATTTTATAGGCATCTCAGTAAAAAAAATCGGATGAAATCCCTGATATCCAGGGATTGTAATCCAGTTTACAACTGTTTCTTTCTGAGTATTCTTAAATGCTGGCTTGAAAATGGTGGTTCTTCCGTGGAGGCAAAGAGCTATAAAGCAAAGACTTTAGGATCTTGAAAAAAGGATTCTTTTAAAATCGCCCCCTGTTTCTTCTTCATCTCTTTTTAGCAACTTTTAATATGTGTTTTTAGTCAATAAAAATGGATCAAATCTCTAAGATTTAATTTGTAGAAGACTTTCAATCTCAAATGAAGTTTGTCAAGGGGTTGGTGGAGATGGCAGGGCTAAGTTTAAGGTGGCTGGTTGACAATCTTCTTTGCTGGTGTCGGCAACGGCACCAGCACCTGCCTTTCTTCTTCTTCTTTTTTTGAATTCATTATTTTATTTTATTTTTATTTCAATATAAATTCAAAAATCACAATACGAAGACAATCCAAATATATTTAATTCTAGACAAAATTAGGTGTCTACATTAAGTGTTTAAGAATTAAAAGGGTGGTTCAACTATAGAAAAATGGTGAAGATTTCTTGCAAAATATGCAGTGGCATGAAACAGGGGGCTGTTCGGCCAGAATTAAGATTTAATGGTGATGATGGATTTTGTTGCATGAGTGATGTTTGCTAAAATTCCTAAGTGAGTAAAGGAAGAAAAACCATGAAGACATGGCATTTATGGACTCACAGCAGTGACGAAATGAAAGAATGGTGCCGACAGTAAAAGGGAACCAAAACAGATAAGAAAAGAAAAAAAGCAAGAGAAGAAAAGTAAAAGAAAAAGAATGTAATTTAAATTGTAAATATATTTGGTGTTTGACAAGAAGTGAATTAAATTAAATTAATTGTTGAAATTGAGAAACAAATGGAAAAAAAATAAAAGGAAAACCATAAGAATCTCGTATGGAAATTCGGCCACAACACTCTTATGGGATAGTAATGCACACTTTTATGATCTAAAGGTTAAAGGAAAATAATAGGATCATTGAAGTAATTTAATGTGGAAATAAAAATGATTTAATGGTAATTATATTGTGATATTTAATAAGATATCAAAATAAATGGATTTTAGGAATTATAAAATGGAAGTAAATTTAATGGAAGCAAATGGTGGAATTAAATTTGAGAAAAGACTGAATTTTTTGTTAATAGGGGAAACTTTGGAAATTCCTTGACGTATTGGAATTTATGATTTATTGGGCAAGGAAAAATAAATTATGGGCAACGAAATTTTTTGGTAAAATTGGAATTGAAAGAAATCTAATCTTTATAATGTAAGATATGAATAATTGGACAAGGCATTGTCCATGAGGGAATTCTCATGTTAATTTAATGACTTAATGATTAAAGAGAAATAGTTAAGGATGAGAAGAGAAATATTATTGGGAATAAATTTGGAAAGAAATGAATTATGTGCATAAAGAAATGAATGATTATGACTAAGAGTGTAATCGAGCCGAGTCAAGCCGATACAGTGGGGTACTGGAGCTCGAGCTCCACTCAAAAATTTATGCTCGATACTCGGCTTGAGCTCGGCTGAGCCTTAATATTTGAGCTCGAGCTTGACTCGAGATAAAAAATGAACTACTCGAGCTCGCTCAATTAAGCTCGTTTATTCAAGCTTGATTATAATGCTTGAATTCAAGCTTGATTGTAATGCTCAAATTCGAGTCTAATGCTCGAATTTATTTTATAGATATAAAAATATTATAATAAAATATAATATTTTTTTAATAATAATAACAATTCAATATCAACAATAATGAAAATCTTACACATAAATCACACAACATTAACCTTGTCTTTTTTTTCTCAGCTAATAAAATATTGGCATTCATAAACTGCAGTTATAAATCACTGTAGTAAATATATAAGCTGACAACAAGATGGGCTATTACACTACTCAACAATAGTCGAAAAAGGAAGAACATAGCAAAATCAAATTCGAAACTAGGTGCGACGTAAGAGAGATAAAGGTGAAAGTGTTACTGAAGTGGTGATAGGGAAAAGTGAATAAAACAAATTATTAGGTTAAGTTTAATTTAGGGCATATATGTAATTTTACAATAATATAATAATATATATAATAAAATATTAAAAGCTTGATAAGGCTCGCGAGCTATTCGAGCTGAGTATCTCATTACTCGAACTCGGGTCGCTCAATAGTTCTAGTAGCTCGAGCTCGGCTCGACAAAAATTGAGTCGAGTTCAAGTTTTTTTCGAGTCGAGTCCGAGTAGCTTGCAAGCACCAGTGTATCATTTACACCCCTAATTGTGACTCAAAAATGAGATTACAATGTGAATCATCATGATTTAAAAACATATGAATATAACATAAAGGTAATGAGATTGGTGATTGTTGGTATTGGGAAGGAATATGATTTGATCATAGTTATGTGTGGTGTCTAAAAGAGAAATTTAAATAAATCAATTGTTGAGATTGATAAATAGAAATTATCAAATATTTATCATTGTGGAATGGTGATATAAAATATAAGGTGATATTCTTTTGCAAAGTAAAAATTTTGGGAAATAGAGTTACACAAGCGATAGTAGGAACGTAGAAATATTGCGTGGACTCGAGGTAAATAACATATTTAAGAACTACTTAGAAATATTTTGTGTGTTCTTAGAAATTTTCAAAATTTCTATTCTTAAACGTTTTCATCAATTTTCAAAAAAAAGGAGGAAAATATAATTTGTTCACATAACCAAATGCATTTTAAGATATATGGTTATTACACTGTGTTGCACTGTGTGCTACTCTATTTTAGAACAGAACTGTTTATTGATATTGAAAATTATTTACTGCAGTGATTTCAAATTCACTATTTATATACGGTTTATATACAGAAAGACAATATTTAAATATTTATGTTATGAAATTTTATACGCGTAAGAGTACCAGTATGTTTTTAATCCATTTAAAGTGAAATGGAATATTTTTAGAAGTGAAAATGAAATTGTGAACATTTTATAAGTTTTTACTTCTACACTGGATATATGTTTTTCTTAAAACGTGTTGTGAAGTGATTTCCTCTATGGGATTTATATGGTTTACGAATTGTTTTGAGACTGATAGGCCCCGTATCATGCTAATATGTGATATGTAATTTGTGACATGTAATATGCTGTGTGAAGTTATGGATACTGATCCTATCCTCAGCATCCAAGTTGACACCTGATCAGTTTACGACGGAGGACATTTATAAACTATGGCCATATGTCTCATGTGATACTGTTACTATTCCCTACCGGGATTATAGCATGATATATTGAGAGTGTTGCTTGGTCTCCACCTACTGTTACGGTTTACTGTATTGTTTTCTTGAGTTGTTGCTGGTACTGGATTAGTTACTGTTAATAAACTCCTTACGGTTTATAACTGAATTGTTTACTGAAAGTGAACTATTCATTATTACTATATGAGTTATTGTTTACTACAGTATTTCAAATATGGATTAGAGATGAGTTATACATTAAATTATTTTATGATATGTTTTCTAAAGTATTTTTATAATGCTTTCCGACTTTTATATATTTTTCTTACTGGGCTTTTCCCAAAACTCACCCTCTTACTCCCTTCTCCCAGTAGCTTTTTATGTATGTGTTTACCACCTACTTCCCAGACTATTGAAGAAGTATTAGAAGTTTACAAGTAATAAATGATCAGCTACATATCTACATTTATATCCAGACATGTAATTGCACATCAAGTGTATTTATTGAAATAAGATGTAAATTTTAAAGTGGGATGTAAGTTGGATGGATAAATATTATATTGTAGATATATTAGATTTCTAATTATTTATTTATTTGATAGTACAAGGAGTTTACTAATAAAGGAAATGTGGAGTGTGCTTACACGACACCGAATGCAAACAAAAAAATCATAAGGAAATAAGTGTTTTAAAAAAGAAAAGTTTAGTTTGGAATTTTCTAATTCCGAATGTTATAATCTGAGTGAGGATACTGAGTAAAATCAAATTGACAGAGTGAAAATCTGAGTGAAAAAGTAAAATTTTGATGTGAAATTTTAGTAATCAAAGCATGATAGGCTAAGAAAGGAATTGCATGATACCATGTGATTCGTCATGCATTAATAGTTTTATACTGATGTACAGAATGAGTAGAGGATAGCCATAGTGTCAAAATTGAAAAATGACAAGTTTTGGCATGTGCTATGTTTTTGACATAGTGTTAATGTGCAAGTACATATGCTTAATTCAATGATTTGTTGGTGAAAGAATACTGCATAAATTAATATAAGACTGTTGATGAAGTCAAATTGAAAAAGGAGATGTTTTAACTGTACTTGCAGTGTTGGCATCCAATATGAAATAGATCGGATTTGCTATTGCACTAGGAAATATGAAAGATTTTAAAGTCTAGAGTAATCTTTATAAAAGGAATGTTGAAGTCTAATTGTATTCCGATATCATTTTGTAACGCTGAAGTAGTGATGCAAAGGAAATGATAAACGAAAATGTGATCGCTTATCTATAATCACTTACAGGAGTTGAAGTGGTAGACTATACTATGAATAAAATAGACAAGGGATATATATATATATATATATATATAGATATATATATATATGTGAGACCTAGTTCTGTCACGACCCGAAGGCCGCGACGGTGTCTCTTACTTGTACGGATGCGTAGAAATTAGGGCTAATTTTTTTTGATTTCCTATATTTGCTTTGTCTAAGTGCAATGTAGTGAATTTTTGTTTCAGGACGTTAACTCCCTCGCCTATTTTTATGACTTTACCCAGGTTATTTTCCTGCATAAAAATTACAAGTAATAATCCAGCTCATGCTTCTCAGAATGACAGTTAATCATATTCTAGCATTCCTATGACCAAGTTCATTTCCATATCACAGCATTTCCTCTTATGGTTCACATTTTTCCTACTTGGTCACTTGTTCATGCTATTCAATCCACAATCCATACTCATGCAAAATCAACATTTCATACTTCATCATTGCTAGTCTAGATGCTATTCTCTATATTATATTACATCTCATCTAAGTACTGAATCAAAAACAGCCTGAATTGATAATGGAGATAAAAGAAGAGTAAGTATACCCAATGTTTACAAAAAAATCTCCTTGGAGAGTTGGAACTATATTTCAGGCTTAGGACTATTCGGAAGGCTCCGAAATACTCCCCCAACTCCGTGCTCAATCTGAAAAATTTAAATAGAATGAGCAAGGCTCAGTAAGTCATTTATATAAGTGCAGAGTTAGAATTATACTGTTCTATATGCCATGCATGATGTCATGTGAGGAGAATTCATTATTGATCATTTTCGTATTCATCATGTAGCATTTACATGTATTTTCCAACTCAATCCTATTATGCTTCAACATATCATGAGATGTCTAAGTCTTGAAGTCATCATGTGATCTTGAACATGTAATTATAAATGAAGTAGTTACAATCATAAAACATGTAATACATATTCTTTTAAACAAGTTCAAGACATGTACAATATCAATACATTTCATGTATTCTTTTATGATGTGCTTGAAATATGCAAGCTTTTTCATTTCATGTCAAGTATGCTTTTGAAACATGTCATATCACATATACATTTTCTTGAAATACATTTCATATCACATATACTTTTTGAAATACATTTCATATTGCATATATTTCTTTGAAGCACATTTCATATCATATATACTTTGAAAGTATATTTCATATCACATATAGCATCAAAATGCATTTCATATACTGTAAATCAATGTCGAGTTTAGAGTTCATTTTCATTTTAAAGGCATACTCTAAACTTCATTTCATATCATTTGAGACTAGGCTAAATCCCTATCTCTCTATCAATAAAGACTTAGTTCACTGTAGCTAGCAGTGAAGAATCATATCATCGTCCCCTGGAAACCACTAGGACGCTATCTATGGCCATAGACCTCATATCTCTCAGTCCCACTGATCAGGCAAGACTGAGACCTATCCACGACTATTGTCGGACAAGCTTTTATGCCTAATGAGTAATCTCCAATTAGGCGGCTTCCACTATGCTTTATTGAATTTAATTCTCTTAGGGTGCCTATAGTCTCATAAAGCAATTAAATCTTTCGTATAAAAATAGTTTAATGTACGTAATGCTTTTTCTAAAGATCATTTACATGTATATACGTACATATGTGAAAACTATCATTTCATTCTTTTCAAAGCCATTCAAGCATCCAAAATATTCTTGTAAACATGATAAGAATAAATCATTTCAATTTTTCATGTATAGTAATAAGTCATGCTTGATGGCAATAAAATTCAAAGAAGTGAAATAAGACCATAAAATGACATGCTCATGAATTGCATGAATGTTTATCATTTCATCTCATAATATCTATAAACCTATACCATATCAATTCACTTCCGATCAATGTCTCTCACCTTGGTACTTTATCAAGTCGAATATCGTACCTACATTTCATTTCGTTATATTAAATCTCTAGGTATTCAATTCATTCTATAGTAAGATTCAATCCTATACAGGATAATCCTACTTCTACTTTATATAAACGTCTTACCTAAGGCGAGGTTAGTTCGAGCGTGTTCCGTGTCCTGCTAGACCGTTTCCGTCGTCCTCTTGGCGCACTACACATTCACAAGAAAATTTTGACTTAATAAAGTCTAGCTCAAGCCTTCTGTACGTTTATGAAAATTTAAATTCCAACATAATCTCTATATATATATATACATATATCTAATTCCATATATATATATACATCTATCTAGTCCTTTCTTTGATTTCTTTTCTTTTCTTCTATTTCCTTTCTCTCCTTGTTTCTTGTATTGTCATAAAGTAGTATATATATACATAACACTAATACCATATACTTTCTAAAAATCTAATATATGTATATATATTTATATATTTACCATGCTTACATATATTTATCTAATTTCTTGTTTCCAAGCAAGCAATATATATATATATATATATGTATATATGTATATATCTATATATATATATATATTTTTAACACTAGCATAAAGATATTCTTAAATCTATTTTCCTCATTTTCATATATAAAAACATTTTTTATATATATATACATCTTTTCTTGAATTTCTTTTCCTTTTCTTTTATTTCTCTTCCTTTTCCTTCTATTTCTTTTCTTTTCCTTTATTTCTTTTCTATTCTTTTACCTTGGTTTCTTCAGCAGTTGGTGTGGAAATGCCACCCACGGCAACCTCCAGCACACCACGTGAACAGCCGCTTGAGTGTGTGCTGTAACCACCACCAATGCTGCCCGTTTCTGCCCCTTCTTGGCGTTCCAAAGGAATTAATTAATATTGGGAAATCTGGAAGGAAAACACAAAATAAAGTAAATAGAAAGAAGCCTTTAGGATCCTTAACGTTGGAACTTCTCTTTCAACCACACTAGATTCCCCCATTAAAGCATTGGTCTCCATCTCGAAAGAGTTATGCAGTTTCCAGCAGAGGATGTTTTATTTTGTCTTGTTTTCTGTTCTAATGGTTGAGTTTACTAATTCATGAGGCAAGGCAAGCAGCATGACCTCAGACGGTTTTATTCACGTATTCAGGTTGAAGAATTTTGGCAGAAATTCTACCCCGTGTTCCTTGGGATGGGACAGCCAGAGGAGAGGTATCCATGGGAGCACCTTCAGCAGACCTCCGAGCAGTTCTCCACGTTCATAAAAGAACTCCACTCTTACAATTTTCATCTCTCCATCCACCTGTTCAAATTTAACAAAGTTTTAATCTCAAAAACAAGCAAGAACAAATAAATTAGGATAAATACCTCCATTATAGCCATTCCATAGAACTCTACTAATTCTCCAGTGGGGGCGTGTCCTTTGAAAGGACCTTCATTGTAACCCTAGTGCCTGAACTTGTAGACAACAGCAGTTGGTGTGGAAAATCCTTGTTTTCCAGCCTTACAATGCCCACGTTTCAGCCCTCTTATCAGTCTCTTGCTCAAGGCTAGAAACACCCCAGCTAAACACCACCAAGACCACTCCTTTGAGTGTTCTGTTTCAGCACCAAGACCAGTCAAACCTCCTTTCCGTTCAGCCTTCTCCTTTTTGTCCGAACCAGTCCCAAGTGGAGCCTCTCGGTTCAACTCCCAGTAGCCTTCCCGTGATCTTTCTTGCTCAAGCCTACAAGGTGCGACGTGAGGAGGGAAGGAAGGCACGACGGGACGAAGTGAAACTTTAGAAATGTGCAGAGGGACGGAAGAAAGAAAAACAGAAGAAAAGGGCTGAGTTTCTATTTAGGTTTTCTTTTGTTTATTTTATTACTCTAATATGCATAGGGTTCCTGTTTGACTTGAGGGCTCTGCCGAATGGCAGAGCAAATTCAGGCTTTGGGTGGGATTTTTCCCACCCGCATACTCTTTCTTTTTTTTTTTATATAATATGTAATATAATATAGTATAATATAATATATATACTTTTAATATATAACTATTATATTTCAAACCTTTTAATATATATATAGCTTTTATTAAGGATTACAAAAATATATATTTCTTCCATTTATATAATTGTATTATATATAATGTACACTTGTATATTTTCTTTTATACATTCATGTATTTAATTTATATGCTTATGCATTTACATCTATTTGCATGTACATATATCTATACTTATGTGTATAGGCACAACTCCTTTCGTATTTATTTAACGTACATTATATATACACATACGATATTCATGTATGTGTCAAGTTATTCCCGAAGATGTATACGCATATGTATATATATTTTTCATTTTTATCATTCGCATTTAATCTCGGATAATTGACTTCTATGAACACTTACTATAATTTTATACTTGAAATCTCATAAGTACATTATCTCTTCTTATCACTAAATTACATAAGAATACATATTTAGCTAGGAAAAATATCGGTTCTCACAAGTTCTATTGTACTGTGCAGTGTATTTTGTAATTATTTGTATAGTGAAAAATAAATTAATTGGTGAGATTAAATAAATATTATATGTGGGCCCCACTTTAAATTTTATTATTTTAGTGAATTAATGATTGAGATTACAAAGTATTGAGGGTGAAATAAATATTAAATAATGTTTTGGAGGCATTGAAATAATTTTTATGACATGTGGAATTATTTTTATAATTTTTGGAAAACAAATTGGAAAATGATGGTTATGTCCCAAGGGTATTTTCGTAAATTATGCTCACATGAAAATGAGTTGGGACAAATTAGAAATATCATGATAATCTACATAAAAAATGGAATTTTACAGTGCAAAAAGATTGATTTAAAAAAGTGGTTTAATCGAAAAATTTCATTGGCAGTTCATAATGGGTAAAATCGTAATTTCTCATTATCGGTGCAGCATAAGGCAACGAAACCACTCCTATTCATTAAAATACAATAAATTTGATTTATTGATGCTGAAATCATAATTTTTGGAGGTAATTTACATGGTTTTTATGAAAATAGAGGCTTAATGGCATAAACCATAAATATTATGATTCTTAAGGGTAGAATAGTAATTTCACCCCTATCTAGAAATTTCTTCTGCACAAAACAGAACTACAGCTGACACTCCCCCATCCTTTCTTCAATCTCCCACGACATCCACCATAGCCAAGAGAAGAGAAAACTTTCAAGCTTAAAAAACACCAAAAATAAAAAGAATTTCAAAACACCTATTTCTAACAAAATTAACCCTTGTCATCTCCGCTCTCTATTACTACCCATGTATCATCAAAAGAGGAAGAAAATAAGGAGAGAGAAGCCCAAGAAGCATTTGGCCAAGATGAGATATTGCCAAAAATTTGAGGTTTTGATTTAATTTAAGGTTATATTCTTATAGATTTAAAGGTGTAGATTTTATATTTGCCATTGGTTTTGAGATATCTTGTTTAAATAAAAATTTTCCATGAACATGAGTTTTGGTCTGCTCGAGAATATGGGGAAACCATGCATTTTGTTGAATGAAAATGGTAGGAAATGGTAGCTTGAAATGGATTAACAAGGTTTGGAACATTAGATTTTGAGAAAAGTTAAAAATCAAGAATGTAGCAAAAAGGGGGGTTTCGGCCATGGCTATTTGGGCATGATTTAATCCTGCATTTTATGGTTTGATGGTAGAAAATTAATGTGGAAATCAAAAGAGGAAGGTTAGTGAAATCAGAACCAAAAAAGGAGCTAAAACGAGAAAGTTTAGTTTTAGCACCAGTGTAATTTATACTAGTTATATATTTACTGTATAATTAGTGCCTGCATTTTATGGAAGTTACTGGCTTAAAATTTAGAGAAAAATTATTAATAATTTTTTATAAAATTATTTTGCAGCCTGGAATTACGAGTTTCAGTTAGTGCCACCGAGAAGCTCGATATCATTAGTCAAGTAAGGGAGAAGTGTGTGAGTTACAGAGATATAATGAATTGCATGTTTTATCAAGCTTAATTTTATGAAAATATTGGAAGCATGATTTGTTTTGAAAATATGCAAAATTGTGGTTGAAAAGCTAGTTTATATACTGTGAATTCTATACAAGAGATTAGAAATTCGCAGCCGTTATCCTCCAAGAAAATTTACTGAAAATATTCTAAAATATCATAAATATTTTAGATGCATAAATTTGAGGTAAATGGTGAATTTGGAAATCATTTCCATAAACTTTCCACAAATTTGAAATTATGAGAAAGATGTTAAATTAAATATTCATGTTTTAAAATTTAATTAAAGTGGGAATAAAAATTATATTTTTATGATTTTAAATATTCAAATGAATGTTTATGAGAATTCTCACTTGATACATGGATATTTACTAACTGTTTTACTGTATTTGGAAATGGAAATTAAATACCTTTTTGGAAATAATTATTTAAATAAATGTTTTAATTTATAAAAATTTCCTTAAAGGTATTTTATGAGAAATAAATTGAATTTTGAGACTTTAGGCCCCGAGTTCATGCTTACTGCTCTACTGTCATTGTTCACATGGCTGATTAACCCGCTAAGTCATCAGCAGTCTTGGAGTCACTTGGCCAGTGTACACCGAGGACACCCCATAGACTATGGCCATAGATCTGGACTGTTTACTATTACTGTGTTCCTTAGAGGACGATTATAGCATGATATGAGTTAGGGTGATGCCTAGTCTCAACCAATTGATTTCTATTTACTGAATGGATTTACTGAATACTGTTTACTATATTGTAAAGTGAATTACTGTTTACTGAACTGAATCGTACTGAATACTATTTATTGAACTGAAAGGAAATTACTGTTTATTGAAAAAGAATATTTTGAAAATTATTTCTAAAATAGAAATAATTCTTGAACTGTTTATCCAGCAATTTGGATATTTATAAACTACTGTACTAAAAGGACTATTCACTGTTTTATAGTTTTACATCTACTGTCCATTGTACTGTTCGGCAGTATACTGTCACGTGTTTTGGAAAATTGTTACTGAAGAGATAAATAAAATGGTTTATACATTTTTTACAATTATGAGAAATGAGAATTAAATTGTTTTAAATAAAACAATTTATTTATTACTCTTTATAGTCGCTCTGGGTTTTCGGGACAAGACAGGTATTTCAAAATACCTTCTATACTCATCTGGATTTCCAGTCTGACTATAGTATCCTTCCTTACTATGCATTAGTACACTGTTAGGAAAATAAACATTTTACGGCATATATGTTTCATTATATCAAGCAGCATACAACTCTTTTACTGAGCACGTTATCACTCACCCCTTTATTTCCACTTCAGAGGTTACTGTATCGGATTAAGAGACGTACCATCCTGAGTTATCAGTTGCTAGATCGGTTACCCAAGTCTGTAGACTTACGATATAGGAGGTATAATTATTTTCTTTTATATATTCAGAAAATATGTATAGTACTACTTTAAGTTTAAGTAAAATACAAGGGATGTAGGTATGAAAGAAATAGTGAAATGTCACATTTCTGAAATTGTATAGTTAATGAAATTACTGTTTATTATTGTGATGATTAATTTATTTTAAAGCATTGCAGACAACCCAACCGATAAAAGTGTATAAAAATGAGTAAATATTGTGTACTCGGACTGTTACAGATTGAATGGTATTAAAGCAGGGTTAGTCTGATGTCTAGCTGTGCTTTAAAAATAAAAAGTGAATAGTAAACATTCTCTGTTGTACTGTATAATCTAAATGTATAATAGAAATACTAATGGAAAGTAAAATAAATGATATTTGTGGTGCAAATATGAGCGAAAGGAGGGTAACGCTCTCATGTAGAGGTAGAAGTAGGGAGGCACAGACTCCGAAACTGCATACGCCCGAACCAGCATTGAAGCCTGCCCCAGGACCTGCTCATCCTCAGTAGCCGGAGAGCCCTAATACTCATATGACTCGGATGGACAGGATGCTAGCGAACTTTATGGCTATGTATCAGGCTGACAGAGCTACGGATAAGGCAGAGAGAGAGTAGAAGCTCCCGCAGCCCTTGCAGTAGCACCACCCCCACCTCAGCCAGTACCAGCTATACCTGAGCCTCAGCCTGTTCCACCAGTAGCACCTCAGCCACAAGTAGCTCCACTGCTACCACCAGCTCAGCCGCCTAGAGATGTGGAGTCATATTATGATGTGATATTAGTACAGTCATTCAGAAAGTTGGATCCACCAAGATTTAAAGGTGCTAGGGATTCGTTGGCGGCAGAGCATTGGATTAATGCCATTAAGAAGTTATTCAAATACATGAGGTGCACAGAGATTAAGAGGGTAGGTTTAGCGGTGTTCCAGTTGACTGATGATGCAAAGCGCTAGTGGAAGGCCACTCAAACTGTATAGCTTGCCCAGCATCAGGTGGTGACCTGGGATACTTTTATGGAGGCTTTTAGGAGACAATATATCCCTGACACTACTTAGTAGAGATTATACCAAGAATTCATGGATTTAGTTCAGGGTAGCATGTCAGTAGATGAGTATGAGGCCAAGTTCACCACCTTGAGCTATTTTGATCCGCAGACTACTGTTAGTAAGTGTCATAAGGTAGAAAGGTTCGCAGACTACTGTTAGTAAGTTTCATAAGGTAGAGAGGTTTAAGGCGGGATTGAGACCCACGATTAGATCGAAGCTAGCTCTGTTTGATATATAGACTTATGATGAGGTGGTACAACGGGCTCAGCTATGTGAAAGGGACTTCGAGCAGTACCATTTAGAGCCTAGTGGGAAGAGTAAAGGTAAAGGTAAAGGTAAAGGAAAGGCTAAGAGGTTTCTGGAGGACAGATCGAGTAGGGAGCAACCTAAGAGGGCTAGGACTACGGGCATATAGATTTTAGAGAGGAGATTTACTAGGCCTGCAGCTTCTACCTCTTTTACTAGCCCCGCCTCTACTTAGAGGAGCACTACGACCAAATGTAAACATTATGGTAGGTCGCATGGTTCACGCCCCTATTATTTATTGTCTAAGGCATGTTTTTGGTGTGGACAGACGGGGCACATGGTTAGAGACTACTCGATGCTCAAGGAGTCAGCTGCTTCCACTGTTCCTCCTACAGCTCCTTAGGCACCAATACTGATAGCTCTGAGTGAGTCAGAGAAGGTGACACCCTTACAGCCTAGGAGAGTGATAGCCGTAGAGAAGGGAAAGAAGGCTGTGACAAAGGGAAGGGTGTATGCTTTGGATCAAGAGACTACTGACGCCTCTGCTAATGTGATTAAAGGTAAAGTATATCTTTTTGATATTTTAGTAATTGCATTATTTGATCCAGGTTTTACCAATTTGTTCTTATCACCTAAATGTGCTAATATAGGATTTACTTTGCAAGTAAATACTCCATTCAAAGAATCGCAGATGATAGATACTGTATATAGAAATTGTAAAATAACTGTAAGAGAAAAGGTTACAACGGCTGACCTAATTTTGTTAAATATGTATGATTTTGATATAATTTTGGGCATGGATTAGTTAGCTGTGAATCAAGTTAGTTTGGACTGTTATACTAAGTTCATTACCTTCTCTCATCCTGAAAAATACATTGTAAAATTATATATGTTAATTAATGGAAATGATGTAAATATTGTTTATGGAATGACATGTATACTAAATGTTGTGATTATGTATGAATTTATGTGAAGGTTTTATTGCTAATGTAGAGGACGTAGAGAGAAAACGTCCAAAGATACAAGAGATTCCTGTGGTTACGGACTTTCTGGACATATTTCTAGAGGAGTTACCAAGGTTACCACCGGATCGAGAGATGGAGTTTATGATTGATTTGGTACCCGGTACAGAGTTGATTTCTAGACCCCTTATATCAGATGGCACTGACTAAGTTAGAGGAGCTCAAAAAGTAGCTCCAAGAGTTATTGGATAAGGGATTCATACGTCCCAGTATGTCACCTTGGAGAGTGATAATAATATATTTGTTATATTATTTTTATTATTTATTACCACATTTATTGCTATATTCTTGTGTAAAATTAATTGTTTAATGTATCTTGTGAAATAATTTAGAAAAAGTGATTTTGAAATTAATTTTGGAAGTTATGGCATGCAATCAAACAATAATTTATGTGATTTGTATAAATTTTGGAAGATATATTGTTTGAAGTTATAATTAAATTCTAATTTGTTTTAAAGACTTTTGGACCATAGGATTAAATGCGAATGAAGAGCTGAGATTTATTTCTTAATTAAAAAGAAAGACTAGAAATTTTTAAGGAAAGGAAAAAATTTATAAAAGAGGAGGAGAGGGATGGCAGTAAAGAGAATAGAGAGCAATTGTAGAAAAGTCACAGGAGAAAAATTAGAGAAATAGAGAGTAAAGAAACATAGAGGAATTGAGGGAGGATTGGTTTTTGGTTTTTCTTATGCTGTGTGCTTTATTTTTACAGAGAACCAAAAATTGAAAAGAGACTGGTCTGCTTGAGGGACTGAAACATTGTGCTGCTGGGGAGAAGAGAAAAGAAATAAAGAAAGGCGAGGTAGCTGGAGCTTCCAAACCAATTGGAAGTTGTCTAAACCGAGAAGACCTACTGTGTTTGATGTTTAAAGTTGCCAGACCAAGATAGAAGACTGCCTGTTATTGGGAAGCAAGACGTGAACTGCTGTTGTGTTTCTTTCTATTTTGCAGAGCAACTGGTCTTTGTGTTTGCCGCAGCTTCAACGAGGAAGAAAGAGCAATAGCCGGAGCAGAACAGTGGCTGACCTTGAAGCAATCCAAACCGTGAGCTGCTGTTGAATCTTTAGGCAGCAGAAATTGGTCTTTAACCTAAGCAGAACACGTGTAGTTGCTGCAAAACAAACTTGAACTGTTGCTTGCTAGTTGATGCTGGGGCATGTGAGCTAAGCGTGAGCTTTCCAAGTCACGCCATTTGTGTTTCTTTGCTGCCAAATTGTACAGGCATTTATCATTTCAAGGGCTACAATCTCATCTCTTCATTAAATACTTTATATTATATTATTTATTTATTTACTTATTTATTTTAGTTTTTTTTAATTGGTTATTGTTTAATTTAAAGCATGTTTCAATTTTATTTGATAATGTGTTTTGTTAGATTAAACATGAACTAATTTTCTTGCTAGGAATTTGATCAAGCCTACTTGTATAGTTTATGTCTTTATGATTAATTGATCAATTCTTAAATCCTAGTATCATTCATTGTGATTAATTCAATCTTTTGATTTGTGTTATTGATTGGCCACCTTTAATATAAATTATTTGATTGTTTGAGACATGATAAGGGTACACATCATATGCTAAGCCATGTATAGCTCTCTTGAATGATTGAATAAATATTTGATGCATACATCAAGCTAGAATATTTATTTGGTTCTTGTTATATGTTCTTCTATTCTTAATGGGTTTTTAGTCATTGATTATGCTACACATTATAGGTAATTAATGATTAAAAATACTTGATTATAGCTGCATTTTTAAGATTGAAGACATAAAATTGCAATGTATTGGTGAAATCAAATTCCTAGGCTTTTCTCTATTTGTTAATTTATTTATTTTAGGTTAATTAATTTCATTAGTTAATTAGATACTTAGATAATTATTTTTATTGGCTTTTATAATTTTGTTAGAACATAGGTAGTTGAATTTTAATTGAATAAATTTAGCAAATCTTTGTTGCATTGACTCTTGTATTTGCACACTATAATACCTTGATTAGCGCACTTGCCAGAATATAACTTTTTGTTTATCAGGGAGCTCCGGTATTATTTGTTCGGAAGAAGGATGGTAGTCTTTGGTTGTGTATAGATTATCGGATGTTGAATCGAGCTACCATTAAGAATAAATATCCCCTGCATAGGATCGACGAATTATTTGATCAGCTCAGGTGTGCTCAGGTGTTCTCCAAGATAGATCTTTGATCAAGCTACCACCAGTTGAAGATTAAGGAGTCTGATGTTCATAAGACGACATTTCGGACTCGGTACGATCACTATGAGTTTCTAGTGATGCCTTTTGGATTGACGAATGCCCTTGTAGCTTTCATGAGTTTGATGAATGAGGTATTTAAGCCATTTTTGGATAAGTTCGTCATAGTCTTCATTGATGACATTTTAGTTTATTTTAAGTCTCCGGAGGGCCACGAGTAGCATTTGTATTTAGTGTTACAGACCCTCAGGGATCATAGGTTGTATGCCAAGTTCAGTAAGTGCAAGTTTTGGCTTGACCACATTATGTTCTTGGGACACATAGTGTCTAAGAACGGGGTGTCAGTTGATTCGTCCAAGATAGAGGCCATTATATAGTGGGAAAAGCCTAAGACTGTTATAGAGATATAGAGCTTTTTGGGTCTTACTAGATATTATCGCAGGTTCATGGAGGGATTTTCTAGACTTGTTACTCCGTTGACACGACTCACATGTAAGGTTGTGAAGTTTGAGTGGAATGACAAATGTGAGCACAACTTTCAAGAGCTTAAGCAGAGACTAACTACTGCCCCTGTATTAGCCTTTCCCAGTAAATTTGGTGGTTTTACTGTATATACTGATGCTTTCACGCAGGGATTAGGGTGTGTATTGATGCAGCATGGTCGGGTTATAACTTATGGTTCTTGGTAGTTGAAGGATCACGAGAGGAATTACCTGACGCATGATTTAAAGCTAGCCGCAATGATATTTACACTAATGACTTGGCAGCACTACTTATCCGGGGAGAAATTTCAGGTATACACAGACCATAAGAGTCTGAAGTACTTATTCTCGCAGCGAGAGTTGAATATGAGACAACGATAACGAATGGTGCTGTTAAAGGATTACGACTGTGAGATTTTTTATCACCTGGGTAAGGCTAATGTAGTGGCAAATGCACTAAGTCGTAAACATGTTAGCATGGTATCATACATGATGATCAGGGATCATGATCTAATAGAGTAGTTTTCTAACCTCAATTTGAAGGTTATTTCCTCTGACACATATGGATTTACAGCTAGTTTCCGTATAAAGTCGGATTTAATGGATCGAATCAAAGAAGCTCAAAGGAGAGATGATTATTGCATTGGGGTTGCAAGTCAGATCCAGATGAGAGTACAGTCAGATTTAGAGATTGGCACCGATGGGATACTGAGGTTCAGAGACTGAATATGTATTCCTAGTGATCAACATATTAGAGATTGGATTTTGTTAGAGACCCATACCTCCAAGTATACATTACATCCGGGTAGTACTAAGATGTATCAGAATCTCCAGAGGGTATATTGGTGGCCTAAGATGAAGAAGGACATCGCTGAATATGTTGTGAGATGTCTGACATGCCAACAGATTAAGATTGAGCACGAGAAGCCTGCAGGTATGCTTCGGCCCTTATCGATTCCTACTTGGAAATGGGAGCACGTAACTATAGATTTTATTATGGGTTTACCACAGACCCGACGAGGATATGACGCTATCTAGGAGATTGAGGATATGACGCTATCTGGGAGATTGTGGATAGGTTGACTAAATCTGCTCATTTCTTGGCTATGAAATCTACTTATTCAGTTAGTGCCTTAGCAGAATTGTATGTCAGGGAGATAGTGAGATTACATGGTGTGCCAATGATTATTACATCTGACAAGGATTCCCACTTTACATCTCATTTCTGGGTGAGATTTCAAGAAGCCATGGGATCCCAGTTTAGTTTTAGCATCGCATTTCATCCACAGATTAACGGACAGTCCGAGCGTATGATACAGACACTCAAAAATATGTTGAAAGCATATGCATTGGATTTTAGAGGCTCCTGGGACGATCATTTACCCCTGGTAGAGTTTGCTTATAATAATAGCTATTACGCACCTTATGAGGCTTTATATGGCAGACGATGTAGATCCCCGATAGCATGGGACGAAGTGGGAGACTGTAAGTTGTTAACACCTGATTTGGTCGAGCAGGCTTCTCGTGATGTATAATTGATTTGTGAGAGGCTAAAGATGGCTCAGAGTTGGTAAAAGAGCTATGCTGATACTAGATGCCAACCACTAGAATTTACAACAGGTGATTATGCATTTTTTAAGGTCTCATCATCTAAAGGTATAAGATTCGGGAAGAAAAGAAAATTGAGTCCTCGCTATATTGGACCTTCCGAGATCTTAGATTGTGTGGGAGATGTGGCGTATTGACTAGCATTACCACCAGAGCTGTCAGGAGTGCATAATGTGTTCCACGTCTCGATGTTGAGGAAATACCATCCAGATCCTTCTCACGTAATTCGATACGAGCCACCAGAGATTAGAGAGGACATGAGTTACATTGAGAGGCCGATAAGGATCTTGGATAGGAAGGATAAGGTACTGCGGTCTAAGACTATTCCATTAGTAAAGGTACTCTAGCAGTATCACATTGACGAGGTGGCTACTTGGGAGTTGAGAGCCTTATGCGAGAGAAATATCCAGAGCTATTTCAGTGATAGGTCCAGGTAAAATTTGGAGGACCAAATTCTCTAAGGTGTGGAGAAAATGTGAGACCTGGTTCTATTGTACTGTGTAGTGTATTTTGTAATTATTTGTATAGTGAAAAATAAATTAATTGGTGAAAATTAAATAAATATTATATGTGGGCCCTTTTTAAATTTTATTATTTTAGTGTACTAATGATTGAGATTACAATGTATTAAGGGTGAAATAAATATTAAATAATGTTTTGGAGGGATAGAAATAATTTTTATGACATGTGAAATTATTTTTAGAATTTTTGAAAAAAAAATTAGAAAATGACGGTTATGTCCTGAGGGCATTTTCGTAAATTATGCCCACATGAAAATGAGTTGGGACAAAGTAGAAATATCATGATAATATGCATAAAAGGGGAATTTTATAGTGCAAAAAGATTGATTTAAAAAGGTGCCTTAATAAAAAAATTTTGCTGGCGGTTCGTAAGGGGTAAAACAATAATTTCTCATTATCGGTGCACCGCACGGCAATGAAACCACTTCCATTCATTAAAATACATTAAATGTGATTTATTGGTGCTGAAATCATAATTTTTGGAGGTCATTTACACGGTTTTTACGAAAATAGAGGCTTAATGTCATAAACCATAAATATTGTGATTCATTAAAGGCAAAATAATAATTTTGCCCCTCTCTAGAAATTTCTTCAGCATAAAACAAAACTGCAGCCAGCAGCCCCCCATCGTTTCTTCAACCTCCCATGACATCCACCATAGCCAAGAGAAGAGAAAACTTTCAAGCTTCAAAAACACCAAAAATAAAAATGTTAGCATTAAATTGCCATATGTATTTTGAAATGACAAAAACTTAAGTAAACCTTAATGTTTCTTTCATATTGTAAATTTGCTTTATGACACACGATTTTCTCAAACCATTTAAAGTGATAATGTCAAACATTAAGATCATGATTTATTGATACATTCTTATTGGTCTTAATACTTTATAAAATGTTTTGAATATTTTAGAAAATTACTTAATGAATTTTTGGACCATGTTTTCATTAGACAAAGTCAAGGAAAACTCCCACAAAAATGCCAAAATGTTTTGGGTTGGATTAGAATCAAAGGCCACAGCATTTCTAACCTAAAAGTGCAGGAAATAGGCTCTCTGGAGGCATGAGATCGATCCCCTAAGGGAAGGGATCGATCCCTTCATGGCAGAATAGCTTCCCAACGCTGGAAAGATCCCTTAAGCCAAGAATCAAGATTCTGGACTAAAGGGATATATCCCTTTGGGCATGGGATCGATCCCTCGGGACGAAAAAGTGCTGTAACGGCTAGTTTTGTGAGGCACAATGACTATATTCGTTTTTTGCTCCAATCAACGTCCATAAACCATCCAAGGGACTATAAATAGAGGCTTAGAAGCTAAAGGAAGCAAGAGGAACTACTCAGCAACTCCAATACTCATTTTCCTCAAATCCTCAAGCCTCAACAATATTTCAAGAGCTACAAAATCTTCATCTTCTATCATATTCACATTCCTTGTATAGCTTAGTACAAATTTTGTATAGGCTTTTACTTGTGCTTAATCTCTGTAATTATTTGCCTATCTAGAGGCCCTTCTTTGATTACACAATTTTTAAACCAAATCATTCCTTGTAAAGGGGAGGTTTCTCTTTAGCCTTAGAAAAAGAGGGAGGTTTCTCTTGAGCCTTGAAAAAGAGAGAGGTTTCTCTTGAGCCTTGAAAAAGAGTTTCTCTTTAGCCTAGAAAAGGAGGGAGTGTAATACAAATTCAAGGATAGTGAATTTGGGGAAAATCCTTGGGAGCGTCTCAAGGTAGAGGACGTAGGCAAGGTTACCGAACCTCTATAAATCACTTGTGTACATTTCTCTATCCTTACTCTCTTTACTTATTTGCAATTATATTTGTGATTATTGTATTGAATTTGGATTGCATGCTTTCCTAGCTTAGAGAACTTAGAAAACATTCAAATAGGCTAGAGAATTTAGAAGAATCAAAAAACGAACTTAAGATTAGCGAAAAACCGATTCACCCCCTCTCGATATAGCCTATAGAGCCAACAATTGGTATCAGAGCTTGGGCTCGAGATTGATTTAGACTAACCTCTATCGAACAAAACAATCATAAATGGCTCACTTGAATGTAGGCACACCCCTAGGAGAAGAAGGACAATCATTAGTTAGACATCCACTCTTTAATAGAGAAAATTACTCTTATTGGAAAACAAGAATGATGTTGTTTGTGCAATCAAATGATTATGAAGTGTGGAGTGTGATAGTTAATGGTCCCAAAGTCCCAATGAAGAGTGGAGAGTGATAGTTAATGGTCCCAAAGCCCCAATGAAGAAAGTAGATGAAAAAGATGTCCCTAAAAGTGAAGATGAGTGGGACAACAATGACATGAGATTGGCACAATTGAATGCCGAGGCTATGCACACCCTCTTTTGTGCATTAGGTCCCAATGAGTATAATAGAGTGTCTATATGTGAAAATGCTAAGCAAATATGGGACAAATTGGCCATCACACATGAAGGGACCAATCAAGTGAAAGAAACCAAAGTTGGTATGCTCACACATGATTATGAGCTTTTTAGGATGAAAGAAAATGAGTCCATGAATGAAATGTACACTAGGTTTTATGATATAATCAATAGACTTAAGGCATTAGGCAAGAGTTATTCCAATGTAGAAATGGTTAAGAAAATTTTGAATAGCTTGCCAAAATCTTGGGAGGCAAAGGTGACAGCAATAGAAGAATCTAAGGATCCTAACACCTTGTCTCTAGATGAACTTATGGGCTCCCTACTTACATATGAAATGAAATTAAAAAGAAATGAAGAGCCTTCAAATAAAGTAGGGGTAGCACTTAAGTCTTTCACTCATGAGGTCATTGAAGATGATAGTGATAAGAGTGGAAATGAGGAAGAAAAGGAAATGGCGATGTTTGCCAAAAGATTTAATATATTTATGAGAATGAAAGAGAGAGAGAATGATAGGAGACACCAAAGAAGAGGGGTAATAAGAGGAGAGTCAAGTAGAAAAGAAAAAGACCCTTTAGTGTGCTATGAATGTAATGAATCGGATCATACTAAGCTAGATTGCCCCTTAATTAGGAAGGAAAAGGATAGGAAGCCTAATAAGAAAGCTTTTGTGGCTGCATGGAGCGATAGTGATAGCTCCAATGAGGAAAACATTGATGATGAGATAGCCTACTCATGCTTTATGGCTATTAGTAATGATGAGGCTAGTTATAGTTCTAGTGAAAATAATAAATATAGTTTTGATGAACTACAAAATGCCTTTAATGATTTAGCAAATGAATTTCAATGCATGAACTCCAAATATAAGAAAATCATTGCTAAATTGAAAATAGAAAATGAAATGCTATTAAATGCCAAACTTGAATTTGAGAAGAAATTAGAAGAAGCAAATCTAGAAATAGATGAAGTAAATAAAAAGAACTTAAATTTGCAAAACTCATTTTCTAGATTCTACATGGGTCAACAAAATCTAGATCATATGTTAGAGACCCAAAGAGCTTTCTTTGACAAAGATGGGCTAGGCTATAATGCAAAACAAAAGGAAACTCATCTTAAGAATTTCCTAGTGAGCAAAAATTCTATGCAAGATACATCTCTCACATGCTCACTATGCAATAGGATAGGCCACTCTTCACAAGGATGCACATATA
Organism: Heritiera fomes; assembly: GCA_032173925.1. Lineage (NCBI taxonomy): Eukaryota > Viridiplantae > Streptophyta > Magnoliopsida > Malvales > Malvaceae > Heritiera > Heritiera fomes. Next base: position 20,558,228 of record JAPDPM010000016.1, on the reverse strand, counting down.
GAAAAACCACATTTAGAGGAAGAGTAGTTAGAAAAATATGGGTGCCAAAGCATGCTGTAAATAATGATGAATTGTACTTGAAATGGATCCTAAAAGGATAAAAAATTATTTGCACTAACTCTCATGGACCCAAGAAAATTTGCGTACCAAAGCATGCATAAATTTGTTTATTGTAGGAGTGTTAGAGCATGGGAATACAATGGAACAATGGAGTTCAAATGCTCTACAATACATCCTCATGGAGTTTGCGTAAGTCAATATGAAAGAGAAAGAGATTGGAGATTCATCCTTGGTTAGGTCACAACAATTCCTCAAAGAATAGCTAAAGGGGGATTCAACAATTTAAGGCAAAGCATTCTCTAGCAAAGGAGTATTGTAAGCTTAATAACTTACTTCTTAAAATTTTGTGCTTTGATGAGAAATTTGGTTAATGATTCATGATGCATTATGATTGAGCAAAATGCATGATAAATGATTGTTGAGTGTTTGATGGACAATTTTTGATAATTGGATGAAAGGCATGTCTAGTGATTTTGAAATGATTATTAGATTTTTGTATTGTGAGCAAGTTTGTAATGTGTTGATAATATATTTACTTGCTACAAAAATTGCCAAATATGTCATATATGCAAAATGTCATGTCATGAGCTTTAATGAAGAATATGCATGTTAGAAATCATGGCATGATGTTCATAAGTGTAGGGATTTGATGATATGTGCTTAAAATCTATGTGAACAAGTTTGTTTTGACATATTTATGTAATTCAATGCATAGGTTTTGCCAAAACATGCATAACTCTCAAAATGACCTCCTTTGAGGCCAAAAATGCATTTTATCGTGTAAATCCTTCTAAAATTACAAAATCTATTGCTAAATGGTTTTTCATTCATATTTTTCATTCATACAAGTCCAAAATCATGTTACACAAATGCTTAAACCTTTACTTGGACTTAAAATACTCAAAAACGAAGTTTTAGCACCTCAAAGATTGGATTTTCTGTCAAAAATCTGCAGAAACTGGATAAGGGATCGATCCCTCAACATGCAGGATCGATCCCTTTGGAAAAACATGCAAAAAATTACATTCTAGAGTTTAGGGATCGATCCCCTTGTTTATGGGATCGATCCCTCTAGGAAAATTATGCCTATTTCTGCATTTTTAAGCTTAAGTTGAGAAGTTTTCTTAATTAAACAATTGGTATAGGATCATAAGTTATGTTCTTTGCATAAATATTTCATACCATTTATGAACATTGACTTATTTATTTGTGCTATGAGTCCCATGTACTAACCTATTTCTTGTTGGATGGAACACATTTTATTTGTTCTCACATAGCCATAATTTTAGGGGGAGCATACTTTTTATTTTTCCTTCTTTTTGCTATGACAAAAAAGGGGAGATATATTAAGCGGGAGAGATAATGAGGGAGAAATAGTTTGAAAATCTCTTTTGGAAAATTCTCTTCAAACCATGCTTATATTAAGGGGGAGATTTATAAAATCCTGCTTTATTTGAGGGGGAGTATTTTATCAAAAAATTTTCAAAGCAAATTTACATTAAGTTTTGTCATATCAAAAAGATTGAGATTGTTAGCATTAAATTGCCATATGTATTTTGAAATGACAAAAACTTAAGTAAACCTTAATGTTTCTTTCATATTGTAAATTTGCTTTATGACACATGATTTTCTTAAACCATTTAAAGTGATAATATCAAACATTAAGACCATGATTTATTGATACATTCTTATTGGTCTTAATACTTTATAAAATGTTTTGAATATTTTAGAAAATTACTTAATGAATTTTTGGACCATGTTTTTATTAGAGAAAGTTAAGGAAAACTCCCACAAAAATGCCAAAATATTTTGGGTTGGATTAGAATCAAAAGCCATATCATTTCTAACCTAAAAGTGCAGGAAATAGGCTCTTTGGAGGCATGAGATCAATCCCCTAAGGGAAGGGATCGATCCCTTCATGGCAGAATAGCTTCCTAACGCTGGAAAGGTCCCTTAAGCCAAAAATCAAGACTCTGGACTAAAGGGATCGATCCCTTTGGGCATGGGATCGATCCCTTGGGATGAAAAAGTGCTGTAACTACTAGTTTTGTGAGGCACAATGGCTATATTCGTTTTTGGCTCCAACCAACGTCCATAAATCATCCAAGGGACTATAAATAGAGGCTTAGAAGCTAAAGGAAGCAAGAGGAACTACTCAACAACCCCAATACTCATTTTCCTCAAATCTTCAAGCCTCAACAATATTTCAAGAGCTACAAAGTCTTCATCTTCTATCATATTCACATTCCTTGTATAGCTTAGCACAAATCTTATATAGGCTTTTACTTGTGCTTAATCTCTGTAATCATTTGCCTATCTAGAGGCCCTTCTTTGATTACACAATTTGTAAACCAAATCATTTCTTGTAAAAGGGAGGTTTCTCTTTAGCCTTAGAAAAAGAGGGAGGTTTCTCTTAAGCCTTGAAAAAGAGAGAGGTTTCTCTTGAGCCTAGAAAAAGAGAGAGGTTTCTCTTTAGCCTAGAAAAAGAGGGAGTGTAATACAAATTCAAGGATAGTGAATTTGGGGAAAATCCTTGGGAGCGTCTTAAGGTAGAGGACGTAGGCAAGGTTACCGAACCTCTATAAATCACTTGTGTAAATTTCTCAATCCTTACTCTCTTTACTTATTTGCAATTATATTTGTGATTATTGTATTGAATTTGGATTGCATGCTTTCCTAGCTTAGAGAACTTAGAAAACATTCAAATAGACTAGAGAATTTAGAAGAATCGAAAAACGAACTTAAGATTAGCGAAAAATCGATTCACCCCCTCTCAGTATAGCCTATAGAGCCAACAAAGAAGAATTTCAAAACACCTATTTCTAATAAAAGTAATCCTTGTCATCTCCTCTCTCTATTACTACCCATATATCATTAAAATATGAAGAAAACAAGGATTAAAAAGCTCAAGAACCATTTGGCCAACGTGAGATATTGCAAAAAATTTGAGGTTTTGATTTAATTTAAGGTTATATTCTTATCGATTTAAAGGTGTAGATTTTATATTTGCTATTGGTTTTGAGATATCTTACTTAAACAAAAATTTTCCATGAATATGGGTTTTGATCAACTTGAGAATATGGGGAAACCATGCATTTTGTTGTATGAAAATGGTAGGAAATGGTAGCTTGAAATGGATTAACAAGGTTTGGAACATTAGATTTTGAGAAAAGTTGAAAATCAAGGATGTAGCAAAAAGGAGGGGGGGGGTTCAACCATGGCTATTTGGGCATGATTTAATGCTCCATTTTATGTTTTGATGGTAGAAAATTAATATGGAAATCAAAAGAGGAAGGTTGGTGAGATCGGAATCGAAAAAGGAGCTAAAACCGGAAAGTTTAGTTTTAGCACCAATGTAATTTATACTGGTTATATATATTGTATCATTAGTGGCTGCATTTTATGGAAGTTAGTGGTTTAAAATTTAGAGGAAAATTATTAATAATTTTTTATAAAATTATTTTGTAGCCGGGAATTATGAATTTCGGTTGGTGCTACCCAGAAGCTCGGTATCGTTAGACAAATAAGGGAGAAGTGTATGAGTTGTAGGGATATAATGAATTGCATGTTTTATCAAGCTTAATTTTATGAAAATATTGGAAGCATGATTTGTCTTGAAAACATGCAAAATTATGGTTGAAAAGCTAGTTTATATACTATGAATTCTGTGTAGAAGGTTAGAAATCCGTAGCTGTTATGCTGCCGAAAAATATACTAAAAATATTCTAAAATGTTATAAATATTTTAGATGCATAAATTTGAGTTAAATGGTGAATTTGGAAATCATTTCCATAAACTTTCCACAAATTGGAAATTATGAGAAAGATATTAAATTAAATATTCATGTTTTAAAATTTAATTAAAGTGAGAATAAAAATTATATTTTTATGATTTTAAATATTCAAATGAATGTTTATAAGAATTCTCACTTGATACATGGATATTTACTGACTGTTTTACTGTATTTGGAAATGGAAATTAAATACCATTTTGGAAATAATTATTTAAATAAATGTTTTAATTTATAAAAATTTCCTTAAAGTTATTTTATGAGAAATAAATTGATTTTTGAGACTTTAGGCTCTGACTTCCTGCTTATTGCTCTACTGTCACTGTTTACATGACTGATTGACCCGCCAAGTCATCAGTAGTCCCAAGTGTACACTGAGGACTGCCCATAGACTATGGCCATATGTTGACACCTAATTTTGTCTCATTTTGTTATTATTATTATTATTATTATTATTATTATTATTATTATTATTATTTAGGTTATTATTATTATTACTATTATATTATTATTATTTATTTTTTATTTTTACTTTTATTTTTATTTTTTGTGTGTTGTCCAATCCTGTCACCCATCTACCAACTTTGCTGTCCCATCCCCGCCGGTCCCCTACTTCCTTGGCCATCCCATCGCCAGCCAGCTAGTCTGCCGACCACCCATAGCCCTTCCCCTCAGATTGTCTCGTCTATCATCATCCTCGCCAGACCCAAGCTTCAAACCCCCATACCATTTCCCCTTACAAAGACCCTCACCACCTTTAGCCATCGATCCCTGCCTTCACTAGCAACCGCATCCCAAACCACCCCATCGCCCTGAGACAACCACCACACAACCTAGAAGACTCAAACACCCCAACAAGAAACCCTTACCACCCCTCGCCAGTAGCAAAACCCAGCTGACCAGTTTACCCACAGCCGCAACCCCCACCGAAAACCAACTTTCACTCACCAAACCTGAAACTACATAAACCCTCATCTGAACCACTGCCATCATCACCGAGCCCAAAAACTCATCACTGCCGCCTCTCACCACCGTGACACCACTGCCCTTCAACCCTCACCACCACTGAAACCAACCAAAACCCTAGGAACCAAAACCACAAAAACAAAAAAAAAGGGGAAACAGAACATCATATTTCAAAACTGAGGGTTCCAAATCCTAGATCTGAGATCTGAATCCCTACCCCTGCAAAAAGAAACAAACCACACACACATACCAACAAACCACAAAACCAAAACCACAACCGAACCATCAAAAAAACAAAACAAAAAAACAAAAACAAGAAAAGGGAAAAGGTTTCAGTTTAGCTTCAAATTTGTCGGACTAGAGGTATTTTTGGAGGAAGAGAAGGCTAGAAACGGAAAGGAGAGGAAAAGAGGTTTCAGAAAGTTAGAAGCTTTTCCTTTTTCGGCTACCAGAGGCGACGGCCGGCGCGGCGACCGGAGGCCCAAGCGGCGGCCGAAAATCACACTGCAAAGAGCCTTGTGAGGCTCTGTTTTTTTTGTAAAAAAGGGAAAGAAAATGAAAGAATAAAAAAAAGAAGGGGCTTTTATAGTTTAAAAAAAAAGAGGCAAGATCCGCGCCTGGACCCGACCCGGGTCCAGGATCCGCGCACCCAACCGACTGCCAGAGGAGCGACCCGCTTCGCCTGAACCGACCCAATCCGCCTCAGCCCACGCCCCTGCCTAGGCCCACTCTAGTGTGGATCAGATTTGAGCTGTCAATTGGGCCAAGTTCAAAGGGCTCTTTTGGGTCTTAACACCCAATCATTTGGGTATAATTTCTTTCTTTCTTTCAACCTTTTGTTTATTATTATTATTATTATTATTATTATTATTATTATTATTATTATTATTATTATTATTATTATTATTATTATTTGTGTATTATTATTATTATTATTATTATTATTACTATTATCATTTTTACTGTGTTTTTATTATTGTTGTTATTGTTATTGTTATTATTATTATTATTATTATTATTATTATTATTATTATTATTATTATTATTATTATTATTATTATTATTATTATTAATGCATGTTGTAAAATATAAGTTTTTGAAAAATTTTCATTTATTTGCATTTTCATTAATTATTATCATTGATTGGAAAACACATATAAAAATAATGAAATTTAAATTTGAGTAAATAATAAAATTTAAATTTAAATGAAGTCTCGATGATGGGATGCTATGAAAGTCACAAGTAGTGATTCCTAGCTGATCCTTAGGTGAGAAGAGTCATACTAATTGTTACCAAAAGTATTGGAATATTTAGTATGATTTTTCAATAATTTAATTTTTTGTAAAAATAAAAATAAATAAGTTTTTTTTAAAAAAAGGAAAAATAGAAAAAGGAAATTAACAATAAAGTTTAAATTTCAAAATTAATAAATCCCGATGATGGGATGCTACGGAAGTCACAAGTAGTGATTCTTAGCTGATCCCTAGGTGAGAAGAGTCATACTAATTGTTGCCAAAAGTATTGGAATATTTAGTATGATTTTTCAATAATTTAATTTTTTGTTAAAAATAAAAATAAATAAGTTTTTTTTAAAAAAAAGGAAAAATAGAAAAAAGAAATTAACAATAAAGTTTAAATTTCAAAATTAATAAATCCCGATATTGGGATGCTACGGAAGTCATAAGTAGTGATTCCTAGCTGATCCCTAGGTGAGAAGAGTCATACTAATTGTTGCCAAAAGTATTGAAATATTTAGTATGATTTTTCAATAATTTAATTTTTTGTTAAAAATAAATAAGTTTTTTTTAAAAAAGGAAAAATAGAAAAAGGAAATTAACAATAAAGTTTAAATTTCAAAATTAATAAATTACGATGATGGGACGTTATGGAAGTCACAAGTAGTGATTCCTTAACTAATCTCTAGGTGAGAAGAGTCTACTAAATATTGTCAAAAGTATTGATGTATTTAGTATGATTTTTCAATAATTTAATAAAAAATAAAAAATGAAAATGAATAAGTTTTTCTAAAATAAAGATATATAAATAAATCAATAAATAAATAAATAAATAATGAAATTTAAAATTAAAAATTCATTTGCATCATATATTATCTGTTTGCATCATATGCATCCATTTAATTTTCAAATAAGTGTGAATCTTCCGAGGATGAGATTCTATAGAATTCACAAGTAGTGATTCTTAAAAAATCTCTAGGTGAGGAAAATTATTTCAAATGCTGCCAAAAGTATTGGAGTATTCGATTTAATTATTCAATACAAAAAGGTTCACATTTACTTTCAAAAAATAAAGTTTAACCTTTTAAAATAAAACAAAATAAATTTACAAATAAAAAATGATTTTGAATAAAAAGATTGCAATAAAATAAGAATTATTTTTAAATATTAAGTTAAGACCATTTTATTAAAACCAAAGGATAACATATGATTACAATGGTACCGTTGTTTAACGGGCGTCGTGGGAGTGCTAATCCTTCCCCACGCGTAACTGTGCTCCCGGACCCGATTTTGTTTTCGCAGACCAAAAAATTGTCTTTTTAATAAAACTTAATTAATTTTGAGATTTTGTTCAAAAGATAAATATTTTAGGTGGCCAATCACACCTAGTCAAAAAAGATTCGTGGCGACTCCTTTTATTTTTAAACGTTTTCTAAAATCGTCGAGCGCGAAGTCGTTACAACAGCTTGACGACTCCACTGGGGACTTTTTTGAGGGTCAAGTCATTTATTAATCATGTGTTATCCTAAGTTTTAATTTAAAGGTCTTAATTAATATTTAAATTTAATTTCTTTAATTTTAAATAATTTGTTGCATTTATGTTTTAGCAATTATGTTTATTTTATGCCATTCTTTGTTTTGTATATATTATTCTTAATAAGTTGTTGGGCCATTGTAGGATAAGGGTTACGGTTTGATAAATGTTTCCTCATACACACTTGCACTTGCATCTGCATAACATGAGCTCTATACCCGGGTTCAGTCCTTCTTAGGAGGGAGTAGAGTACCTTTGCTCTCGTGAGGTAATCACCTCCGCAATGGCAATCGAAATACTCCCACTCAACTTAAATCTTACTAGTCCAGTGTGGATGACAATAAGGTATAATTTGAGAACCTTTTGACCTTTTAGAGACCTAAATAAGCATATGGAGAATCTTAAGTCCAATCTTAGGTAGAGCCATACCCGATTTTTGAAATTAGGACACAAGAGGGAACATTATTTGACCTCATTTCTCGTATCAATGATAAAGCTACTATGGATTTTGGTTTGAATTGTCCATGATTTATGTGAAGACTGAGAATTTTCTAAATAAATATAGGTATCCGAAAAAAAAAATTTAAAAATTTAAAAATTTAATTTGGACAAATTAAAATCCAAATTAAATAAGAATGAAATTGGAGAAATTAATTTGGATATTAGGAAATCCAAAGTTTAAAGAAATAAAAAGGTATATATTTATATAATTATAAAATTATATTATATAAATATATTTTAAATGTTAAAGAAATAAAAATGTGAATAAAAATATAATTATATAAATAGATTATATAATATATTTTTACACGTTTTTAAATAAGTATATATATATGAAATATATATACTATTTAGATCAAAGTGTATATATATACATATATTTTAAGATAAAGTATGTATATATGTATATATATTAAAATTTAATAGTATATGATATATATATATAAATCTAATTTATATATATATATATAAATATATATATATACATATATATTTATATATGGGTTTAAATTTTAATTTTATATATAATTATATAAATATAATTATATATATAATAAATAAATAAATAAAAAAAAAGAAAAGGGAGGGAATCGGGGTGCCAACCCGATTCCCACCTCCCTCTGTGAAAATAGAAGAGAGGGAGGGAGGTGTGAAGGCCGGCAATGCCGGCGAGAAAGGGGAAACCGTCGCCGGACGGGGAAGAGAAAGAAGAGGGGCCGGCGGCGGTGAGAACCGAAAGAGGAGAGAAGAAAAAGAAAGAGGAAAACGGGTGGAGGATGAAGCGAAACAGGGGAAGAAAAGAGGAAAGCCGCCCGATCTGGGCACCGCCGCCGCTACCATCAGTGCCGGTGAAGTCAGTTCAAGCAGGATGAACGACCGGTGGTGAGAGAAAACGGAGAAACGGGAGAGAAAAGGGGCGGAAGGAGGAGGCCGAGACCCACTCCAGATCCATCGCCGTCCGCGCCGCCAATCGCAAAACGGAGACTAGATCCGGCTTCATGGCCGTCGCGAGAAGCTTTGGGGTGGTCGAACCGCCGGAGATGGTGGCCACCGGAGGGTGAACCGGCCGAACCGGTCTGAACCGGTTCTGCCAGAAAAAAAAACAGAACAGAAAAGAAAAAGAAAAGAAAAGGAGAAAGAAAAGAAGGAAGAAGAAGAAGAAGGAAAGGAAAAAGAAAGAAAAAAAATGTGGTAAGGAAAATATAGAAAATAAATTGATGGTATTTATTGAATAAATTATGGTTATATTGATGTAGTGCATTGATATTGAAATTGTAGTAAAGCGGAAATGCGACGAATGGTGGAGTTCGGCAAGGCTCGAAAATCAGAAAGTGCGCCAAGCTTGGCGAATAGGTAAGATACTTTTATAAAGCATTAGTAGCATTATATTGTATGTGGGATTTATGATCTTATATAATGCTCTGATGGAATGATTTTAATGGAATTATGATTTTTTTAATATATGATGAATTGATTTAATTGATGTTAAAAATACTAAGAGGACCCACAATTGATGGTGGGGGTCTTAGTAAGAGGTAAAAATTGGTGAGAATCAACGGCTGCAATTATAAATTGTATTTCCTTGCAGGAGGTTTAGAGGAAATTAAGCCGTTATGCTGCCGAAATTTCCACGAAAATATTTGAGGAAAAAGATTAAGTCTCTCATATAAATGGAATCTTGGAGATAATTATTGAAAATAAATATTGAAAGGATTTTATGGTATTACCGAAAATGTTTGATATTGAAATCGATGAGAAGATAGATCGTTGAAAACGATAATGTGGTGAATTACATGGTTTAAACTTTATAGAATCGATAAATCAAGTAATTTTAATATCACAAATGGTATCAAGTTGAGATTGAGGTGGAATTATTAATTAGACGGATCACGGATAAAAGTGATGATAATTATATGATATAGCTTGGAAGAGAAGATCACAGTTGAAATTTCGATGGTCGAATGATTGGATTGTGAAGTTATTAACGGAGTAATGATTTACAGAATTTATCGAGTCCGGTTTCATGATTTTGAAATAATTCCGAATGTGATAAAATGGACAAACTCGAGAGATCAAAATGGAGATTGAATTACGACACAATCCGATCAATTATGGATTCAAAGAAATGAGTGATAAATATGTGAAAAGATGATTGTGCTTATAACCTTAGAATAGATCTTGAATAATAAGATCGACAATTGCATAAGTTCGGATAAAATCATAAAGGCCACATGAAAATTGATTTGAGGATTTAGATACGATTTTGTAATAGTAAATGAAATTGAACCTCAAATCGAAAATGATGAACATATATCAATAGATCAAATCATAGATGGATTTGATAAGCGATTATTGATCTTGTGGTTCTATGATCCTCGATGTCGACTCTGGAATAAATATCGAATGAGAATATTAGTATTTCATAATTTCAGTATCATGATGGCTATATGGAAACATGATATTTAGATGCTCATAGATACTAAGAGGATTCACACTGATGATGTGGTTCTAATATGGGTAATAAAAGTACAATTGATTATTATAGTCGATAATTATCGAAAAAGGATATTGAATACTGAATGGTTTGAATACCAAGTGATCTGGTTATTAAATAATTAGAATATTGAGCAATCTGAATACTGAATGAAATGAATCTTGAATGATTTGAATAGTGTTTTACTGATTGGACAGAAAGAAAGTCTTGAAATCGAATAACCGATGGTGATAAAGTTAAATGAATTACTTCAGCGTATTTGATGGAAATAATACCGAAGTTGCATACTGAAATTTTTATAGCATCGCATTTAAGCATGCTTTCTTGCAACTTGAAACATTTTAATAATGTTTATATGAATACTGAAAAGTATTGATTTGTTTTGAAATGAAAGTATATGGTAGATATATATATTTTGATATATGAAATATCATACAGAATTTTACCATATGCTTTACATGATATTGAAAATAAAGCTATAGATTTAAATGTTTTATGAGACTGTAGGCACCCTAAGAGAATTAAATTCAATAAAGCATAGTGGAAACCGCCTAATTGGAGCTTTGCTCATTAGGCAGATATGCTTGTCCGACAATAGTCGTGGACAGGTCTCAGTCACGCCTGATCAGTGGGGCTGAGAGAGATGAGGTCTATGGCCATAGATAGCGCCCTAGTTGGTTTCCAAGGGACGATGATATGATTTCACTGCTAGCTACAGTGATTTAAGTCTTTATTGATAGAGATGATAGGGATCTAGCCTAGTCTCTAATTGATATGATATGAAGTCTAGAGTATGATTTTATTGATATGAACTCTAGACTTGACATGATTTATACTGTACATAAAACAGATTTGAAATGAAATATGTTTTGAAACAGTACATGTTTTAAAAGTCCATGAGATATGATTTCGACACTTATATGATTTATATGTGATTTTGTGTCGAACATGGCATGATATGCGGTCTAGAGTATAGTTTGATTTGATATGAACTCTAGACCTGATATGATTTATAGTAAATGTTTTAAAAGTATATGATAAATGATTTCGACACTTATATGATTTATATACGATTTTGTGTCGAATTTAAAATAATATGCGGTCTAGAGTATAAATTGATTGATATGAACTCTAGACCTGATATGACTTATAGTATGTGAAAATGTTTTAAAACCGCACATGTTTTAGACATGCTCTGAAAAGAGTACATGACTGGAAATTGAACATGTTTCTACCATGCCTTAAAGGCAAATTTGAAATGAATTGAAAATTTATATGTTGAGCATGTCCTAAAGTATATATGATATGATTTGAAATGATAGTGGTTTATACAGAAAAATTACATGAATTGCATATTAAACCCTGATATGATAATATGCTTAGTATATGAGAATTTTATGAGAAATGTCATGACTCGACGTTAATGATGTTTCATATATATGATGACATGATATGATATGATATATGAACATAAGATTGATATGAAAAGAATTCTGATCTTACTCTATCGTGATCATAAATTCCCATACGATAAGTGATATGAATTGATATAAGACGGGAATATGATTGTTAAATGTAAAGTGACTCGATAGGATATCTCAATTAAACATGAAGAATATACGAGGAGTACCATGACTCGGTGGTGACGATATTTCATCTATATGATGTCATGATATGATATGAAACATGAATATAGAAATACACGAATAGAATTATGACTTCGTACCACCGTGATCATGATCCACAATATGAGAATTGATAAGAGATGATATGAGAATTGATAAGAGATGATAGAATACAGAAATATGATTATGAAATGAAAAGTAAATATGAGAATTGATATGAGATGATAGCATACCAAAGTATGATTATGAAATGAAAAGTGAAAATGAGAAGTGATAATGAGATGTATCGATGAGAAAGGATTAACTGTAATTGCATCCTTGCAAGTTTTAAGCATTGCAGTTTAAGGCAGTATAATCCTACTCTTGTATTTATATTAGTATCTTACTGAGCCGTGGTTTTGCTCACCCTATTAAATTTCATCTCTTTCAGATTAATAAAGTTAACATCTGCCATGTGAGCTGCTCAGTGGGTATCGGAGACGGTGTATGGACTTGGTACTAGTCTTTTGAGGTATATGTTCCTTATAAAATACTTGTTTACATGTAAGACTTAAATTGATGCACAGTACATATTCTGTTTAACAAGTCGGGATGTAACTAAGAACCGTTTCCATGTTTGTTTAATATTTAAAGGGAATGACTATAGGTCGCCTAGATAGTATAGTAACTACACTGACACCGAATACAAACCTTAAAATGAAAAAGAAAAAAAATTAGTCCATAAATTTGTAGACTAAGAAAAGTATAAGAATCAAGTGAAAGTCGCGGTCTTCGGGTCGTGACAATTTAAGTCTTTGAAATTTTTCTTGTTTTTCAAAAAAGGATTTTTTTAAATAATAAAATTGTGGAAAGAAATTTTGTAAAAAAAAAAAGAAATCTAAGTTTTTTTAACAAAAAAAGTGTGAGAAAAACAATAAAACAAACTTTTATTTCAAAACAATAGGAATAATTTTTCTTGGAAAAAAAAGAGAAGAGGGATTTCTTTCAAAGATATAGACATAAAAATGGGAATAAATAGAAAAATGCACTTTATAAAGCAATAAAAAAGAGAGTTGACATTTTTCTAAATAAAGGTAAAATAGAGTCAACAAAATCTTTCCTTGATTTTTTTTCTCTTTTTCTGAATAATTTAAAGAATAAGTTGACAAGAAAAAAATAATAAAGAAAAAAATATTTTTTTATTTTATTTTTGGGTTGTATAGAAAATTTAATGAAAATATAAAAACATTTGAGTTTTTCTTGAATAAAAAGATGTCAACAAAAATTGTCCTTGAATTTATTTGATAAAGAATTTAAAGAATAATTTGATTGGGAATAAAAATGAAATAAAAATAATTCTTGGAAAAAATCTACTAGAAAATGTGAATTTTTTTAAGAATAAAAAAACTTTGTCGGGTACACAAAAAAGAAGAAAAAAGAAAAAGAAAAAAGAAGAGAAAAAAAGGATAAAAAAATGCGTGAAGAGTGCTTAGTTTTAGTTGAAAATTATGTTTTTCTTCTTTTCTCCTTGCATGTTGGGCTCAACAACAATAGAATTTGTGTCTAGGTATTGTGTATGCAAGCATTCATTTTTTAAGCATGTTAGCATCATATATCATTTTAATTTCATATCATTTCGACATTATCGTGTCTACATACATTGAAGATCATGTTAGGTGCATTTTAGGATCATACAAGTGAAATAAAACAGAATTTGATTTTCATTTATAATTGGATTTTCATTTATAATTGGATTTTGCATAGGTCACATTTCATATATACATGTCTTTCACCAATACTTCATTGTTGTATCATCTCTCATGCATTTTACACCACATTTCAAAGTGGAAGAAATTCTTTCTGATTTTTATGAAAAAGGAAACTTTTTGGAACATTTTGTGGGGCATAAAATGATTCTTTGATTTTTTAACTTGTCATTTCTATATGTTTCAGATTTGATTTTCCAAGTTGATATGTAAAGTTGTCAAACAGGAGGGAATTTTCAACAAAAATTTTTTGTGTATTTTACTTTGCTATGCCATTAATTGTTGTAAATAGATTTTTTGAAAATACAGTAGAAAATTTTTCATGTACATTTTTTATTTTGATTTGTCATTATATTTGATATATATAAATGACATTGATTGATTCTTTTTGTAAAGAAATCAAATACATATATGTATATAATGATTCAAATAAAAGCCTCACATGACTAAATCTAATGATCAAAGAAGTTGAACAAAATGACAAAATAAAGAAACTTTGAAGAGAGTTTTGAAAAATTGGTGATCATTATCAGGAAAATTCATCCCATCAACTACCTTCTCTAATTGTTTCCATGCCCTAAATCTCTTATAAAGCCTTCATGCATTTGAGGAGGACAAGTGCAAACTTCATGATCCATGTTTACCAGGTCATCATATGCCATCAAAGTGTAATGACCTTTAACTAGGCAATGAACAATGAAACGATCAATTTAATAAAATTTATTTTTGGATTCCTTAAATAATCAAGCATGACACTCTTTTAAATTTGAATTTTGGTAATTTGATATGTGTCAAAACTCTGCTAGAAACCACTCCTTTCTATCAATGGCCACAGGAGCGTCACACTCGTCAGAATTACTCGAATCTGTTTGAAAAAACACAAACCATGAGATTCCTTAGGCTATTTCTGAATCTTTGATTCATTCGTGTGACTGAAACCAAAATTGAAGAGGAAGAAGTACCACACCCTTAAATTGCCCAAATAATGCAATACCTTTTCCTCTCTCAGTAGAAATACCATGAGCAATCTGAAAAAGAGCCACTTCTAACAGTTTTCACTGGCTTGTGGACATTTTGTAGCAATGTTTTGAGGCCGCATGAGTTGTAAAAAAAAAAAGAAAAAGCAAAAAACAAAAAACAAAAAACAAAAAACAAAAAAAAACAAAGAAATGAAAAAGAAAAATCGATTGTGACATCATGCACTCAAGATATTCGAATGATTCCAAACAACACAAAAAAGAGATAGAGAGAGAGAGAGGGAAAGAGAGAGAGAGAGAAGAATAAGAAGAATAAGGAACCAAAATTTGAAAATATCCAAGAAATTTCATCTTGAAAAACCAAAAAAACAACAGAAAGACAAATATTTGACTTTTTTGACTGAAGGAAATTTTTGTCAATTTAAGTGATCATGTTTGAAATGACAAATGACCATCTTTCATCATCATTTTCACTAAAATCTAAAATTTATCCATTGTTACCCCTTTGAGCCTCATAGTTATATATGTTTTTAAAGAAACCTGCCAAGGATCACCCTCCACATTGAGGGGCAAAATTGAGAAAAATAAAGTGAGATTTGCCCACGAAGAAATTTCAAGTCATTAGAAACCTTAGGGGTAAGATACAGAAAAAGATATCTTTACGCTTGAATTTCTAAAGAAAAATGAAATTGAAAAAAATGAAATGAATGATGATGAAAATGAGGAAAAGAGAGAATCAAAAGAAAAAGGTAGTGAACGAAAAGAATGGGAAGAGAAACGAGAAACCAAAGAAGAATAAACAACGAATGGGGTAGAATGCTAGAATTCTTCACATGATGAGAAATGATCCTATGGCTTGAAACCCTTGAAACACGTATTTTGGGCATGTTTATCCATTCTTTCAAAACCCTGAACCATGGCCTACATTACGTACCTTAAAAAGTCCATTTTGATCGAATTTGAATGCTTGAGTTAAGGAATCATATATTGAGCCTAGACATGTTACAAGTTCATGATTTGGAGGTTGATAAGTGTATTGACTATGGATAAGTATGGTCTTTGAAAAAAAATGAAAATGTAAAAAGAAAAATGATGAAAAAAAATGAAAAAAAAGAAAAATGAAAAAGAAAAAGCTAAAAAAAAGAAGAGAAAAAAGAAGAAAAAAAGAAAGGAAGGAGAATAAGAAGGGGCTTAAGTTGAAAACCCAAAAGGGCGATTTAAGTCAAAAGAAGAACGGAAGATTTGGCTAAAATCTCAGGAAGATAGCCTTTTATAAGGGAAACCAATACTGCTTGAAGATTTCATGAAGTGGGGAGCAAAGCATTGATGGAACCAAAATGATTAGAATGTCAATCAAATAGGATTTTGGCAAAATCTTAGATTAGTTTATCAAGATTGATTGAATATTCATTGTTTAGATATTGTTACCTTCCTTGGCCTCTGAAAATTGCCTATTTTTCTTAGTTAAATTTGTTCTTGTTTACTTCTTCATAAATGTCCATCCTTCAACTTTTGACCAATCTACATACTTATGATTATTGAAAGAAATGTGATGGCATTGCATTCATTATAAAATTGAAATGACGATAAATAAGTGATTGACAGTGTTTGTGAAAGCCCAATGCATTACAAAAGAGGAAAGTCGAACATGATATGGGGTGAAAAAAGAACAGATGAGAACCCTGGGAAGGTTTGCAAGTACGCCGAAAAAATATGAATGTGTGATCAAATGGTGAAAAATGAACAAGAATTAATGGTGTTTCGTGGAATTAGTAGATGTATGGAAGCTTATGATTTGAAGAGATTCAAAAATGGTGAGAATGATGGTCTTGTGAACCTTGTTACCGCAACTTTTGATTTCTTTTATTTTTCCTTTTCTTTCCCTTTTTTTATTTTTTCTCTTTTTCCTATTTCTCGACATTTACATTTGCATTCATCACATACATTCAAAAAAAAAGGGAAGACAAATGAAAATTTCACCTATAAGTAACAAAGTTTGTACATTCTTGATCAAAAAAAAGAAAAAAAAAGAATAGAGGGCAAAACACAAGACAAAGGAAGGAAGCGAGATTCTGAAAATTTTAGGATAAGATGATAAGATTTTTAAAGTAAAGAATTTTAAAAGGATGATGCATCAAGAAACCAAATTTTTGGATGTGAATTTCCAATTCATAAAATTTCAGGTGTGAATCTCTGAATTCCAAGTTAAAATTTTGGATGTGAATCTCCAAATCAAAATTTTAATTTTCGGATGTGAATCTCCAAGTTAAATTTCGGATGTGAATCTCTGAATTAAATCTCTGGATATGAATCTCCAAATCAAATTTCAAAATTCTGGATGTGAATCTCCAAGTTGAAATTTGGATGTGAATCTCCAAAACAAAATCAAATCTTTGGATGTGAATCTCCAAATCAAAATTTCAAAATTTTGGACGTGAATCTCCAAGTTAGATTTTTGGATGTGAATTTCCAAATCAAAATTTCAAATCTTTGGGTGTGAATCTCCAAATCAAAGTTTGAAATTTCGGGTGTGAATCTCCGAATCAAATTTTGGATGTGAATCTCCAAGTCAAAATTTTTTGGATGTGAATCTCCAAATCAAAATTTCAGGTGTGAATCTTTGAATTTCAAGTTAAAATCTTTGGGTGTGAATCTCCAAATCAAAGTTGAAATTTCGGATGTCAATCTCCGAATCAAATTTCGGATTTGGGCTGTCAATTGGGCCAAGTTCAAATGGCTCCTTTGGGTCTTAAAACCCAGTCATTTTGGTATAATTTCTTTCTTTCTTTCAACCTTTTGTTTATTATTATTATTATTATTATTATTATTATTATTATTATTATTTGTGTTTTATTATTATTATTATTATTATTATTATTATTGTGTTTTTATTATTATTATTATTATTATTATTATTGCATGTTGTAAAATATAAGTTTTCGAAAAATTTTCATTTATTTGCATTTTCATTAATTATTATCATTGATTAGAAAACACATATAAAAATAATGAAATTTAAATTTAAATGAAGTCCCGATGATGGGATGCTACGGAAGTCACAAGTAGTGATTCCTAGCTGATCCTTAGGTGAGAAGAGTCATACTAATTGTTGCCAAAATTATTGGAATATTTAGTATGATTTTTCAATAATTTAATTTTTTTGTTAAAAATAAAAATAAATAAGTTTTTTTAAAAAAAGGAAAAATAGAAAAAGGAAATTTACAATAAAGTTTAAATTTCAAAATTAATAAATCCCGATGATGGGATGCTACGGAAGTCACAAGTAGTGATTCCTAGCTGATCCCTTGGTGAGAAAAGTCATACTAATTGTTGCCAAAAGTATTGGAATATTTAGTATGATTTTTCAATAATTTAATTTTTTGTTAAAAATAAAAATAAATAAGTTTTTTTTAAAAAAAAGGAAAAATAGAAAAAGGAAATTAACAATAAAGTTTAAATTTCAAAATTAATAAATTTCGATGATGGGACGTTATGGAAGTCACAAGTAGTGATTCCTTAACTGATATCTAGGTGAGAAGAGTCTACTAAATATTGTCAAAAGTATTGAGGTATTTAGTATGATTTTTCAATAATTTAATAAAAAATAAAAAATGAAAATGAATAAGTTTGTCTAAAATAAAGATATATAAATAAATCAATAAATAAATAATGAAATTTAAAATTAAAAATTCATTTTCATCATATATTATCTGTTTGCATCATATGCATCCATTTAATTTTCAAATAAGTGTGAATCTTCCGAGGATGAGATTCTATAGAAGTCACAAGTAGTGATTCTTAGGAAATCTCTAGGTGAGGAAAATTATTTCAAATGCTGTCAAAAGTATTGGAGTATTCGATTTAATTATTCAATACAAAAAGGTTCATATTTACTTTCGAAAAATAAAGTTTAACCTTTTAAAATAAAACAAAATAAATTTGCAAATAAAAAATGATTTTGAATAAAAAGATTGCAATAAAATAAGAATTATTTTTAAATATTAAGTTAAGACCATTTTATTAAAACCAAAGGATAACATATGATTACAATGGTACTGTTTTTTAACGGGCGTTGTGGGGGTGCTAATCCTTCCCCACGCGTAATCATACTCCCGGACCCGATTTTGTTTTCGCAGACCAAAAAATTATCTTTTTAATAAAACTTAATTAATTTTGAGATTTTGTTAAAAAGATAAATATTTTAGGTGGCCAATCACACCTAGTCAAAAAAGATTGGTGGCAACTCCTTTGTTTTTAAATATTTTTCAAAATCGTCGAGCGCGAAGTCGTTACGACACCATAGATCTAGACTATTTACTATTACTGTGTCCCTTAGAGGACAATTATAGCATGATATGAGTTATGGTGATGCCTAGTCTCAACCTATTAATTTCTATTTACTGAATGGATTTGCTGAATATTGTTTATTGAATTGAAACATACTGAATATTATTTATTGAACTGAAAGGAAATTACTGTTTATTGAAAAAGAATATTTTGAAAATTATTTCTAAAATAGAAATAATTCCTGACCTGTTTATCTAGCGATTTGGATATTTATAAACTACTATATTCTTGAATTGTTTTATAGTTTTACATCTACTGTTCAATGTACTGTTCAGCACTGTACAGTCACGTGTTTTGGAAAACTATTATTAAAGAGATAAATAAAATGGCTTATACCATTTTTACAATTATAAGAAATGAGAATTAAATTGTTTTAAATAAAACAATTTATTTATTGCTCCCTATAGTCGTTCTGGGTTTTCGGGACAAGATAAGTATTTCAAAATACCTTCTATACTCCATTTGGATTTCTCGGATGACTATAGTATCCTTCCTTACTGTGCTTTAGTACACTATTAGGAAAATAAACGTTTTACGGCATATAGATTTCATTATATCAAGCAGCATACAACTCGTTTACTGAGTACGTTGTCGCTCACTCCTTTATTTCCACTCCACAGGTTATTGTATCGGATTAAGAGATGTACCATCCTGAGTTATCAGCTGCTAGATCAGTTACCTGAGTCTACAAACTTATGATATCGAAGGTATAATTATTTTCTTTTATATATTCAAAAAATATGTACATTACTATTTTAAGTTTAAGTAAAATACAGGAGATGTAGGTATGAAAGAAATAGTGAAAGGTCACATTTCTGAAATTGTACAGTTAATGAAATTACTGTTTATTATTGTGATGATTAATTTATTTTAAAGCATCGTAGACAGCCCAACCGATAAAAGTGCATAAAAATGAGTAAATATTGTGTACTCGGACTATTACAATATATATACGTATGTATATAAATCGTAAGAAACTGTGACTACATTGATTTGATTGATTGATTTACTGAAAATTCTGCATTACAAAACTTTAAAACTATTTTGAGATCGATTGACTGAAATGAATGATTTTAAATGAATTATTGTACTAAATGGTTGTATTGTGGTTGAATGACATTGCGAAACTAAAGTTGTGGTTTTGAACTGTGATTTAAGTGCATGAGGGTTAGGATAAATTTACTGTTATGCTGTTGAAATTTCAAGAAATGACCCTAAAACCTTAAACAAAAAATTAGAGATTTTATTGTTGATTTTGTTAATTTTATGGATTAACTAAAGATGTGTTTTAATCAAAAATTGATAACAGTTAATTGTTTTCTTAACTAATTAAGCAGTATATTATTGAATGTTTAAATGATTGATTGAAGGGAAAGTTTAAGATTGGCTAACTTTGAATATTGAATGTTTTGATTTCTAACTGAAGTAAATATCTTGAATGTTTAACTGAAATATATGTTTTTACTATTTTGCATTAACTAATGGTATTTTAATTAAAGATATTTTTGTGATTGAAGCAAATAATTTAAATGTTTTGAATTTAATTTAAGCATACTGATTTGAAGAATGTGATTTTAAATGAAACTTGGTTCCCAAAATTTATATTTGAACTGTGTTACTGTATAATATTTTGAAAACATAAGAAAAGTTTTTATTGTTTTCTTGGAAGCCGAGCAAATGTTTTGAGACTAGAGGTGGCAAAAACTGGCTTGAGCTCAAAAACCCGCCCGAGACTGAATCATGGCCAATCTGAATTGACCAAAAAAGTCAAAGACTCGTAATTGAAAAAGCCCATAACTGAAAAAGCCTGAAACCAAAAAAGCTTGAAAGTGAAAAAACCCAAACCCAACACAACCTGAACCTAACATAACCCAAGCCCGATATGATCCAAAACCAAGATCGATTCGATTTGAAACCCATAAAAAACCAAATTTATAATCCGAAAAAACCCGAATTATAATTATGTGATTATTATTTAAAAAATAAATAATTGATACACTTTTTTAATTACAAAGTTTAAAATTTTAAAAGCAATTATTATCTATTAGACAATTATATCAACTATGTATTATCAGCAAAAAATATTGAATCTTTTTAATTCAATTATTAAATTAAATTAATTTAAAACACCATAATATACGATATCAAATAATCTTTAATATTATACTTATTGTATTTATAATAATAAATATATTATTAATTTAACATTTGATTTTAATATAAAAATCATTTTAACATTTTATTATTTTTATTTTAATATAAAATTTTAATTTTAATATAATCATAAGTCAAATATATAAAAAAATTATATAATTTCAATATTTGTTTGAAACTTTGAATTTGATATTTGTGCAACACATTAAAAATATTTTTAATAAAATTAAATTTAAACTATATTTTCTTAAAGTTTCAAGTATAAAAAGATATTAAATTTACATTAAAAAAACATAATCTTAAAATTAAAATTCAAGTTTTTAAAATTAGAAAAAGTTAAGAAATTAAATTAAACAATACAAGTACAATTTTTTTATAAGCTTGAACATCATTGAAAGAGAAAATTATAAATCAAGCTAGTAGTAATTTTATTTTTAGCCTTAAAACAAAAGCAATTAATAAATTAAGCTAGTGGTAATTAATTATTTATTATATTATAATAATCTTATACATGAATAAACTAAGTTGGTATCTTATAATAATGATTTGTATATTATATTATAATAATCTTTTAAGAATAAATTATGTAATCTCTTAGTGTGTAAGTATTATTTTGATAGAATTAAGTATTTATTAAAAATAATTTATTTATTATCTATTAAATGTAAAATTAAAGTGTAGATAAAAATAATAATTCTAATAGTAAATTAAAGTGTAATTTAATAATATATTAGTGTAGTATTACTGTGTAAGTAGTAATTTTAATAAAATTTGTTTTTTTATACTTTATTAATATTATTATTAATTATATTTAATTAATTTAGTAATATCTACTATTTAACATTTTAATTAGATATTTGATTAGTTGGTGTATATCTAATATTATTATATTAATGTGAACATGAAAAAATTAGTACTCAATTAGTGTATAATTGTATATAATATGATTATATCAAATGTTATTATTTATAATATAATGTTAATTAGTGTATATAACTTGTTTAACTTAAAGTTTTAAATTTTTAATGAGATATTTGATTAATTAATGTGTATGAGTACAATTATATTTAATATAATAATGTTATATTATGATTTATGTACAAACCAAAAACAAAATAAATATAAAATTGAGGTAATTAGTTAACCAATTATTTATAATATTAAGTATTTTTTTAATGTATACTATAATTTTATTCAACATTATAATTGAACAATTAGTTAACTAGTTATACGGTTAGATTTAATTTAATTACTAATTATGTTGATATTTAAAAAACAAAATAAATGTAAAAAAATTCTTAAAAATTTAAAATTTTATTAAAAATATAATATAATTATTAAAAAAGCTAATAAAACAAAGTAAAAAAAAAAAGAGAAATTTATTGAACTAAGAATGTCTAAATTCCAATGGCCCAATGTTGACCCAAAAAATACAATAACCCAATAAATTATTGTTAAAAGTATAAAGCTATTTATATAAATGTTTAATTGTTTAGTGTGATTTATTTATAATTTGTTAGTTATTTATTTATATAGTAATACTTTTGGATTTTCACTTTCTTTGAGTTTTACTATATATATTTGGCTCACTTAAAAAATAAATTTTTATATAATTATTAATATATAATTATATATTTTATAACAAATGTGAATATCAAAGGAAATTAAAACAATAAATAAAAATTGTCAAATAATAAAAACATTAAAATGTAAAAATTTATATTTATATAAATATTTAGTAAATTTTAACTTTAATTTAGCATTTCTATTATGTTTTTATTTAACTATATAAAATTAAATTACTTATTACATTCAAAATTATAAAAATATTTATAATTTATAAAATTTTAAAATAATTTGACTAAGCCTGTTAAGCCTGCTTGATTGAAACCGGATCGAATCTGAAATCGGACCGAAATCGAAAATAACTGAATCCGAAAATACCTGTACCAGAAAAACCCCAAACTGAAAGTACTCGAAACTAAAAAGACCCAAGATTGGAAAAACCCAAAGCTGGAAAAAACCGAAACTAAAAGAAACTCGAAACCGAAATTACCCAAGCCCGAATATTACTTGAACTGAACTCGCCTGAATTGGCCTATTTGCCACCTTTATTTGAGACTGTTGGCACCGGTATCACAATTACTGTATTGTACTATTGCTGTTAGACCTTGAGCAAGTCTATAGCCACTTTTGTATCACCTACTCAATGGTATTTAGAGGTGTACTGTTAGTTGTTGACCATGAGCAAGTCTTCAGTGGTCCTCAAGATTGTCACTAGCTCTGTGATACTAGATGGACATTCCTATGATTATGAACAATGTTTTATTGTTACTGATTATGTTACTGCTTACTCACTTCTTAGGATACTGAACTGCACGATGATATTGGGTTATTAACAGGTCTCCGCTGAACTGTGATAGCATTGTTTACTGAACTATTTATTAAATTATTTACTGAGCTATTTATTGAACTGTTTACTGAATGGATTTGCTGAAATGTTTATTGAACTGTCTCCTGAATAGATTACTGATTTGTTTACTGAAATGTCACAATATTGTTTTACGGAATCGTTTGCTAAACTGTACAGAATTGTTTATCGAACTGTTATTGCTTTGATTTCGAACTATTAAAGTATTGTTTATTGATCATTTATTGAACTGTTTTCTAAACCATTACTAACTGTTTAATTAACATTACTAAATAGAATAGTTTACTGACTGCTTACTTAACTGTTTTACTGAACTATTTATGGAATTGACTAATGACTATTTAAACTTCTTACTTCCTTATTGATTTTCTACTGAAATGTTTACTAAACTGTTTTATTGAAACATTTACTGATTGTCTAAATTGTTCATCGATAGTTCACCGAACTGTTCATTGATTATTTTCTGAAACATTTACTGAGTGATTTACTAGTTACTATATTGTTTAATAACATGTTTACTGACTGATTTATCGAACTAACTACTAAATTGTTTACTGCTTGTTTAATTGAACTGATTAATGTACTGATTACTAAAATGTTTTCTAATGTGCTTACTGAACTAATCATTTTATTGCTTACTAAACTGTTTAATGAATGATCTGCTGATGTG
Source organism: Heritiera fomes (assembly GCA_032173925.1). NCBI lineage: Eukaryota > Viridiplantae > Streptophyta > Magnoliopsida > Malvales > Malvaceae > Heritiera > Heritiera fomes. Next base: position 20,533,698 of record JAPDPM010000016.1, on the reverse strand, counting down.
AACTATCTATTGATTTATTAAACGTTTTATCAAACTATAGACTAAATGAATTACTATATGTTTAATTGAATCTTTTCCTAGAAAATTTACTGAATGCTTTACTGAAATGTTAACTAAACAAATTATTGAACTTTTTACTGAGAAGGTTACTAACTGATTTACTAAACGCTTCCTAAACTAATCATAAGAATTAGACATTATACTGTTTACTAATTTCTTACTTAACATACTTGAATATTTTATCATTTTCTACGGATTTTAATTTATAAATAACATTGGAAATGTTTGTTTATTGTATAGTTTTACTACATATTTGAAAAGTTTCATCTTGATTTGATATGCATGAATTCCTTCTTTGGAAGTTTTCAAAAAACTCACTATAGTTGGATCTAGGGACTAGGACAAGTGAGGTGCTCTAAAGCATCCTTCCATACTCAACTTGGTTACCTAATTGATTATAGTATCCATTCTGATAGAGTGCCCCATCACTGTTTTAATACTGATTGTATTTACAAATCATATTTTCGAAACATACATATAGGTATATAGTATTAGTTCTTTTATATATATATTTCTTACTAGGCTTCCCCAAGCTCACCCACTTTAGCATCCAGATTTATCTGTAGAAATAGTCATTTGTTAAGAGAAAATTTTGATTAAATGCCTACGGGGGTGTTTCGATTTCGTACGTTGCAGGTATGTATTCAGACATTTATTGTACAATACTTTAGTGTGTAAAGGGATGTAAACAATAAATTAAAGAAGTTTGAATATAAATTATAGTATTCATTATAGATTATTTATATAAAAAAAATGTTTACTCTGATTATGTGTACTCAGACCAATGTAAATAATTGAACGTTGCTTTATCTAAATAATTTTGGCATAAAGTCAGAGTGAGGACATTGAGCACAGCCCAACCAACTGAGTGAAAATGGAAAAAGTCAACTCCGTTTTTCAGGAATTAGAGCATGACAAGCCTCTAAATCGACACTGATTCACCTTTCTTTTTTCAACCTCTAGTTTGGCCAGCATCTCTCCTCCTCTTCCTCTCTTTTAGTTCTGTTTTAGATGGTGATAGCAACGACACCAACCAGCAGTGACAGCATTGGTGTTATCCCCTTCCTTTCCTCTTTTTTTTTTCTTTTCTTTCCCATAAACCATTTTTTCCCTCTTGGTTTTCTATTCCAACTGAACCCATCTCATGGGTAACCTCTCTTTCCCCTTTAGGTTTGCCTTTACCGAGAGGTGAGGCAGAGGTGGCGCACAAGATTGGACGAAGTGGTGCCAAAGTCGCTTCTCTCCTCCTACATTTCCCTTTTCTTCTTTTTCTCTTCCTGTTTCTCTTTCCCTTGCCTCTGGTTCTACTCTCTTCCTTGAGCGATCCCAACTCTTTTCCTTCGTTCTTCTCTCGTTCCTTTTTTTTTTGTTTTCATTTTCTATGATCTACCTAATGTAAACCTATGGCGCGACAAGCTTCCTTTGGAAGCTGGCCAAAAATTTCTCTTTTTTAAAATTTTTTAAATATATAATATATTAATTATACATATATAATATATTTATTTATTAAATATATATAATATATATTTTATAAATAAGCATTTTTATATATAATCCTCATAATATTTATATAATTATTTATATATATATTCATACTCTATTATCATTTATTGAATATCCATATATTCATATTTATTATATCTATACATATATTTATTCATTATATTAATATTATTTCTTTTATCCCTTTAATATATATATCTTTTATTCCTTTGATATACATTTGTTTAATGTGTGTGTATATACACTTATTCCCTTAATTTAAATCCATAATTTGCATTTCAATTAATTTCCCAAAATTTGATTATTACTTAATTAAGTAATTTTCCATGACTCTCAAATACCTTTTATCAACTTATAGGTGTCTAAGATAAATCCATTTACTAAACAAAGTTGAAAAATCGCAGTTGTCACAATTTTTACTTTAACGTGGTTAAACCTATTTACTAAAGCTCTGCTTTGATGCTAGTTGTTAACTCACTACTAACTTAAAGGGGGATGGATAGCACTGTCAAAATGGGCGAAGGCTCGTTGGGCTGGCTCGGCCTGGCCCATTTATTCAGGACTTGGACTTCATTTTTATAGCTCATTTAAGAAAGAGGGCTTTTTGACCTAGGCTTAAATAGGCCGACCCATTTAATTTTCTTAATATTTTCAATTAAATCAAAATTTTATTTTTATTATTTATGTGTTTAACATTTTAATCAAAGTAAAATATATAAAATTAATTCTATTTAGTATTACTAATTTACTTCAAACCAACCTAATGACTCATAACCTCTTACACATGCTAGTTGAAAGGGGAAGAGTACATTTGCTTTAAGTGATGTGAGTGTCATAACGTATTAAGTTTCGGGAAACCTAATAGCTAGACACAAAATCTATGGAGTCGCTACCAACTATTCTAACCTAGGTGTGATTGGTCACCTATTTAAACTAAGGATAAAGCTTGGTCTACGTTAAAAGTTCTAAGTTCGGAGTACGGTTACGTGTTAGGAAGGATTAGCACCCTCACAACGTCCATCCTAAAATGGTACCAAATAATCTAAGGTTATCCTAATTTTGTTTTTTTACTTTAATTTCGATATAATTAAATATTGAAAAATCTTTTAAGTCTCCTCCATCAATCTGGTTGGATAACCTAAAAGTTTTTCTCACCTCAAAAGTATTCAAGTAGGACCAATCACATTTCTTGAAGAGGCTCCATCGTCGGATAATTTAAGTATATTATGTAAATCCTATCTTTGACTCCTACCTAAATTTACATTTATTATTTTATCTTATTTTATTCCATTGTTATTATTTTTTATATAAATAATTATTTCACATTTTTTATACACTTAAATAAACATGAATTATTTTATATTGAAAATTCTCTTAAAGACCTTCCATCAAGCTATAAGACCTTAAAGAAAATTTTCTCACCTTAGGAATTTTTAAAGAAACTACTCAAGCGCAATTCCCTTTAAATTTCATCCTCAGAATAATTCACATCTATTAAAATATTTAATTTAATTTAATTCTTTTCTAATTTTAATTCTAATTAATTAATTTGATTTTTATTATTTATTATAATGAACTTAAATTTAATTCAATTTTTATTTTTTATAATAAATTGATTTATTAAATATTGGAAATATCCCTTTTAGATCTTCCATCAAGCTGGTAAGACCTAAAAGAAACACCCTCACCTCAAAATATCTGAAAGCACTATTTGAGCGCAGTTCTTTTAGAATTCCATCGTCGGAATACCTCATCTATATTTCCTTAATTTTTTTATACTTTTATTTAATTTATATTTTCATAGTTTGAATTTTCATAGGGTCTTATTTCCTAAGAGTTCTTGAAATCTATCCCATACAACATAAAATTATTCATACAAACTAAATCATACAAATATACACAAGATGCAAAACTAATATTTTAAGATTATTAACTCAGATTAATTATATACACTAATTTAAACTTTACATGAATCAATTAACAAGCAATTTAATATTAAATGAATATCAATCATTAAATCCACTTATTAGCATACAAATTATTATTAAGTTAATTATTAAATCAAATTAAATATGAATTTTCCCACAAATTATTATCAAATCATCATTGTTAGTTTATTAGTTTATGAAACGACACATGTTATTGAATCATCATACAAATAGTTAATACCCACTTATATATGAACCATCATCTCAAACATTAATTTGTCAGCCATATGAATTTATTAACGTTAATAATAATGCAAACCTGTTAAAAGAATTTGTTTCTCGTCTTCCTTTGCTGGTTTCACGTGGCCCCTTTTTTATCCTTTAATAACTGCAGCTCACGTTTAGCAAAAGTGAGCAAGAACCAGTAGGGACGAGCAGCAACAAGAGCAGGCACGAGCGACGGCATTGAAGCAGCAGCTGGACAGCAAGAGCGGTACGGACAGAGCAGTGGTGAGTGCAGAATAGTGGTGCCGTCGACAACGAGACAGAGATCAGGCGATCTAGTTTGGATCAGATCCAATTGTGATGAAGATGATGCGATGGTGATAGTTGCTAGATGGTGACGATGAACACAGAATAAAGAACCCAGGTTGTCTTGATCTAGATCAGGCTCAACAATAGCAGAGGGGTGCGATGAGGAGGAAGAGGAGAATGGTGACAGTGAAGAGTTGTAGGAGACGGTTTAAAAATGGCTCGGTGATGGAGATGATGATGAACAGTGGTGAAGAGATGATGATGGTAGAGGCGGTGAGATGATGATGATCCAGTGAAAGAGCTGTAAAATCTTTTTTTTCCCCTTCCCCCACCGTTGTCCCGCCTCCTCTTTCTTGATTTCTCCCCCTCCTCCCCATAATCTAGAATCCTTTAATTAGTCTTAATTTTCCTTGATTCTTTCCTGGTAATTAATCTCATAATCTCAACGTTGACATATTTTCTTTTAAAGCTTTCCATAAACAAATTCTAATTGGATTCTTTTAATTAATTCTAGATTTGTCCAAAGTTTCTAAAACCAAAAGATTTGATTTTTATTCCCCAATTTGCAATACAAGTTTGACTTTCCCGTTTTTTTGTTTCCTTGATTTTTTTGAATTTTCATTTTTTATTTTTCCTTAATAAATGTAAAATATATTAAAAATTAAATTTAAATATAAAAATTGGTCTTTTAATCATCGGGCCTAAAGTCCAAATCTAATCTTAAGTCAAAATCATAGTTTCACATCCAAAAGTGTAATTAAACTCAAATCAAAGGTGAAATGAAAGAATATTGGACTCACAGGAGAATTGATTTAGGCTCAAATTAAAGAAAATAATCTAATTGGCCCAATAATATTAAAGACCCCGGACAAAATGGGGTGTCTACAGTTGTCCCTCTTTGTACATTTGCTATGAAATAGTAATTGTGTAAAGACATAGACATCCATTTTGTCCGCATCCATTTTTATTATTTTTCCTTTTTTTTCAATTTTTTTGTTTTGTTCCCCTTTTTTGTGGAAAATTGCCCATTAATTTTCACAATGAAAATGCTCCTCCCACCAAAAAAGCCTTGAAACTTTTGAAAATGCTCTTTTGACTTGGGAGGCTTTGAAACTTTAAATTTTTCTCCTCTTGAAAGTGCTCTTCCAACCAGGGAGGCCTCAAATTTTAAAATTTTCTCATATCTAAAAAGCTCCTTCGACTAGGAAGGTCCTGAAACTTTAGAAATTTTCTCCTCTTAAAAAAGCTTCTCCGACTAGGGAGGCCCTGAAACTTTAAAAATTTTCTCATTTCTAAAATGCTCCTCTGACCAGGGAGGCCCTGAAACTTTAAAATTTTCTTATCTCTAAAATGCTCATTTAACTAGGAAGGCCCTGAAACTTTAAAAAAAAATTTCTCATCTCTAAAATGCTCCTTCGACTAGGAAGGCCCTGAAACTTTAAAATTTGCTCATCTAAATGTTTTCAATTATGCCTGGAGATCTTACAGATTGTACCCAGAGGATTTGATCATTCTTATCTAAAATATACCCGAAGGTTTTAAGGAATCATGCCTAGAGGTCTTACAGATTGTACCCGAAGGCTTTGATCATTCTTATCTAAAATATACCTAGAGGTTTTTAAGGAATCATGCCCGGAGGTCTTACAGGTCTAACCCGAAGGTTTTAGTGAATCATGCCCGGAGGTCTTATAGATTATACTCGGAGGTTTTAACGAATCATGCCCGGAGGTCTTACAGGTCGTACCTTGAAGGTTTTAGTGAATCATGCCCAGAGGTCTTACAGATTGTACCCAAAGGTTTTAACGAATCATGCCTGAAGTTCTTACAGGTCGTACCCTGAAGGTTTTAGTGAATCATGCCCGGAGGTCTTACAGATTGTACCCGGAGGTTTTAATGAATCATGTCCGGAGGTCTTACCAATTGTACCCGGAGGTTTTAGTGAATCATGCCCGGAGGTCTTACAAATTGTACTCGGAGGCTTTAATTGTTCTTATCTGAAATATACCCTGAGGTTTTAAGGAATTATGCCCGGAGGTCTTACAGGCTGTACCCAGAGGTTTTAGTGAATCATGCCCGGAGGTCTTACAGGTTGTACATGGAAGTTTTAATGAATCATGCCCGGAGGTCTTACAGATTGTACCCGAAGGCTTTAATCTTATCTCATCATTTCAATTCTATCTTCTAGATCATCTTATCATTCCAATTTCTTCTTCTTGTTATTTTCTATCTAAATATCACATTTTTTCATCTCATCACATCTTTCAATCCCTTTTTCATTGTCCCATCATATCCATACCTGTTTAATTTGCTCTTTCTTTCTAAAATTTTAATGTTTTTGTTTCAACACTTCATACCTTTTTCGTCACATCTTATTCCTTATCCTTCTCATATTTTCTGATTTTCTTTTTTTTTTCAAAATTTTAGTCATCTAATCTTTTAGAACTTTTTATCCTATTGTCTTAACAAACAGTTCAAAAAAAAATTTTTTTGGTGTCAAAATGCATATAATGAAATGTCATGCATGTCATGAATGCAATGCAAATGATAAACAACGCCTTACCAAGTCACATCATCAATCTACCATATTCCTTTCTTCAAAAATTTGTCGTCCTTCAATCTTTTCTTTGCCTTATCATTCAATCTTTCAATGCCTCATCATTCTTCTTTCTAGCAATCCCATCATCATCGTTCATTCAGTCTTCTTCTTGCCCCACAATCACTCATTCAGTCTTCCCATTGCCCCATCATCATCATTCATTTAGTTTTCTTCTTACCCCACAATTCTTATCAACTTAAAATTCATCAATCCAAATCATAACAACAAAATCATCCCAAACTATTCATAAGAACACTTCATCACTTCTCATATCTTCAAGAAAATTCATGCTCTCATAACAACCAAAGATTGCCCCAAGAATAGTCTTAAAAACACCATCACAACACTTGATTTCTTTAAAACAAGAACTTACCCCCATAAAATCACAAAACTCTCATTTTTCACTTCTTCAAGTTTCTTTTTGAGGACAGAAAATTGCCTCACATAATAATTTTCCAAGATAAAAACATTTGACATTTAACTCTCTTAAAAATTGGTGATTACTATTGAGAACAAATAGAATGAGTCACAACTTGGTCTAGCTGAATGAATGTACTGATTTGGTGCATCAAGGATGTTTGGTTATCAAGAAAGGTTCTATTGATCAATGTCTCTTCATCTAGGCTCACAAATGAAACAAATTCCTTGAAAATCAAAATTCCTTTTGTAAAAGTAACTTTCACAAAACACAATCTATTTTAGCATTCTCTTAATTTGTTGATATATGGACTTTAACAAATGTCAAGATTAGCTGTGATGGCTCAAATTTCTGAGCAGGGATTCAAATCTCATATCAAATTTTCAAGGTGATGGTTTTTGAATTTCTCAAAGGGTCTTGACTGAAAGCATCACTCCTCTGGTTTTTCTTCTTTCTTGTTATTGCCTTAGCATGGTCACAAACAATGACCTTGAGTTGTTTCAAATTTGCTCTAGACTGCCCTTTCATGGGTTTTCACCCTAGAGCTTCATTCTCTTTTTTCTTCATTTTTTATTGATTATTCTACCATGCATTTGAGAATTCAAATTTCATTCCAAACTAAATAATGATGATGGTTTCTCAAAGAAAAGCTTTTCAATACAAGCATCTTTATTTGATCAAAATGGACTTTTAAGCACATGCCGTAGGCCAAGGTTTAGGGTTTTCAAAGAATGGATAAATAGGCCCAAAATAAGTGTTTTCAAGGTTTATCAAATCAAGGATCATTTCTTCGATTGTGAACATCTGTCCTTCCCACTCTTCAAAGCATTTTTCTTTTCTTTTCTAATCTTTTATTCTCATTCATTTCTTTTTTTCCATCTCTTTTTTTTTTTTTGCATCTACCTTTTTTCATATTTTTTCATTTTCTTGTTTTTTCATATTGATTTCCATCTTCACATATCCTTCTTCTCACATTTGCCCCCTGGCATAGGGCATCATTTTCTTGTATTTGACATAAGATCAATCACTAATGCTTCTAAAAACTCCTTTTATGTATTTGCTTCTCCAATGTGGAGGGTGATCCTTGGTCAAGGTTCATTTAGAAAGAAGTCAATAGGCTCAAAAGGGGTAACAAAGGGATGATTTCATTTCAGTAATAGGAATATGAAAGATGGCCATTTGTCATATCAAATATTGACACTTATATTGAAAACCAATCCTCAAGATGAAAGTTCTATTTTACTTTTGAAATCTCTTGAATATCCCTCATGCATGGTTTCACAATCAATTTTTTCTTTTTTTCTTTTCTTCTTTTTTTTTCACATCCTTTTTCTTCACTTTTTTTTCACAACTCATGCCCAAAATGTATCAACTCAACTTTATGAAGGCCTTATGCAATGATTTTCATTATCATGGTTTAAAATAGGAAAATGATATCAATCAAATTAAGAATGGCCATTAAAAGATATTGAGGTTATCAAAAGCTTGGCTCTTTCAATCATTTTGCCCCAAGGTGCAGCGAAGGATGATTTGAGTTAGAAAGTTCAAGTTATGAGAAAGAATTTTGGGTTGATGTGTTTGGGACTCTTAGCTTGTCCTTAACATCTATCAAATTTCCAAATACAAAGTCCTTAAGAGAATGCTTCATGAATTGGTTCTTCAAAACAGTTCAAAGAGTTTTGCAAATTCATCAGTCATTTCATTGCTCATTGTCTTAACGAAGATCATTAACTTCAAATGTTCACCATGGTAAGCAAAAATGAATGAATTTCAAGCTTATGTGTCTTTATGGATTCCAAGTTTTCACTGAATCGGAAAGTATACTGGAAATGTAATGACTAGGTCTATTCATTCTCAATAAAAATCACTAATGTTTTCAAAATTATTTTATTTCATCTATTTGGAAAGAAAAATATGGAAAGCTTTCAAAACAACTTGATGAAAATTTCAAGAATCTTGAGAACATCTCACATCCACAAATTACATATAGGAAACTTGGCCTATGGAGAAGCATACTTCCATTGTTCAATAAGCTCTTGAGTCAAGGCACCACTACTGATGAGTTCTTCAACCTTTTCCTTCAATTGCCTACACTTTTATGTTGAATGCCCAATTGCCCCCATGTGATATTCACATTTGCTATTTGGTTCATAACTCCTTGCTATTAGGTTTGGAGTTGTTTTCAAAGGCATAGGCCCCAGATACTGGTTTTTTATTAGCAAAGGCAATAGTTTAGAAATTGGAATTGGCAATCTCTCTACACCGTTTCTTGGCCTTCTTGGATTGTTTGGTATGGCGGAGAGTGATTGAGGACAAAAATTAGGTTGAAAACCATTTTGAGGAATTGACTAATAAGGACATGGATAAGGGTGGGGGATTGTTGCATGGGGTATGGGTAATATGGGGTATAACTTTCATATTGCTTTTCATTAGCCACGGCCTGAACATCTTGACTCTCGTTATTGAATGTTGCACCTCTCCTTATATTTGTCCATTCGATCTTTCCGCTTTTTATAGCATATTCGATTATCTCACCAGAGAGTACCATATCTGCAAAGTTTTTGGTGACATTACCAATCATTCTCTCATAGTATGGAGCCTTAAGTGTATTAACAAACAGAATTGTAGTCTCTTTCTCTGTGAGGGGAGGCTGAACTTGAGCGGCAATATATCGCCATCTCTGAGTGTATTCTCTAAAGCTCTTGGTATCCCTCTTTTCCATATTCTGTAAGAATAATCGATCTGGTGCCATATCCTTTGCATGTTGATATTGAGCTATGAAGGCCCTCGCAAGATCCTTCCATGAATGGATGCGTTCTCTATCTACTTGGACATGCTACCTTGCTGCGGACCCAATAAGGCTATCTTGAAAACAATGGATCAGCAACTTTTCATTGTGAGTATGCCCTGCCATTTTGCGACAAAACATTGTAATATGGGCTAATGGGCATTTAGTTCCATCATATTTTTCAAAGTCAGGGACTTTGAATTTCGCGGGTAGCTCCAAATCAGGAACCAAACTCAATTTCTCCACATCAATGTTTCCATAAATAGTGCTCCCTTCAATGGCCCTCAGTCTCTCCTCTAACATATCACACATATGATACATCCCCCGATGAGAACCCAGTTCAACTGCTTCTCTCCTAAGCTTCTCTTGCTCGATGGGGTCCTCCATTTGGGGCTCCTCTCTAATGTTAGTGTCTTCATCAACTCCTTTCCCTTTTGCCAAGCTCATCATCATCTCCATCATCTTGGCCATTTGTTCCCTAAACTCTTCTTGGGCCCTAAAAATCTCTTGTTGCACCTTTTCTATTCCATCAGTTCGTGCCAAATGCTCATTCTCCATTACTCTTATTTGCAAACAAGTATCGTATGGGTGACTGGCAATTTTTATGGCCGAGCTATCTTCTCACCTTTATTATCATAGTCTAAGTTAAGATGCCATGATATGCACATACAAACCTATGCATGAGGTGCATGCTCAATTTATGTATTACCAAAAATGTCTAGATGTATAGGTGCAATGTTGAAATCGACATGTCATGCATTGTAAAATCAAATAGATGCATGTTGTAATAAACCATTTCGTCTCCTAAATTATTTCTTTTTATTTTTTGAAAAGGAATATTCATTTGTGTGTCTTAGCTATAGGCTATTTCTACACATTAAGTTGGCAAGGCTTTGTCTAAAGTTGGGCCTCTTAAGTCTTATTACATGCTGGGCTTTGGATAATTCAACCTTCTAAAAGTTCCCAGATTGTTCCTTACTGTCTTCCACATGGACTAGTAAGACACCCCAATCCTCACCCATTATAGGCTTCAAACGGAAAAAGTTCAATTTGAGGGGGAGTATTTCACTGACCTGTATAGAGGTTATCACCTCACGAAGGCAAAGGTACTTCACTTCCTCCTAAAAAGGACAAGCCCGGGTCGAGGGCTAATGCATGCACATGCAAGTGAAGTATGTGTATTAAATGTCTTATGAAACTTAAAGCTTCAAGGCAAAATTTGTTAACCTTAAACTATCTAATGGCTTGACTCTCTAAATATCCCCAGTGGAGTCGTCAAATTGTCATAACGTATTAAGTTTCGGGAAACCTAATAGCTAGATACAAAATCTATGGAGTCGCCACCAACTATTCTAACCTAGGTGTGATTGGTCACCTATTCAAACTAAGGATAAAGATTGGTCTACGTTAAAAGTTCTAAGTTCGAGAGTACGGTTACGTGTGAGGAAGGATTAGCACCCTCACAACGTCCATCCTAAAATGGTACCAAATAATCTAATGTTATCTAATTTTGCCTTTTTACTTTAATTGCGATATAATTAAATATTGAAAAATCTTTTAAGTCTCCTCCATCAAGCTGGTTAGATAACCTAAAAGTTTTTCTCACCTCAAGAGTATTCAAGTAGGACCAATCGCCTTTCTTGAAGAGGCTCCGTCGTCGGATAATTTAAGTACATTATGAAAATCCTATCTTGACTCCTACCCAAATTTACATTTATTATTTTATCTTATTTTATTCCATTGTTATTATTTTTTATAGAAATTATTATTTCACATTTTTTATACACTTAAATAAACATGAATTATTTTATATTGAAAATTCTCTTAAAAACCTTCCATCAAGCTGTAAGACCTTAAAGAAAATTTTCTCACCTTAGGAATTTTTAAAGAAACTACTCAAGTGCAATTCCCTTTAAATTCCATCCTCAGAATAATTCACATCTATTAAAATATTTAATTTAATTTAATTCTTTTCTAATTTTAATTCTAATTAATTAATTTGATTTTTATTATTTATTATAATGAACTTAAATTTAATTCAATTTTTATTTTTTATAATTAAATTGATTTATTAAATATTGGAAATATCCCCTTTAGATCTTCCATCAAGCTGGTAAGACTTAAAAGAAACCTCCTCACCTCAAGATATCTGAAAGCACTACTCGAGCGCAATCCTTTTAGAATTCCATCGTCGGAATAACTCATCTATATTTCCTTAATTTTTTTATACTTTTATTTAATTTATATTTTCATAGTTTGAATTTTCTTAAGGGTCTTATTTCCTAAGAGTTCTTGAAATCTATCCCATACAACATAAAATTATTCATACAAACTAAATCATACAAATATACACAAGATGCAAAACTAATATTTTAAGATTATTAACTCAGATTAATTATATACACTAATTTAAACTTTACATGAATCAATTAACAAGCAATTTAATATTAAATGAATATCAATCATTAAATCCACTTATTAGCATACAAATTATTATTAAGTTAATTATTAAATCAAATTAAATATGAATTTTCCCACAAATTATTATCAAATCATCATTGTTAGTTTATTAGTTTATGAAACGACACATGTTATTGAATCATCATACAAATAGTTAATACCCACTTATATATGAACCATCATCTCAAACATTAATTTGTCAGCCATATGAATTTATTAACTTTAATAATAAAGCAAACATGTTAAAAGAATTTGTTTCTCTTGTCTTCTTTTGCTGGTTTCACGTGGCCCCTTTTTTATCCTTTAATAACTGCAGCTTACGTTTAGCAAGAGTGAGCAAGAACCAGTAGGGATAAGCAGCAACAAGAGCGTGCACGAGCGACGGTGTTGAAGCAGCAGCTGGACAGCAAGAGCGGTACGAACAGAGCAGTGGTGAGTGCAGAATAGTGGTGCGGTCGACAACGAGACAGAGATCAGGCGATCTAGTTTGGAACAGATCCAATCTGTGATGAAGATGATGCGATGGTGATAGTTGCTGGATGGTGACGATGAACACAGAATAAAGAACCCAGGTTGTCTCGATCTAGATCAGGCTCAACAATAGCAGAGGGGTGTGATGAGGAGGAAGAGGAGAATGGTGACAGTGAAGAGTTGTAGGAGACGGTTTAAAAATGGCTCGGTGATGGAGATGATGATGAACTGTGGTGAAGAGATGATGATGGTAGAGGCGGTGAGATGATGATGATCCAGTGAAAGAGCTGTAAAATCTTTTTTTCCCCTTCCCCTACTGTTGTCCTGCCTAGGAGTGTAAATGATACACTGGTGCTCGCAAGCTACTCGGGCTCGACTCGAAAAAAACTCGAACTCGGCTTGATTTTTGTCGAGCCGAGCTCGAGCTCGAGCTAAGCTCAGCTCGAGCTACTCAAGCTATAGAGCGAGCCGAGTTCGAGTAATGGGATACTCAGTTCGAGTAGCTCGCGAGCCTAATCGAGCTTTTAATATTTTATTATATATTTTATTATATTATTATAAAATTACATATATATATATATACCCTAAATTAAACTTTAACCTAATAATCTTGTTTTATTCACTTTTCCTTTCGTCACCTCCGCGGCACTCTCACTTTCACTTTCACCTCCCCCGTGCTGCAAGTAGTCACCCTCTAAACACCCACTCTCCCTTTCACTATCAGCACTGCCACACCGGCGACACCCCCTCCCTCAGCTCCGACAACGCCTTCCGCCCTCAGATCTAGCCTCCCTTCTCCAAACAAGTGCCATCGATACCTAGATCTAGCCCTAACAAGCCCTTTAGCAGTCAGATCTAGTGCCGACAACCTCTCAGCAGTTAGATCTGGTGCCGATGAGCCCCTTAGCAGTCAGATCTGGCGCCGACGAGCCCCTTAGCAGTCAGATCTGGCGCCGACGAGCCCCTTAGTAGTTAGATCTGGTTCCGACGACCCCTCAACAATCAGATCTGGTGCTGACGAGAGCCTCAATAGTCAGATCCGATGCCGACGAGCCCCTCGACCCTCAAATCTGGCATTCCCTCAACCATTTTCCTCACTTGTTAGCAACAACCAACTTCTTCAGCCTCGCACAGCCATGCACGGAGTCACCTCACGGACACACGGTTGTCTTTCCTCCCTCACGCACGCAGCAAGCAGACGGCAACCAAGCTATGTCCCTTCTCTACTCTTCTAAGGCAGTGAAAAGGAATGAACCCAACAATTATCTAGATCTTTTCTTTGGATATTTTGGGATGCCTTGCCTCTTCAAACTAATTCTAAATGAGCTCTGGGATATGTGGTTTGTGTTTGCGATCTGATAAGATGTTCTGCAGTTTGTCATGGTTTTTACTCTTGTTTCTGTTTTGATCTGTTTCTAGTGGTAATCATATTTTGTTTGTGACTAGTGGGTTACTAATATCAATGGCTCTTGGAGTACATATTTGATGGTATCATGTTTATTTTGTCAACTATGTTCTTCAGCTGCTGCTCTTGGTTTCACTGATGTGTTTCTGTTTGTTTCTGAAATTTTGCTCTTACATTATCATAAAATAGACAAGTTGAGAGAAGAGATTGACAAGGGTTTTTGTTTTCATTTGCAGGAAGGTGAACTCTTCAGCAGATTTTCTTGCGCATTTAGGAGTTTATAGGATTAGATGTTGTTTGCCTAGTTTTGAATTTTATTTTGCTATGTTCTTTTTTTGGCTATTGTTGAGTAGTGTAATAGCCCATCCTGTTGTTAAAAAAAAGATAAGGTTAATGTTGTATGATTTATGTGTAAGATTTTCATTATTTTCTGATATTGAATTGTTATTATTATTAAAAAAAATTATATTTTATTATAATATTTTTATATCTATAAGATAAATTCGAGCTTGAGTTCGAGCATTAGACTCGAATTCGAGCATTAGAATCAAGCTCGAGTTCGAGCATTAGAATCGAGCTCGAATAAACGAGCCTAATCGAGCGAGCTCGAGTAGCTCGTTTTTTATGTCGAGTCGAGCTCGAGCTCAAATATTAAGACTCGGTCGAGCTCGAGCCGAGTATCGAGCATAAGTTTTTGAGTCGAGCTCGAGCTCGAGCACCTCACTGTATCGACTCAGCTCGGCTCGATTACACCCCTAGTCCCGCCTCCTCTTTCTTGATTTCTCCCCCTCCTCCCCATGATCTAGAATCCTTTAATTAGTCTTAATTTTCCTTGATTCTTTCCTAGTAATTAATCCCATAATCTCAACGTTGATATATTTTCTTTTAAAGCTTTCCATAAACAAATTCTAATTTGATTCTTTTAATTAATTCTAGATTTGTCCAAAGTTTCTAAAACCAAAAGATTTAATTTTTATCCCACAATTTGCAATACAAGTTGACTTTCCCCTTTTTTTTGTTTCCTTGATTTTTTTTTGAATTTTCAATTTTTATTTTTCCTTAATAAATGTAAAATATATTAAAAATTAAATTTAAATATAAAAATTGGTCTTTTAATCATCGGGCCTAAAGTCCAAATCTAATCTTAAGTTCAAAATCATAGTTTCACATCCAAAAGTCTAATTAAACTCAAATCAAAGGTGAAATGAAAGAACATTGGACTCACAGGAGAATTGATTTAGGC
Source organism: Heritiera fomes (assembly GCA_032173925.1). Taxonomy (NCBI): domain Eukaryota; kingdom Viridiplantae; phylum Streptophyta; class Magnoliopsida; order Malvales; family Malvaceae; genus Heritiera; species Heritiera fomes. Next base: position 20,518,292 of record JAPDPM010000016.1, on the reverse strand, counting down.
TCAGATTAAAGAAAATAATCTAATTGGCCCAATAATATTAAAGACCCCGGACAAAATGGGGTGTCTATAGTGAGTTCATTTTTGTTTTTTAAGTATATACTTTATTTTAAATTCTCTTTTGTAATGACAATTAATTTATTTTGAAATGTCCAAGGATATAAGATTTCAAAAGATTTGAAACTATTTAAGTGGAAGAACCAAAATCTCAATTAGATCTTTATTTGGAAGAGCTAAAGATTATGGGTCACATGGTTGAAAATTTATATGTGTTGCAATGGTAGAAAGATCATAAGCCAAGATTTCCAAAGCTTGCAAGTATAGCTTGTGATATCTTGAGCATTTTAATAACAATAGTAGCATCGAAGAGTTCTTTAGTATTGGTTCTTGTGTTTTAAATAAGTATTGAAGTTCTCTAAATCATGAGAACGAGAAAACTTTCATTTGCACCTGAAATTGGATTCTTGGTTTTGAAGGTAATGTTATCAATTAGTTGACAATTTTTAATCAATTCATAAGTTTAATTCTTCTAAGTTCTTATACTGTTCTCCACTTATATTTGTAGATGGCAAAGTTGAAAAAGCATTGATTGAATGTGATTGACACTATGGAGGAGATGGATGGACATGGATCTATTTATCATGTTTTTGATATTTAATATTGTTGAGACATGTTTTTCAGTATCTAAGTTTGTTAAAACAATTTATATTATGCTTGTTAAACTATTATTATGTAATGTTCAAATGATGTTGAAGACTTGATGGATTTGATGTGACTTTATTTAATGTTTGTTTAATATTTATTTCAAATTTTACTTTTTTTTTTACTAAAAGTGGGATTTTAATATAAAATTTAATTTTTTTAATTTCTTATACGAGCCGGCCTATTTAAGCCTGTTATCCTTTAGGGCAGAATATGGGCTTGCGTTTTTAGGCCCATTTAACAAAAAGGGCTTTTTAGCCCTACCCATTTATGGCTTGGCCCATTAGGGCCAGCTTGGACCGGCCCATTTTGACAGCTTTAGGGATGAATAAGTTTTGAGTTCTTTGCTAAGTTAATGCTATTTACAAGTACTTCCTACACTAGCTACACCATATGCAAGAAATCAATAATTTAAAATAGTTATGCAATAGCAAAGTAAAAGTGTAAGGAAGAGAGACAATACACAATCGATTTTATAAAAGTTTTGCACCCTTGTCTACGTCTTATACCTTGACACATTCTCAAAGATTTTCACCAAATTCACTATTGAATGGATTACAACCTTCTCCCTTTTGCCGGTTCAAGAAGATAACCTTTCTTTTCCCTTAGGCTCAAGGATAACCTATAAATCTCTCCCTTTCTGCAACCTTAATGATAAAACCTACACTTTCATTTTTCAATGCTCAAGGAAGCAACCTTTATAAGTACTTTTTTGGCTGAATAAGCAAACCCTACAAACACTCATTTTTCTAGCTTAAGGAGAAAACCTTAGATCTACCCAAACCTTAATTACAAATTTAGCGCTCAATAGTACTATCCCTTTTTACAAAGTTAGAATGGGTTTACAAATGGATTATAAATGCCTCTACAAGGATGAATGGATGCAATTTGTATCACCAAAGGAATTCTTCTTGAGGCAAGTGATGATAGAAAGGAACTCTTTATCTTTTTTCCTCTTTCCTTTTCGAATGAAGCTTGGATATGTGTGTAACTTTTTATTTGAAATTTTGACTCTCTTGTACAACTCTGGCTGTTGGTGTTGTAAATTCAAGATTCTTCCTGTTGGTAGACACAAAAATTTCACCGTTGGGTTTTGCCAAACTTAAGAGGTATCAATACATTCCTTTTGTGTATCAATAGTTCATGAATACATCCTACACAATAAAACACACCTGTATCTATACTAATTTTAACTGCATCAGTACCTGAACAAAGCATGAAGCTTCTGTTTCATGGTTAGGATAGAATATCAATATGTATCGATATTAATCTTAACCATATCGATACTTGAACAAAGCATAATGCTTCTATTTCATGGTCATGACACAGTATCAATACACCATTAGTCCCACAAATATTTGAACATATCGTGTATGGACACTTTCACCAAATAAACACACAATAGTGGCATTCTTTGTAGGATAATAAATCAAACATACAAAGATATATTATTGCTTTGAAAACATGCATATTTGACTCTTGACTCTTTATTTATCAAGCATGATTACATAAGATTAATACAAGTAATTTTTTCATGCTTATGATTAAAATTATATTTTTCTTATGTTCGCATGCAGTCATATCAATCCTAAGTATCTCAATGTCAACGTTTATATTATTGAGTAATTTAATATTATTACAAGTGAATTACATAGTATTGTTGAATATAATTTATAATTTATTAAGTAATATTATTATTTAATATATAATTTAGAATTTTATTAATTTATATTATTATATAATAAAAATTAATATTAAATAATTATATAATTTAATATATTTATTAATTATAATATTATTAAATTATATTAAGTTTTAATATGATTAAATTAACCAAATATGCTTTATATTATGTTTTAAAAATTTTGAAAACAAAACAAACAAATAGGAAACCATCGAAAAAAAAAAAGGGAAACCATCGGAAACAATCCTCAAACTAATCAACATCCGAATAAAAACACAGTAGGTAGGCAATAAAAGAGCTGGTCTAGTTTTGATAATGCTTTCACGTAAGGTCCTACTCCAGAGCCTATCTTCTTGTAATAACATAAAATGACATGTCATAGGCCTTGCCAAACACATTGGTCCCAAATCTACAGTTTACAGTTTACACTTACCATATTTTGTGGTGTGCAATGCGCTCTGGAAGTTTCAAATATTATATATTTTTGTGGTCGTATGGAATCACGCTTTTGTACAACTCAAAATGTGGCAGAGAGTTTTTTCATTTTCATTACCAAACAACAGTTACTTGAAAGCCAAGTCTCGTAAAGGATGCGTAACTTTTATGCACAGAATATAGCCATGGCAATTCAGTAAGATTTGAATTGAGATTTATGGTTCATAACATTGCATTTGTGCGTATTGACGTGAAAATCTTCATCTCTTGTCAATTTTGATGCTCAACGGCAGAGATAATAAAAAAAAAAAACTTGTTCTAATGGTAAGAGAAAAGTCGAAAAAATGATTTTTTTTATAATGTTGTTAGGGTATTTTTAAATTATAAATTTATAGGAAAGGTTTCTAATTTATACAAAAAAAATTAATTTTGATAAATTATTTTATTGAGTAAGTCATTAGGTATTTTTATATTACATTAAGTATAAAATTAATCTTCGTTTACACTTTATTACTGACATTGACCCAAAAAATTCTGATTTGGCCAGGAATTTGACAACCAATGAATAGTTTATTAAATAAACAAAAAATTTCTAATGAAGCATTCGCTTAGTGACAAGGAAAAGATCCTCGCAGTTTGAGGTCATATGTTAGAGTATCACTAAGTGTGATTTTTTTTAAAAATTTCAATATTTAAGACTATTTTAAAATAACACAAGATTAAAATAGCACCAATTTTGAGCGTTGCAGGAGTGTTGTAACTTTTCTTACACATAAATGAACTTTTTATCTCAAAACTTAAAATGTAGACCAATCATTAGAATCATTTAGGTGACCAATCGCACTTAGGTTAAAAAAAATTGGTAGTGACTTCATTTCATTAATGTCTAGCGACTTAATTCTAAGAAACGTTATGATGGATGATTATGAATGTAACTTTAAATTAGTGTAAGAATTAACAATTCGAAAAAAATTAACAGAAAATTATTAAATTTCCATCCCTTGTCGAGTAAGCGACACGCTTCTTTTAATTTTTCCTTGGATAAAAAATGACAATGTCCAAATTATTTGAGTTAAGGCACAGGCCCAAGCCTAGTTAGAGCCTAGAGATGCCATGCTCATGCAAATGCAGGCCAACCTCCATGTCGTCAACCCACTTGCTAAAAGTTGGCCCATCCCTATGTATAAAACTTATGTTAAAGACTTAAAATACTCTTTATTTAATATTAGTTCTCAACAAATTTAAGAAAAAATGCATTATTTAGTATTGTTTTTAATTTAAATAACGCCTTAAGTAGTCCTAGTTATAGTTATTCAAAATTTTCCAAATCGTTTCTTTTGCTTGTACATTAATTACGTAGACTTATAATCTCTAGAATCGATATTAAAAGATTACTTATCAAATTGAGATTTTTTTTATTAATTACTAGATCGGTTTATTCTTTCCTCTTTTCTTTTTTTTTTTCTTACAAAAGAAATATTAAAATAATTGAAGATAAGAGTGGAATTACTTATATTCGAACTCAAACCTTATAAGATGTCACAACTTATTTTAATCACTCGATTAAAAGGTTATTGGCTTTCTTTTTTTTTTTCTGTGTGATCTGTTGTAATTTTCAAATTAGAAAACATTGAGATTAATTTCAGCTGCTAATCCACCATACTTAATTTTCAAAAAAAAAAATCTTGGAGTCTCCACTATTGGGAGTAATTTATCATTTACCACTTTCGATCCAAACATGATTAATATCAAACTGTAAAACAGACGAAAATACTTATGCTTGCACCCAAAAAAATTCAAAAAAGAAATCTTGCAACGTTGCTTTTATTCATGTATCCCCCGTTCAAATTTGAAATCAATTTTTATCTTCGATCCAAAAAAAATATCAGAGAACAGCATGGAATATAGTTTTTTTTTATCCTTCTGTAGTCTAATTATAATTTAAGAAGTATTTAGATCTTTATACATGTTTATAAACACTTACTCAAAAATTTAAAATATATTTTGTTTATGCACGGGAAATTCTCAGATTTTGATTGGATTTTTATCAAAAAATTTGGCAAGTGAAACATCAATATCAAAACTTTAATTTAATTAACGTCGATGTTTTTTTGCTAAATATGAACCATGAATTAGGCCTACATTCTTTCTCTTCTTATTCGCGAAATATTGTTGTGTTCGCACAAATGCACATACATTAATTGGATACCGTAAGTTGCCTTTTTTTCAGCTTCACACAAACAAAAAAAGCCTACCAAGTCCTTTCGCTCTATTTTCTCGATGGACAAAAACACTTCTCCTAACATCAAATTATTAAAATGGAAGTAAACAACACACATTGCCCTAAACCTTTGACACTTCTCTCATGAGCTGGGCATGCCAAGTCTTGGGGGGTTGCTTTCTTCAAGTCATGGTCTGATTCTGGTCTTTCATTGAACTTTTCTTATAATCCAACTATATTAATTTGTGAAGCTTCTATTCAAGTCCTCAACTCATTAATATGAGACGTTTTTTTTTAAGAAAAAATAATAAAATATTCAAATAAAAACAAATAATATCTTGCAGATTAAACGTGGATTTACATGTTTGAATTAGATATGTAGCTATTGAGTCTTTAATTTTTAATGCAAATCAAGTTGATTTGCTATTAAAGAAGAAATTAAATTGATATTTATTGTTATTTTATAAAAAATAACAAATATAAAATATTAAAATAAATAGAATCCAAATGGTACCCTAATTAATTGAAAGTTGGGTTGGGCATGCTTTTATTAATTTTTTTTAATTGCAACTAATAGAATCCAAATTTCACATTACCTAAGATTTGAATAAAAACATTACATCTAATTGATTATGCCCGGTCGGTTTAGATGATAATACAAGGCTTTTTAGTTGTACCTTGATTTTATTTAATTATATGTATCGTTAATTTGTTTGATTTATTTTATAATATTTGTATGTGAAATGTAATGCTTGACAATGATTATAATATTTCCCTATATACTAATAAAGTTATATAAAAAAAACCACTAATTTAAATTTGCCATTGCTAAAGTACTTTTTTTAGAACTACGTACTATATATTTATTTGAGAAATAATTAATTATACATGTAATTCAAATGTTGCATTGTTTAGGTAGATTTTTTTTTTCAGTATCACTAGATACGTTATCCGTGCGTTGTTACGGGTATTTTGTTATTATTTTTGTTTATGTTAGTAAAATTTGGAGACGTGGATTGTAAAGAAAAATGGGTGCTATTGCTCAAAATAACAATGAAGTAATGATGACATATGATCTTCGATTATTGTATTACGTTATACCAACAACTCTGCAAGAAAAAAAGTGATTAGAAAGATGTAGGAGCTATTCCCTACATGTGCATTCCGATACTTAAATCAAACAAATAATTTAACAGTCTTAATAAGTCAATTAGAGATTAATTGAGTTTTAGATATACTTGTCTGTATTTATAGGGATAAATTGATGCGTAATTACCATATTGATAGTAGGCTAATAATATGTTTAAATACTCTGGGTGCGGGTCTCATGTGATTAACTTCATACCATAGGCATCAGGGAGGAAGTGAACCAAGTCAAATACTTGGGATCCACTAAGCCACGTGTGCAAGAGCCACTTGTCTGTGGCGAAAGACTTAGCGGAAGAGTCAGGGGACCAAGCAGTTTGGTTAACCGCTGAGTCAGGGGGTCACCAACTGTGAGATTCACTTTTTCCCTTATTGTTAATTCACCATTTATGAAGCTAGAGAGTTTGGATATCTCATATCTATTTGATTGTTGATTCTTTGTAGGCTTAAAAAGGGAATGGAGTAGTAGGACCCACAAGATCTTTAATGTCTGGATGAAGGTGAAATCTAGTGGAACTGAATTTTGAGCTAAATAATGTGATAGTAAGACTCTGCACATCAAACTCAATTATTTAAGTGAGTTTTGAAAAATATGAAACAATATAAGAAATGACTATTAAGTCCAAAAGCCGTCGAAATTTTTGTAAATAATGGTCAAATCGAGATGGCTTTTGACCAACTATCAATGATGAAATATTTCTATGCAACGAGGTTTATGGCTATGTGGATTGATAGAATAAATAAGGCGTAAAAGTATAAATTTACGCAATTTAACGATTAGGAGGATTTTAGCAATTTCACTCACGAACCTCAATAAAAGCTCAACGATTGATTAGAGAAAGTTAAATATAGGTGTTTTATGATTAAATGAAATATTTTGAAGGTTGATAGACTGTTTTCAATGAAGTCAAAGGGTGAAGGGCGAAATTGGAAAGGTTTCAAGTATAAAGGTATTTTGGTCATTTGCACCATAAATTGTCAATTTTTGTGGAATTTTCAACCTTCTTCCTCCCATTTTTGGTAGCCACTCTTCCTTTCTTACTTTCCACCATTATTGAGAGGTTGAAGAGAGAGAAAGCTAACAAAACACCACCCAAACTATCTCAAAACTCAAAACAGTATTCACCAAACCTATTTAGTTTTCAAAGCTCTACATCTTGGTATCTAAATCAAGGCCTAAAGTGGCCATTTGCATGGTGAGAGGATCCCACAAGATTCAGCTAAGGTAAGCTAGGGAGAGAAAGCTTATGTTTCCATGCTTTTGTGATTCTTGGTTATGTGTTTGAGATGTTTAAGAATGTAGTTAAATTCAAATTGAGCTAAAATCAAGAGAAATATCATTTTAGAGTTATGGGTCAACACTCTCCATGCATAAGTATGATACGGTTGAATATGAAAATGGTGTAGAGTTAATGTGGAGTAAAGGTAAACCATGGATCTAGGCTTAGAAAGTGAAGAAATAAGGTGGATGTTGAAATTGGTGGTTGATTTTCGAAGCTTGTATAGCAATCTGTCAGGGAGCAATTGATTGTCCTAAATAGCAGCCGACTGCCTAGACACAGAATTTGGATATTTTCATCGTAACCGCCTTAGACCAGTCGACTGCCTTGAATATTAGTTGACTACCCTTGTAACTAACTTAAGTTAATCAACTGCCATCAGCACCAGTTGACTACTCTGTGCTCAGAAGCATTCTGTTTGAAAAACTATCAACTGCCATACTCACCTATCGACTGCTTTTTACTCATAAGCATTCTATTTGAAAACCAGTCTATTGCCCCAGTAATTAGTTGACTACCTATGGCAGGGACAAGTTAAGAAGAAGAAATGCTAAAATTAGTTTACGATTATAAGCATAGAATAATTTTCATAATTGGAGTATTGAAATTGATGATATTCGATTAATAAATTTGCAATTCAAGAGTCGAGAAGTGATATCGGTGCTAGCGAGCGTCGTTGCGAAAATTTAAGATGTAATGGATATATGTATGAAGCGTAGGAATACTTTGTTGCATTGAATTGCTAAAATATGCCTTTCGTGGAATTGGAAGCGTCAATTTGATTTGAAATGAGGAAATTGGATTTGTGGATTTTAGGGGTGAAAGGGTGAGAATACCTATTTTGGGATTAAGCTTCCAAAATGCTACATATGCACATTATAATTATAACTTTTTTCGAGGAAATCCATATTGGCTTTCACACGTTTCATGATGCAACCATGTTTCGTGATTATTGTGATACTTAAGTAAGGTATTTGAACATTGAATTTTGACTTGAGAATCTTTGATGAATTTTTATGTTTTAAATATGATTATTTTTAATCTAAATACTTATGGATTAGCTAAATATATGAATTTCTAAATTGATCTCCGTAAACACACTTTGAAATGACTTATGAAATGTGTTAAGACGTTGGCCCTGTAGCTACCTGCAGGTACATGCTTTTTCGTTCTGTTCTAATTGTTGTTGACTGTAGCCCAGTCATCTAGCTCCCACAAGTGTTATCTGACTAGTGCACATTATGGAACCCTTGATTATGGCCATAAGTCTATAACATGAGTCTATTGGGTGAAGCATAGTCTCCACTGTTTTGCCTTTACTGGATGGTAAATCCCTGGTTAACATAGATCCAGGAACTCTTAGATTTGATTTGATTTGAATTTTGATATATATGACAATTATATTTTATGCTCTATAATTTTGAAGTGCTTGTTGAAGTGAATTAAAATGTTTACGGAGTGTTTTAGAACTACATTTCTAAATATTTTATGTTTTTGCATGATGGAAGCTACAAAAAAATATTTAAGAGATTTAACAATTGAATTGAACATTACTGAATTCCCTATAGTTGGATTTGGATCTTGGGACAAGTGAGGTTCTTCAAAGGATCCTTTTATACTCAACCTCGTTATCTAATCCACTATAATATCCTTTTCGATTTTCCTACATAAATGATAAACATTTATGTGTTAAGAACAAGATGTTACATACTGCATATAGTATACGTCGTATCAGCTTCAGTATATATTTATTACTGGGTGTCAGTTCCCTTTATTTTCCTTCTAGATTATCTATAGTACCTTTGGTCTGCTCAAGAAGACCTGATTTTGGTATCCCTTATGCAGGTTTTTGATTCCGTTGAGGTATACGAGCTATCTTTATGTATTCAGATTTTCTCTATACAATACTATTTGTATGTAAATAACACTTTGGATGTATAGTGCTACTTATATGTTTATTAAATGAAATCTTAAGTTCAATTTATTCCTATATTATTGTGTGTGAATTTGAATCCTAAGTTTAATTGAAAATGATAAAAATTATTTTGAATATATGTTGACACTGCAGACAACCCAACCGTAAGTGATTTAGTTATGTGAAATAGTAAGAATATTCGATACTTGGGATGTGACAACAACTAAGTTAGGGGACCCAAGGACTGGGTCAACCATTGGGTGCAATGCCATGTGGCACCCTCTATTACTACCGCGTGTCCCCCATGGTGGTATTCCAAGTGGAATCCACTTGCGATGTGACATTTCTTTGATTAGGCCAAGTAATTGGTCTTGTTTAGGCTTTCTCTTCATGTTGGTTTATTTTATCTTTAGGCCCAGTAACACTAATTCTGCCCATATCAATTGCTCCCCACTCTTCCACATAGTGTAAAATGTGAAAGAGTATATATAGGGGTGTTTTGGCATTTTCCAAGTTTCCTCTAGCTTTGCACTAAGGTTTTTTTTGTAAGGGATTATTCATTTTCTTTAAGGTGACTTTTAATCTTCCTCAGCCATTGCTATAAAGTAAGATGGCTTCATATTTTTCACAAATTTTCTTCGAATTTTCCTTTGAAATACTCAACTGCCATTTAGCCACCAGTCAGCTGTTGACTGCTTAACCGCCAAAACTCACCCATCATACTCAAAACTCATTCGCCAAACTCAAAACTAACCTGCCAAACTCACCAACTTATATGCAGCCTCCAGAGTCACCAGTCAGATCCAGCCCTTTGACCTTTCATTGATTTTGCTATTTAAGTAGTGCCTCTGAGTAGACTTGTTCTATCAGGTTTCTTGGGTCTAAGTCTATCTAATGGCCTCTTAAAGCGATGGCGAACAACTCAATTTGGGTCCCCCCACTGGCCTAACCATGTTAGATTTAAAGTATATTAGGGACAAGTATCCTCTTCCTGAGGGTTATTCGTCTTTTTCTTTCTAGTTTAGAGGTAGAGTTTCTTAGAGACCAAGGCATAACTATTTGTTAACTTCACCCACATGAGTGGGCTACCATACTTAGCTTTATAATTCTATGTCACCTTAGGGGTGTGGTACCCTCGCTTCTTTATTTAGTGCTTTCTATAGAATATGTAGGTAGTAGGAGTTATACCCTACTCCATCTAAAAGGTGTTAGACATGGGCTTTAATAACAAAATATTTAAAGAACTTCCAAGTAAACTTTATCGGTTTGAATCCGAATGGCTTATAGTCGAATGTCTAGAGGGTGTAGGCTTCCCAACTCAGTGGAGTGTGTTTAGACATAAGGCTACAATGGACTTGACCATTTCATCTCTAAGGAAGTCCCAAAGCCATGAATTGAATTCTTATGCACGGGAAAGGAAATTGAGTTGTCCTATCTCACCACTCATGAAAACCTCATGACTATGTGTTAGGGTGCTATTAACGTTCCACTTAATCCCATTCCTCCTTCTATTGACTTGGCTTTACCGGATACCATTCCTTCTCTTGTAAAGTAGGCTTTCGACCTTGTAGACCCTACTTTAGGAAATGAGGATCCTTTACCTTTTGTTCCCTCCTTTAGTGATTGGCAATCTTATGGTAAGGGTGGTAGAGTAGTGAAAAGGGAATATGAAAATTTCTCCAAGGAGGATAATGACTGCGGACATAGTGAAGGATAAGGAATCCCTTTCCTTCTTCCTTTAGAGGAATCTTTAGTTAACATTGAATCTCCTGATGAGTTGTTAAAATCTCTTAGCAACTTTTCTTTTTGCGTGTCTAGAAGCACCATTTTTTCGGGTTACTATTATAACATATCTTGTTTTTCCTTTTGCAAATATGCATTCCGTGAGGCAAGCACTTCTACACAACAGAAAGGGTCATAAAGGAGCTTCGGAGAATCTTGGTAAGGCTGCTACTCCTTAAAAGTAGCTTCGCTCTGAGGCTTTAATTCCAGGGCATGCCCGCACCTTTACTCGTCCTCCTATCCTCTATAGGGGATCAAGTTCAAACCAAGCTTCGGACGTAAGAAGGGAAACTTGGTAGTGAATGACTTAGCTAACCTTGAGTAGCAGGCCTCATCATAGGAAGAATCAAGCACAGTGCAAGAATCGAAGGCATCTGTATATAAAGCAAGCTATAACAATCCACAGTACAGTACATACATATTTTATACATAATTTACGGTTAGGCTGTCTGTGCTGCCTTTAACACTTGCACAGTAACAGTAATACATGGTAAACAATTATTTATCAAATAAATTCAGAATATTAAATTTTTACAATATTCCTTACACTTTACATCCCCTGTTCCTATTTTACAATAAAGCAGTACTGTATACATGTGTCTGAACATATAAGAGAAGTGACGGTACCTTTAAAATTCAACGCACTTTGCCCCAGTATGCTTACTTGCAGCTCTATTTATTCGAAAAAGGTCTCAAATAATCCTTGCAATAAATCTAGGGAGTTAAAAGATAAGGGGGTGAGCGAACCACGAGCTCAGTAAAGGAGTCGTATGCTGCTTGATACAATGAAATCTATATGCTGGAAAATATTTATTTTTCCATAATTATAAATGGAATAAACCATTTATTTCTCTTCACTTCAATAACAGTTCAAAACATGTAACAGTTCAATAGTAAAGCAGTACAGTGAATAGTAGATGTAATAATGTAAAAATAGTATACAGTCACTTCAGTACAGTATGTTATAATTATCCAGAAATCAATGGATAAACAGTTCAGTAATTATTTCTAATTTTAGAAATATTTTTCATAATATTCTTTTCCCTCAAACAGTAGTTTCCAGTATGGTTCAGTAAACAGTAATCGGTATGATACAGTTCAGTAAACAGCATTCAGTAAAATCCATTTCAGTAAATAATATCAATGGATTGAGACTAGGCATCACCCTAAATCATATCATGCTATCATCGTCCCCTAAGAGACATAGTAATCATCCTCGAAGGGACATAGTAACAGTATACAGTGAGATCTATGGCCATAATCTATAGAGAGTTCTCGGGTACACTTGCCAGCTGACTTCGAAACTGCTGATGACTTGGCTAGTCAACCAGCCACGTGACAGTAACAGTAATCAGTAAGCATGAAATCGGGGCCTAAGTCTCAAAACAGTATAAAATTGTATCATAGCCTTTATGGATCTTATTCAAAATAATTTGAAATATTTCATGTTTATCCATAAGGCTCACAATTTCATATATTTCCTCTTTTCATAAATTTCCATCATTTTCTCATTTTTCCCAAAATCATCTCAAAACATTTTATTCATCATCTCGTCACCCTTGTGGAATTTATAAAATAAATAAGATTATTATTTATTTCCATAAAGGTATAAAATCATTTCTTTTCCCATACTAATACCTTTAAGGAAATCTAATGAATTTAATTATTTATTTAAATAAATATTCCAAAAAGGTATTTATTTCATATCTCCAATTACAGGGAAAATAGTCGATAAATATTCATGTATTTAGTGAGAAATCTCATAAATATTCTTTTTGAATAATTAATAGTAAAAATAATATATTTCATTCTCACTTTAAATAAAATTCCACAACATGAATATTTAATTTAGCATTTTTCAACAATTTCCACTTTATGGAAAATTTATGGAAACGATTTCCAAAATTCATGATTTATTCCATTTATGCATCTAAAATATTTCATGATATTTTAGAATAATTTTAATAATTTTCTGGCAGCATAACAGCTGTGAATTTCTAGCCTCCTGCACAAAAATTACAGTATATAAACCAGCTTTCAAGCACAATTTGCATGACTTTCATGGCAGATCAAGCTTTCGATCATTTCATAAAATTAAACTTGATAAATTATGCAATTCATCATATCCATACAACTCACACACTTCCCTCTTACCTGATTAGCGATACCAAACTTCCCGATCGCGTTTACCGAAATCCTTAATTCCTGGCTGCAAAATAAATTTATTAAAAATTATCAATAGTTTTCCTCTTAATTTCAAGCCACTAGCTTCCATAAAATGTAGCCACTAATGACACAGCACATGCACAACCAGTATAAATTACACTGTGCTAAAACTAAACTTTTTCATTTTAGCTTTTTTTTCGGTTCTGTTTTCACCGATCTCATTCAATTTTTATAGTCATTTTCTAACATCAAACTATAAATTTCAGCATTAATTCATACCTAAAAGCTTCTTGGCCGAAACCCCCATTTGGCTATTTTCTTGACTTTGCTTCCATTTTTCCATTCTAACCTTTCCATTATTCATATTTCATCTTAAATTATTATTTCTTATCATTCTCATGCAAAAAAGTGTATGTCGTCTTTAGGTTCTCAACCTAACCGAACCCATAAAATGGTATATTTTTTATTTTCAACTTCTCCCATAATTTAATGTTTCCAACTTTGATTCTTTACTCACTTAATCATTTGCTATTATTTTCTTGCATGAAAGCACAAGATATTTCTCATTCTCATGCCAACTGAACATCCACTTCCATGGAAAATTTTGATCTAGCCAATATCATGTAAAACCAACTTCATAAACTTTCTCTATACCTTACACTAAGCTAGAACATAACTTTAGATTTAATTAAAACAATAACACATGATATCTCCTCACCTTGACCGAACCAACAACTCCAAAATAGAACAGTTTCTACTTCATGTCAGCCTCCCTTTTCTTGTTTCTTAGCTAGTTTAAAGATGGAGGAAAGCTTGATGGGGAAGTGTTAAATAGTTAGGTATTAAGAGGATGAGATTTTTGCTGAATTTCCTTGGAAGAACGGAAGCAGAACAGAGCAAGGATGAGCGACCAAAACAAAAATCGTGGAGTAGCAGGGGAAGTCGGCAAGAAGGAAGAAAATTGCTGAAGTTTAGCTCCATTTAATTTTCTATTTATTCATGTCATCCAATAAGAGGTTGCCACTTAACCACTTATCCCATTTTCTCATCATTCCACGTCTTATGTTGTATTAAAATGGGCAGCAAATAGTAGCAGAAAAAGTGTGGCAATGAAGACCATTTGCTGCACGTTTTTTTTTCAATAATTTCTTCTTCTTTTTGTAAGCTTCAACCAATAAAAATTATTCACATGTTAAATTTTTAACTTTTCTTAATATCACTTATATTGAAATTTTATACTATAAAAATTTATAGTTAATTTTTCTTTAGATGGTTCCAACTGAGCAGCTCACGGCAGCAAGGAAGTAGCGTATGGAGACCCATTTTTCTGCTCATTTTTAGCTTATCTTCCCTCTCTTTTATATACTCAACCAATCACAATTCATCACTTGTCCAATAAATTAATTTCCTTCTCTTAAAAAAATCATTTCTTTTATTTTTCTTGCCATTGAAATTGTATTAAATTTCCAAATTTTCAGATTTACTTCTTTGTTTATTTCTATACCTTAATTTCATCCTTTAATATTTATTTCACCTCTTATACATCATATTATAAATCATAAATCCAAAATCCAGAGTGGAAATCCTCATTTAATCTTTATTTAATTTCACTAATTAATTTTTTTCGTTATCAAGGATTTACAAAAATATAGTGTACAGTACAATAAAATCGGGTCTCACACAAGCCAAGAAAGAAAACTCATATTTGCTAAGATGGCTTCTCCTAACTACAACTGATTAACAGTCAACGAAGGGATTGTCATCCAAGGGCTAGATTTTCATTCTTACCCTGAGGTTAATGACAATAAGACTCTCAGCAATGCGGGGGTCACCTCTAACTTAGGATGGTCCACCATCCTTCCTCAGGGTGAGGTTAGGTTGTTCAGATACTTCTCAGAGGGAAAGGATTTGGTTGATTTAGAGGCGATGAAGGTGAATGTCTGATCTATATACAACTTTCCTAATATATTTCTCATTAACTTGCTACTTGCGCAACTAGTAATTGTCCTTAATGCCCAACACTGTACTTACGGGATGAGTGCTGAAAGGGAGCTTGAGCAGTTGTAGGCAAAGCTATTTTGAAGATGGTTGGATCAGGAAAGGTTGCACTATTTGAAATTAAAAAAGGCGGATATCTTAAAGAGAAATATAGTAGGTTTCTCTCATGTAAGTTTCAAGAAATACCTTTCCTGGTACACAGCATTTAGGAGTTTGTAATGAAAATTTTTTAGCTTTTGATGACACTATGAAGTATGTTTGTATAATAATATCAAACTTGACTAGGAATTATAAATTTTTCATATGTTTGCCTAGAGATTCAAGTAATAACTTGGCTAAGATTTCAAGGATAGAAGGAATGAGGCTAAGGCTTTTACTCATCATATTATATGTTTTGAATGCTTTATTAGTTGGATGCCATAGACCAATACCCAATCTGCTATGTTCTGCTTTCAATTTAGCAATATGAAATTTTGAAGTATGCAATATTCGATGATATCTAAATGACTGATGGCTTTCTCAATGTTTGTAGGAGTTGGTTGTTGTATATAAATGCAAATTTACCTTATGTCTTAGAAATGTTTTACGATGTTTAAATGTAGAGATAAAAATGGAACTATGCTTAAGTTTAATCTTTCTAGCTTGATGTGTAGAAATCTATACTGTTAAATGTTGGACTTTTATGCTGTAAATATTTCATAATTTCCAAGCATACTCTTAAGTCTTAATGCAGCAATTTCTATTATGAAATGAACAGTTTTGCCTTCAAAATCAAAAATCATGACTTTAGTTTTTGTTATTAAATGTTGGAATTTGTTTTACATCACTCTATGTTGGCTCAATTACCTAATCGAGAAGGGGTAAATCGGTTTTTCTCTAACCTTGGTTCATTTTTGGTTCTCTAATTTGTCTACACTATTTTATCCTATCTTAGCATGCAATTCTAGTTCAATACAATAAGTTCAAGTAAATTGCAATAAAGTAAAGAGTGTAGAGTTAGAGAATTGTACAAAATGATTTATAGAGGTTTGGCAACCTTGTCTACGTCCTCTATCTTAAGACACTCTCAAGGATTTTTCCCAAATTCTCTATCTTGAATTTGTTACACTCTTTTCGCAAGCTTAAGAGTAACCTTCAACACTCCTTTTTATGAGCTCGAGGAAATCTTACAACCACTGCTTTTTATGGGATAAAGTAGCAAACCTTATAACCACTCTCTTTTATGGCTCAAGGAGAAAACCTTTCTACCCAAACCTCACTTACAATGAAGCTCTCAAGGGTTCACTCCCCTTTACAATTTGTGAGTAGGTTTGAAGAAATGTAATCAAGAATAACATTTAAGAAGGTAGGTGATTACAAGTTAAAGCTCTATAGGAAACTTTACAAGATTTGTGCTATACAAGAAAGATGAGAATGATAGAAGATTTTGAATTTCTAGTAATTAGAATGTTTTTAAAGCTTGGAGAAGATGAAGAGTGAAGTCTCTTGAGTGTTTTGAACTTCCAAGCTTCTATTTATACTCCTTTGGATGATTTTTGAAGCTTGGTGGAGCCTAAAACTGATTTTCTAGTTGGTCCTTAGAAAAAACTGGTTGTTGGAAGCCCTTCGCATGGAGAGGATCAATCCCTTTAAGCAGGGGATCAATCCCTTAAACTATTCTAGCCTTCAAGGGAATTCTGCTAGTAAGGGATGGATCCCTTTATTGTAGGGGAGCCAACAAAATCCTTTTGGTCAGGGGATTTATCCCCTGGTTAGTATTTTGACTTTTTTAGGCATTTTAAGCATTAAAAACAATCCTAAGCCAATTTTAAATATGACATGACTTTGAAAACATGAATTTGAGCCCAAAAATTTATCAAATAATTTTCTAAAAATATATTCAATAATTTTATAAGAAAATTACTTAAACTAGCATTTTAAAATGTTTTCTAAATTGATTAAAACAAACAAAGATAATTAAGTAAATCATCATTTTATATTTGATACAAGCACTTACTATGGTTTGTGAAAATCTTAATTGATAAAGCAAATTTACCATATTGATCATTCATTTGATCTTACTTAAGTGTTTGTCATTTCAAAATATATATATCAATTTAAAGCTAACACACTGGATGGATATTCAAGTCTTTGGGGAAAAAATGAAGGGATAACAAGGCTAAGCTAAAAGCTAAAGATGAGTTTCTGGAAAAGAAACTTTCTGATGTTCTAAGAGATAAATGAGCATCTATTGTAGCATTCTAGCTTTCATCTAAAAAGAAGGTAAGGTCTACATATCAAATTAGTTAATAATATCATTTACTTAAGTTTATCAAGTGCATGCTAATGCGATATTGTCTTAACGGCAAATTCATTATTTTCTTTGTTTGTGAATGATGTAGGCTCTTGCTAAATTGGATAATGATCAATGAGCCAAGCAAATTATGCTTCACACTGTAAGGTCTACATATCAAATTAGTTAATAATATCATTTACTTAAGTTTATCAAGTGCATGCTAATGCGATATTGTCTTAACGGCAAATTCATTATTTTCTTTGTTTGTGAATGATGTAGGCTCTTGCTAAATTGGATAATGATCAATGAGCCAAGCAAATTATGCTTCACACTTCAAGCTGAAGGAGTTTTGCTTCTTTTGTGGACGAGAAGGTATGTTTTTAATACTTTTTAGGATGTGTTTATTATGATTTAGCGTAATTTGTAAGTATCTTTACTATGTAGGTATGTAAATATTCAAATGCCTTCTTGTGGATGATATTTTCATTGAACAATGTACCCGATCTAAACTTGGTACTACAATAATTTAACATATAGATTTTGTGATAATAGAAACAAAGTGGTGGGTGGAGCCAAACAAAATAAAGCTATTTGTGATGATACATCAACCTAAACATAAAAGTTTTGTGGATGATTCTGCTATACAAGTTGTTGTAAGTGGTTACTGTCGTAACGATTTTCGTCCTGGGACTCGATCGCTAGACGATTTTGATAAAAAAAACACAAAGAGGAGTCGTCACCAATCTTTTTTGACTAGGTGTAATTGGTCACCTAAAATTATTTATCTTTTTAATAAAATCTTAAAATTAATTAAGTTTTATCAAAAAAATAATTTTTGGTCTGCGAAAACAAAGTTTAGGTTCGGGAGTTCGGTTACGCGTGGGGAAGGATTAGCACCCCCACAACGCCCGTTAAAGAACGGTACCACTTAATCATGTCTTATCTTTTGATCTTAATAACATGGTCTTAATTAAATATTTAAAAGAACTTTATTTATTTCGAAATCATTTTGTTATTTATTCTATTTTGAAATATTTAAATTTTAGTTTTTATTTGAAATAAATGAAAATCCCTTATATCGAAAATTATTCCGAAGTACCCCAATACTTTTGGTAGCATTTCGGATAATTTCCTCACCTAGGGATTTCTTAAGAATCGCTACTTGCGATTTCTATAGAATCCCATCCTCGGGAGATTTGCATTTAGTTTGGAATTACAATGAATGCAAATGATGCAAACAAAATAGATGTGATGCACATGAGAAATTTTATTTTATTTTTATTATCTTTTAATTCATTTATACTTATATTATTATTTTGTAATTTATTTATATTTATAAAATCTTACTTTTATTGAAAAATCATACTAAATATTCCAATACGCTGGTAACATTTAGCATATTTCTCTCACCTAGAGATCAGTTAGTGTCGTAACGGCTTTGCGCTTGACGATTTTGAAAAACATTTAAAAACAAAAAGGAGTCGCCACCAATCTTTTTTGATTAGGTGTGATTGGCCACCTAAAAATATTTATCTTTTTAACAAAATCTCAAAATTAATTAAGTTTTATTAAAAAGACAAATTTTTTGTTTGCGAAAATAAAAATCGGGTTCGGGGGTACGGTTACGCGTGGGGAAGGATTAGCACCCCCACGACGCCCGTTGAAAAACGGTACCATAATAATCATGTGTTATCCTTTAATTTTAATAAAATGATCTTAAATTAATATTTAAAAATAATTCCTATTTTATTGCAATCAATTTTATTCTTTTACTTTTGAAACATTTTTTTATTTTATTTTTTTATTTGAAATAAGTGAAAATCTTTTGTATTGAAAATTATTCCGAAGTACCCCAATACTCTGCTAGCATTTCGGATAATTTACTCACCTAGAGATTTCTTAAGAATCACTACTTGTGAGTTCTATAGAATCTCATCATCGGAAGATTCACACTCGTTTCAAAAATTATTATGAATGCATATGATGCAAACAGATAATAAATGATGCAAATGCATTTTTATTTTCTATATAAACATTTCTTTATTTATTTTAAATTAAAAAATTTTATTATTGAAAAATTACACTAAGTATCCCAATACTCTGGTAACACTTAGTGAACTTCTCTCACCTAGGGATCAGTTAAGAAATCACTACTTGTGAGTTTCATAACATCCCATCATCGGACATTTATTTTTGAAATTTAAAATTTCATTATTAATTTTCTTTTAAAAACTATATGTTTATTTTGTTTATTTTGTTTTATTTATTTTAATAATTTCATGCAATAAAATTAATTAAATCCTAGAGAGTTTTAGAAAATAAAATAAATCATTTAATAAAACAAATAACTAAATAAATAGATAAATAAATAAATGATTTAAGAAATATACCAAAAGTAATTTGGGCTTAGAACCCAAAGAAGACCCCTTCAAATGGCCCAAGATCCAGCCCAAACAACAGGGTCCAATCTGCCAGCGGGAGCGGGTCGAGTTGAGCAGAAACGGGTCGGGTGAAACGGATCTCCCTCTGCTGGACCAGGCGCGATAGGGTCGAGCGCGCGGATCCTGGACCCGGGTCGGGTCCAGGCGCGGGTCGTTCGTTTTTTTTTTATATAAAGATAATATTTTTTTTGGTTTTTCATTTTCAACCGAAAAAGAAAAAAAAATCTCAGAGCCTTTGAAGGCTCTCCCCTGGGGCGATTTCCGGCAGCCGCCGGACCGTCGTCCTCCGTCGCTTCGGCCGCCGCCGGCCACCGCCGTCGATGGCCAAAAATGAAAAAAGCTACCCCTTTTTGATTCCTCTTAGCCTCCTAAGCCCGAATCTAGCATTAGTTTCACCAAAAAATCACCCTAGCTCGCAGATCTGAGCTTCACCAAAACCTCTCCCCCCTTTTTTTGTTTTCTTTTTTTTGCGGTTGATGGCTCGGCTGTTGTGTTGTAGTGATTGCTGGTTTTGTTTGTTGTTTTTGTGTTTTTGCAGGTGGGGGCTTAGATCTAGGTTTTTTGTTAGGGTTAGGTTTTGTTTTGGGTGTGTTTAGGTTGCTGGTTTTGGGGAAAGGGGTTTTGGTGAGGGTTGCCGACCGGCCGTGTGTAGGGGAGCTCCTCGGATTTGGGGTTGCTGAGGGTTCGGGTTTCGACTGTTTAGGGGGTGGCTGCGGTTTGGCGATGGTTGGGGGTTGGTGGTTGGTGGTGATACGGTGGTATTTTGGGTAGTGGCTGGGTAGGTGTTTAGGTGCTTAGGTGGTCTGGGTGGTTGTTCAAGGGTTGCTACTGGTGAAGGGTGGTTCCGATGGCTAGGGGGACTGATGATGGTGGTTTGGACAGTGGCTTAGTTTGGGGTTTAGAAAACTGAGTTAGGCTTTGGTTTATGGGGTTGTGCATCAGCAATGGGGGCTCGGGTCTTGTGGTAGTTTAGGGGTAGTTGGTGCTGTGTATTGGGTTTAGGCCGTGAGAGGTTCTCCTTTTTTGGTGGTTGTTGTGTGTGTTAGGGTTGAGGGTGATGATGAGTGAGTCAGGTTGGGTGAGGATGATGCTCAGGTGATGGAGAGAGCTTGGGTCTCCGGTAGCTTGGCTGTGGCAATGGAGCTTTTTTTCTCTTTTTTGGGTTTGGTCTGTGGCCCTTTTTTAGGGGGAAGTCTGTGTAAGGTCTGGTGTAGATGGGATGGGGAGGCAGAGTTGGTGACCGGCGGTGGTGTCAGGCGGCAGTGGCTGATGGACGGGTGACAGAGATGGGTGGCAGGGGAGAGGTAACAGATTGGACAAAAACAAAATAAAATAAATAAATAAAAAATAAAAATAAAATAAAAACATAATAATAATAATAATAATAATAATAATAATAATAATAATAATAATAATAATATAAATAGTAATAATAATAATCAAAGAAGAAAAAATATAATAATGCTAAAAATAATAATAAAACGAATAATAATAAAAAAATAAATACAAATAAATACAAATATATATATAGAAAAATAATAACAAAAATGAGACAAAATTAGGTGTCAACAGTTAGGAATCACTACTTGTGAATTCCGCAACATCTCATCATCGGAAGAATTTCATTTTATTTTCCTTTATTTATTTTACTTATTATTTTCTACCCATACATTAAAAATACCTAAATAAATGAATGTCGAAAAAGGGGAAATATACCTTCCTCGGGCGGGCGAACTCCTTGAACTGGCGAGCTCTTGGATGTTCTTTCTCTTTGGGTGGCTCCTCGGGCGGGCGAACTCCTTGAACTAGCGATCTCTTGGATGTTCTTTCTCTTTGGGCGGCTACTCGGGCGGGCGAACTCCTTGAACTGGCGAGCTCTTGGATGTTCTTTCTCTTTGGGCGGGCGAGCTCGTGGACGAGCGAGCAAACTCGCGGATTCTTCTCTCTTTCTTTGGCGGGGCGAGTACCTCTATTGGAGGGCATGCGAGCTCACAAGTCTTCCCACTACTTCGGTCGGGCGAGCTCACAGCTTCTTTCTTTGGCGGGGCAGGTGAGCGAAGATAGCCTCCTGGGGCGGGCGAACTCCTTGAATTGGCGAGCTCTTGGATATTCTTTCTCTTTGGGCAGGCGAGCTTGTGGACGAGCGAGTAATCTCGCGGATTCTTCTTTCTTTGGCGGGGCGAGTACCTCTATTGGAGGGCGGGCGATCTCACAAGTCTTCCCTCTTCTTCGGTCGGGAGAGCTCATAGCTTCTTTCTTTGGTGGGGCAGGCGAGCGAAGATAGCTGGACAAGGAGATGCAGTATGAGGTCGGTTTCGGTGAAGCAGAAGTGATTATCGTGATGATGGTGGTGTTTGGGACGCAGCAGCAAAGGCAGCAGACTAACAGCAACTGGGCGCAAGAGGCAAAAGAGATGGTATTGTGGCCTCAACTGACTTGAAACCAAGGCTGTGACGTTTACAAAGGGCCTTCTTCCTTTTATTTCTTTGCGTCACTCAAAACATAGCATGACGTAGACGAGAGCCTGGAGCCAAATGTGGGATCAAAGTAACAGCAGTGGATGGAGGTGTAAAGGCATTTTGACAGCAGCAAGGGTTCAGTAGAAGCCAACGTAGCAGTAGCTAGGCGTGGTCAGTTGCAGTAGAGATGCGGCTGATGGATGCAGGGGGCAGCTGTGTTGGAGGAGCAGAGGAATTGACATGCGAATAGAGCAAAGGATGCAGATAAATGATGCGGAAGTGAACGGTGAAACAGAGGGTGCGGTAATGAAGCAGCGGCATGCAAAGTAGGCGTGGTGAAGTTGGCAAAGAAAGGTCGTTCCTGGGGTTTGGCTTGGTAGCAATGGAGGTAAAAAAAAATAATGATGAATACTGAGCAGTGAGGGGATGATGATGATAAAATCTCTCCCGTGGCTTGGTCAGGGAAGACTTTTTAAAACCAAAAAGGTGTCGTGGGTCTCTAGGGTTTTTTTTTCAAGGTTTTTTCTAGGGTTTCTTTGTTCCCTCCTGATTTTCTTTTCAGCCTCCATTTAAAACCACAAATCCTTCCTTTATTTTAAGAAAGAAAATTTTTGATTTTAATGTATTGATCCCAAAATCATGGGATCTTTATTTTATCATTTATTTCTTGTTTGACCCTTTTAACTTATTTCCTTTTTATTATTTTTTATTTTGGGCAATGAATTTTCAAATTTAATTTCACCCAATTTATTTCCTTCATTATTATTCTTTTTTTATTTTTTTATTTTATTATTTTTTTAATTTTTAATTTTTTTAATTAAAGTTCTTCGGACAAAATTCGGTGTCTACAGCTGCCCCTCTTTACACATTACTGAGAATCAGGAATAGGGCAAAGACTTTAGAAAACAATTTTGTCTGAAATCATTTTTTCATTTTTTTTATTTTTTTGGGAAAATTCAATTTTGATTCTCGAAAATAATACCTTGACTCCATACCAAGGCTCTACCCATAAGAACAATGGATTCGATTTGAAACATATAATATCTTGACTCCCTATTAAGACTCGATCCATTTTGAAAAAGTGAATTCGACTTTGAAACACATGATACCTTGACTCCCTACCAAGGCTCGATCCACTATGAAAAAGTGAATTCGACTTTAAAACATAATACCTTGACTCCCTACCAAGGCTCGATCCACTTCGAAAAAGTGAATTCGATTTTGAAACACATGATACCTTGACTCCATACCAAGGCTCAATTGTGAGAATCGTGTATTTAGGTACTGTTTCACATGTAAGGACACTCACACTATCCATTTTCTGTGAATTTCGCAGATACGAGCCAATACAGTGTGGTGGGCCCCACAGGTTATACAGTATCGGATGGACTTGAGACCGGATAGATAATACACAGAGAGTCTAATAAATATACGGTATGAATTTTAAGTCTAAATTTCCTCATTTAGATTATTTTTGAAGAGTATGGAAACAAATTAGGAAATGACGTTTAAGTCCATAACCCGGTGGCATTTTCGTAAATTGAGGTCAAAATAAATGGGAATTTAATCTAGTGATTAAAGAATGATATTCTACATGAAAATAAGTCCTGGGTTATGTAAATAGATATACTGCATCGGTAGTCAAATTAGAATTCTACGCGATTTACCCGGTAAGGGTATTTTTGTAATTTCACCTTCTCGGTAAGGTTAAACCCGAGCCAAACCCCAACCATTTATCAAAATACACTTAATATGAATTTTGGTGATGGAAAATAAATTTTTGGAGTTTAACTGTCTAGTTATAAAAATTTCGGAAGAAAAAGACCGAAAAACTTATCATTAATGGCATTTTTGTAATTCCTAGCATTTCTAAAATATTTACAAAATATTTTATTATATTTCCAGCTGCTGCCGACACTGTTGCAGTTTCTTCTTTCTCTTCATCCCGTGACTCCATGGAAGAACAAAAGAAAACAAAACAAAAGCTTCCAAAAACTCACCAAAAACACATTATTTTCATTAAGCTATTTCTATAAAAATTGCTCTACTCATCTTCCTCTCTCAAACCATACCAATAGCCCCTTGATTAAGTGGCTAAATCAAGAGAAAAGTGAAGAGGAAATTTCGGCCAAGGTACCCATTTATTGTGTAGTTATATTCTTTGAATTTTAATGATAGATTTTAAGAGAATTAAGCTTCCTAAGCATGCTTATGGTATTAGTTTAGGTTGAAATTAGCTAAATCAAGCTCAACCATTAGAGGGAGTGTGCGGCCAAGAGAGGATTTCCATGAATTGCTATGGTTTGATGTTTAAAAATAAGATTAGGATGATGATTAAGCTTAATTAAACAAAGTATATTAATTAAATTGTGGAAAAATCACAAAAATGGCAAGAAGCCATTTTTGGTCAAGGTGAGATGGGAGGGTTTAATTGCTTCAAATTATGATGTTAGGATGTTAAGAGACTGTAGAAATTATAAGAAGACTGATGGTGAAGTCGGATTACGATTTGGAGCTAAATTGGCGAAGTTAGGTTTTAGCACCGGTAAAAATTATACCGGTTTAATATTTTCTACTGAAAATATAGTATAATTTAATTTAAGAAAAATTATTAGAATTTTAATTATGGTGAATAATGGTCTTGGGTGAATTTTATTGTAGCCCAGGAGTGGTAAATTGTACGTGGTGCTATCGGGCGACTAGATTTCATCAGACAGGTAAGGGATGCATGTGTGAGTCGTAAGAATACTGTAAATGCATGGTTTGGTTCACACTATTTTTATAAAATAATTTGGATATAAATTGCCTTGAGATTGGTGAAAATTTGGTGGAATTGTGGTTGTTGTTGAACTATTAAACTGTAATTTTCGTGCAGGGAGGCTAGGTTAGAAATAACCGTTACTCTGCCGAAAATTACATAAATAATTGAGAAACATTTCTAGTATTTTTCTAAAGTGAAATTTGGAGAAATTTCCATGAAATTCATTAAATTGCATAATTTTATAGTTTACCGAAAAACTATATTTAAATATTCCTGTTAAGGAATTTTATTTATGTGAAAGTACCAGCATGTGATTTATACTATTCTACAAATATCTAGAACATTTTCTAGAATGATTGTTACAGTATGAATATTTTATGAATTTTTATTCATAAAATGAATATATTTTCACTTTAAATATTTATAGATTGATTGAAAATATATTCGGTGGAATTGATTTCATAAATAGTGTTTAGATGACGTGTTTACTGTTTTGAGACTGTTAGGCCCCGTATCATGCTCACGTGTCACATGTTATTGCTGATAGATACTGATCCTATTGTCAGCGTCTCCAGTGGGCACCTGATCAGTGCACACTGTAGACCTCATAGACTATGGCCATAGATCTCATGTGTTTCCCCTATTTGGGATGATATTATAGCATGATATATTTAAGGTGTTGCCTGGTCTCCATGATACTGTACTGATGATTGTACTTTTTACTGAACTTTTAACTGGTACTAAATTAATTGCAGCCACTGAGTTTTGGATATACTACGTGTTGAACTGAATGTTATACGGTGTTTTACAAGTGTGAAAATGAATATCTTTTTGAAAGGAATATCAATTCCTCATTTATTTACTTAAGTGTTTTATTATGTGAATATCAAACGTTTTTAGCATATAGATTTTATAGTATCAGTTTCACATACAATTCTCTTACTGAGCGCATTAGCTCACCCCTTTATTTTCTCACTCCACAGACTATCTTCAGTGATTTCGTTCCATAGAATTTGGCTGCGTGGTAGTTGAGCCCGAGGCAGCTTTTAGTGGATCCTGGAGGTATTATTTCTTTTATATGTTTTCGGACATATTTGTACAATACTACATTGTATAGTTCTTGTACCGGGGATGTAGAACACGTGTACAGACTGTATATGTATATTACAGTAAATATTTTCATCGACTAAAGATTTAATTTAAGTATAATAGTAGTTAATGTTTTTCATAAGTGAGTGATAAAGGCACTGCAGACAACCCAACCGTCACGTGGGGTGTTATAATATGGTAAATACTGTACATTTTGGGATGTGACATCGATCCACTGTGAAAAAGTGAATTCGACTTTAAAACACAATACCTTGACTCCCTACCAAGGCTCGATCCACTGTGAAAAAGTGAATTCAATTTTGAAACACATGATACCTTGACTCCATACCAAGGCTCGATCCACTGTGAAAAAGTGAATTCGACTTTAAAACATAATACCTTGACTCCCTACCAAGGCTTGATCTACTGTGAAAAAGTGAATTCGATTTTGAAACACATGATACCTTGACTCCATACCAAGGCTCGATCCACTGTGAAAAAGTGAATTCGACTTTAAAACATAATATCTTTACTCCTTATTAAGACTCGATCCACTTTGGAAAAGTGAATTCGACTTTGAAACACATGATACCTTGACTTCCTACCAAGGCTCAATCAACTCTGAAAAGATGAATTCGATTTTGACACATGAAACCTTGGCTCCTTACCAAGGCTCGATCCACTGTGAAAAAGTGAATTCGATTTTAAAACACATGATACCTTGACTCCCTACCAAGGCTCGATCAACTCTGAAAATATGAATTCGATTTTGACACATGAAACCTTGGCTCCTTACCAAGGCTTGATCCACTTCGAAAAAGTGGATTCGATTTTGAAACACATGATACCTTGACTCCCTACCAAGGCTCGATCCACTTCGAAAAAGTGAATTCGATTTTGAAACGCATGATACCTTGACTCCCTACCAAGGCTCGATCCACTTCGAAAAAGTGAATTCGATTTTGAAACGCATGATACCTTGACTCCCTACCAAGGCTCGATCCACTTCGAAAAAGTGAATTTGATTTTGAAACACATGATACCTTGACTCCATACCAAGGCTCGATCCACTTCGAAAAAGTGGATTCGATTTTGAAACACATGATACCTTGACTCCATACCAAGGCTCGATTCAATTTGAAGAATGGATTTGATAAAAAAGTTTCTTTTTTTTTTCTTTAGAGAAATTCACATATTTGGAGCAAAGAAAAAAAATTATTTCATGATCCGCAAAAATTTTGAGATTCACATCTAGAAAAACTTGAAGATTTACATCATAAGAGATTCGCATCTAAACTTGAAGATTCACATTCTAAGAGTTTCACATCTTGATTTGAAAATTCACATTCCAAGAGTTTCTCATCTTGACTTGGAGATTCACATCTTAAGAGTTTCCCATCTTGACTCGAAGATTCATATATCAAGAGTTTCACATCTTGACTCGAATATTCGCACTAAGAGATTCACATCTTAAGAGTTTCTCATCTTGACTTGGAAATTCACATTCTAAGAGTTTCTCATCTTTAGAATTTCATATCTTGACTTAGAGATTCACATCCTACGAATTTCTCATCTTTAGAATTTCACATCTTGACTTAGAGTTTCTCATCCTAAGTGTTCATTGGTTTTGTAAGTCGAATCTAAAAGATCTAAGTCTTATCATGCATCAATTTTACAATAAAGCCAACTAAATCTCATTTACTCATAAAGCTAATTTCACTGGGCTTGAAACCACCCAACGATGCCAGCGACATTAGACTTAAAGTCTTGTCATGACTGCACCATTTTTCTTTAAAGAAAAATTTTCTTACTCTTTAAGGAACAGCTAATGTGATAACCGCAAATTCTCCTATTTTTGGAGTTAAGTATCTGTAAAATTTAATTTTAGATGTTAATAGACTGATTGAAATAAATAAATAAATTTACTAAAGGATTGGAATATTTCGAAATTATAATACTAGCTCAATTGAAAAATTAAAAATTTAATAATTAAGAATTTAATTCAAGTATAAAAAAAAATAAATAAAATAAAATAACGTTACAGCAAGCTTCTCGTGGAAGCTTACCGCAAATCAATTGAAAGCAAAATAATAATAATAATAATAATCATCATTGTAAAATAATAAAGAAGAAGAGAAGATGGAAAATAAGATAGTGGCTCACATGGCAAAATATGATTGGATGATATGTAAATAAAAGAAAGACAAATGAAGCCGTTCTCAGCAGAAAAATCCAGATCCTTCACCGACTCATCCTCTGCTTCTCTCTCTGTTTCACGTTTTGCTCTCCTTCTCCATGAATTTCTCACGATTTTTCCTCTTTTTTCCTAACCAAATCACCGATCTCCTCCACCTAACACGTCCCTCACCTTAAGAGTTCTTTAAACTCTGAATTGGAGGGGCTGAATTAGAGAGTTGTCGACTAATTTAAGGGGCTGTGCAGTGCGCTTCTTAAGGAGGTAAGTGAAGAAATGCACTTAATCCATAATACCTATGGTTTATGGTTGTATTAGGCTAGTAAATCATATATATAGCTGTTGATTGAATTAAAACTGATTTAGATAGCTTGGAGATATTCGGTCATAAGAGGAAATATTTGGATTTTATGTTGAATTTCATGTATGATGGGTTGAAATTAGAAATAAATTATGAGATGAGTTAGCAATAGTGATAATGTGCAAAATAAGGGAAGTGACTTGAGGCAAGTGTGGACTGAACAATGGTGCTGATTTTTCAAACAGAAATGGCGTGAATAATGGATGCTGTTGGCCATGTATTGACTGAATAGTGGTGGTTTAGTTCTAATGAATTTAAGGTATTTAATAGAAATTGAGATTATATGTGACATGGAAAATTAAGAAAGAATGGAATTTAGTTGAAATTATATTTTGATACTTAGTAGAAAATAAAATAAATAGAAAATAGAATTGATGGAATGTTTACTAGAATCATAATGCAGAATTTTGAATGTAATTTAGAATTATTGTGCAGTGTAAAGTACGAGGAATAAAGAGGCGTAAATGAGGTTATCGGATTTATTCAGCTCGGAAATAGAGGTAAGGAATAGTATATGGAAGTAGTGTAGGATATACTGTGCTTGCATCCAAGTAAATGGTGATTTGAATTATTGGAATTGTGATTTTTATGCAAAGGGTTTGGATAGAACTTAAACTGAATTTCTATAGAAAACTTTAGAAATCCTACTCTTGAATCTTTCATGCACCCTATTTTCTAAATAAATAGTATTTTTATGTATAGTTTGAATATTTGAATACGTGAAATGATGATAATATGTTTTATGAGTTTTATGAGATTTATTTAGAATACATAAAGTGTTGATTTGTTTACATGAATAGAAATCGATTGAAATAGTTTACATGAAAATTGATTTACTGGAGTTTTATCGATATATTAACATGAATTTTTAAAGAGTGTTGGCTCCATGTGGATTCATGCATACAGATTGATGATTAGGGCTGGGAGACTGTTGCGCAGGTCCCTAGTACCTTCCTTTTTTTCCGATCACAGTTGTCACTGACGAGTGTACACTGTAGATCTTTGACAATGGCCATTGTTACAGGTAGGAACGGCTTAGGGCTGGATGCCTGGCCCCACGGGGGTACGCCTAATCCTATACAGGTCCCTGTAGGGATATAGTTCGTGTATGGGTTTCTTGGATGCTCACACTCTATTGTTTTACACAGTATATGAAATGATTGATTTACAGACAGATGACAGATTTGAT
The DNA here is from genome assembly GCA_032173925.1 of Heritiera fomes. Lineage (NCBI taxonomy): Eukaryota > Viridiplantae > Streptophyta > Magnoliopsida > Malvales > Malvaceae > Heritiera > Heritiera fomes. Next base: position 20,488,197 of record JAPDPM010000016.1, on the reverse strand, counting down.
TGAAATGATTTGAAAAGTGAACCGTGAAAGGATATATGAACAATATATGAATAGTGAATGAATTAAAGATAGATTGATTTTAAATGATTTGAACAGTGAATATTTATATGAACAGTATATGTTTTAAAAGAGTTTTCAATAAATGTTTACATGCACCCGTATGCATTATTTTATTTATAAGATTTAAATTTATGATTTTTATTGCATATAGTGGCATAGTACCACTCTTTTATATGCTTTTTCTTACTGGGCTTTCCCCAAAGCTCACCCCCTTCTCACCATCCCAGATAGCTTATTGGTATACACGAAGTTCGCTGCCTTTAATTAGTTGAAGAAATCGCTAGAGGTTAGAAGTACCAAGTGATCAGGTATTTATTAAATGTTTATTTATATTCAGACATGTATTTGTACAGCAATTGCATTTATAAAATAGAGCATACATGAATTGTACTTACACCGATACCGAATGCAAACCTAGTGTTATCGATTAACTGAAAGAAAAAGATAGTGTCGAAAAGGAAAATTTTAGTTTAAAATTTTCTAATTTTGGATGTTACAAAAGTGGTATCAGAGCAAGGCTTGCCTAGTATGTGTCGGTGTAAGTAAGTTGGAATTGAGTTATATCCCACACTGCTGTGTATAGTCTGAATATAAATTGTGAAGAATTGTTAGAAAATGGAACAAGATGTCGATAGATAGAGGAATATTGATAGTTGATGGAAAGAACAAGAAGGATAGTTATGGATATAGTAAGGAAATATTGTGGAGATCGATATTGAATGATCAGAGATAATTGATGATAATAAATGGAATCAAATTGAGTAAGAGTGATCGAAAGTGATTGATGGTTTTCGAGCAATTAGAGATGATAGATCGATTATATTGGAGATGAGTGGTACAAATAGAAATGAGAATTGTTAGTGAATAATACAGAGGTTATACGAAAGTACGAATATAAATGAATGAGATAGGTATTAAGTGATCGAAAATGATTGATAACATTGTGGTCGATTGGAGACGATAGAATGATCTTATGGAATATGATTGATGTGGAAATCGATATGAATTAACAAAGGCAAGTGAATTGATAGAAAATTGTGTAAACATGGTATGAGAATATTGATATGAATGAACGATAGGACTGATTGCAATGAGTAGTTATGAAAATGATAAGTCTTTAGGTACTGAATTGTCGGAGTACTTGTATCGAATTTGGAGGACCCCAAATTTTCTTGTATACGATATAAACTACAAAGTGTAGAAATTTAAAAGAGAAAATTTATTTTTAAAATATTTAATGAAGGGTCTATTCGATAAGGTTCAGAGACGTACTCGGTGAGGGCCCCACCAAGACTTTCTCTGTCCAGATCGAAGTGAGACCTTAAAATGATGATGTATGAGGCGAAATATGAATTTGGCAAAATTTATAAGAGTATTGGTGCCAGTAAACTGGAAAGAGGATAAATTATGTGTATGAGGAGAATAGAAGGGATGCAATAGGATAGTTGAAGAATGCTATAAACATTGTATAGAAAATCGTATATCACCATAAAGGAATAAAATAGATATTGAATAATCAAGACTGATTTATTGAAGTATTTATTATTTGAGGATAATAGGACGATTGTATATGATATAAATGATGTAGAGATCAACATGAATCGATAAAGGTAAAGAGGATTGATAGTGAATCATGTAAACAGTGTATAAGAATATTGATAGTAATGAGTAAATAGACAGTCTGCTAAAAGTAGATATCGAAATCGACAAGTCTTAAGGTACTAAAATCGCAAAAGTATCAGTGTTGAATTTGGAGGACCAAATTCTTTAAAGGTGGAGAGGATGTGATAACCGCAAATTCTCCTATTTTTGGAGTTAAGTATCTGTAAAATTTAATTTTAGATGTTAATAGACTGATTGAAATAAATAAATAAATTTACTAAAGGATTGGAATATTTCGAAATTATAATACTAGCTCAATTGAAAAATTAAAAATTTAATAATTAAGAATTTAATTCAAGTATAAAAAAAATAATAAAATAAAATAACGTTACAGCAAGCTTCTCGTGGAAGCTTACCGCAAATCAATTGAAAGCAAAATAATAATAATAATAATAATCATCATTGTAAAATAATAAAGAAGAAGAGAAGATGGAAAATAAGATAGTGGCTCACATGGCAAAATATGATTGGATGATATGTAAATAAAAGAAAGATAAATGAAGCCGTTCTCAGCAGAAAAATCCAGATCCTTCACCGACTCATCCTCTGCTTCTCTCTCTGTTTCACGTTTTGCTCTCCTTCTCCATGAATTTCTCACGATTTTTCCTCATTTTTCCTAACCAAATCACCGATCTCCTCCACCTAACACGTCCCTCACCTTAAGAGCTCTTTAAACTCTGAATTGGAGGGGCTGAATTAGAGAGTTGTCGACTAATTTAAGGGGCTATGCAGTGCGCTTCTTAAGGAGGTAAGTGAAGAAATGCACTTAATCCATAATACCTATGGTTTATGGTTGTATTAGGCTAGTAAATCATATATATAGCTGTTGATTGAATTAAAACTGATTTAGATAGCTTGGAGATATTCGGTCATGAGAGGAAATATTTGGATTTTATGTTGAATTTCATGTATGATGGGTTGAAATTAGAAATAAATTATGAGATGAGTTAGCAATAGTGATAATGTGCAAAATAAGGGAAGTGACTTGAGGCAAGTGTGGACTGAACAATGGTGCTGATTTTTCAAACAGAAAATGGCGTGAATAATGGATGCTGTTGGCCATGTATTGACTGAATAGTGGTGGTTTAGTTCTAATGAATTTAAGGTATTTAATAGAAATTGAGATTATATGTGACATGGAAAATTAAGAAAGAATGGAATTTAGTTGAAATTATATTTTGATACTTAGTAGAAAATAAAATAAATAGAAAATAGAATTGATGGAATGTTTACTAGAATCATAATGCAGAATTTTGAATGTAATTTAGAATTATTGTGCAGTGTAAAGTACGAGGAATAAAGAGGCGTAAATGAGGTTATCGGATTTATTCAGCTCGGAAATAGAGGTAAGGAATAGTATATGGAAGTAGTGTAGGATATACTGTGCTTGCATCCAAGTAAATGGTGATTTGAATTATTGGAATTGTGATTTTTATGCAAAGGGTTTGGATAGAACTTAAACTGAATTTCTATAGAAAACTTTAGAAATCCTACTCTTGAATCTTTCATGCACCCTATTTTCTAAATAAATAGTATTTTTATGTATAGTTTGAATATTTGAATACGTGAAATGATGATAATATGTTTTATGAGTTTTATGAGATTTATTTAGAATACATAAAGTGTTGATTTGTTTACATGAATAGAAATCGATTGAAATAGTTTACATGAAAATTGATTTACTGGAGTTTTATCGATATATTAACATGAATTTTTAAAGAGTGTTGGCTCCATGTGGATTCATGCATACAGATTGATGATTAGGGCTGGGAGACTGTTGCGCAGGTCCCCAGTACCTTCCTTTTTTTCCGATCACAGTTGTCACTGACGAGTGTACACTGTAGATCTTCGACAATGGCCATTGTTACAGGTAGGAACGGCTTAGGGCTGGATGCCTGGCCCCACGGGGGTACGCCTAATCCTATACAGGTCTCTGTAGGGATATAGTTCGTGTATGGGTTTCTTGGATGCTCACACTCTATTGTTTTACACAATATATGAAATGATTGATTTACAGACAGATGACAGATTTGATTGAAATGATTTGAAAAGTGAACCGTGAAAGGATATATGAACAATATATGAATAGTGAATGAATTAAAGATAGATTGATTTTAAATGATTTGAACAGTGAATATTTATATGAACAGTATATGTTTTAAAAGAGTTTTCAATAAATGTTTACATGCACCCGTATGCATTATTTTATTTATAAGATTTAAATTTATGATTTTTATTGCATATAGTGGCATAGTACCACTCTTTTATATGCTTTTTCTTACTGGGCTTTCCCCAAAGCTCACCCCCTTCTCACCATCCCAGATAGCTTATTGGTATACACGAAGTTCGCTACCTTTAATTAGTTGAAGAAATCGCTAGAGGTTAGAAGTACCAAGTGATCAGGTATTTATTAAATGTTTATTTATATTCAGACATGTATTTGTACAGCAGTTGCATTTATAAAATAGAGCATACATGAATTGTACTTACACCGATACCGAATGCAAACCTAGTGTTATCGATTAACTGAAAGAAAAAGATAGTGTCGAAAAGGAAAAATTTAGTTTAAAATTTTCTAATTTTGGATGTTACAAAAATTTAGTTTAAATTTTTCTAATTTTGGATGTTACAGCTAACCCCATTGCATTCCTTATTCATTCATTTTCTTTTTTTCTTTTATTTTTTCAATGATGCAAATGCAAAATGCATGCCCCTAAAAAAAGTCTATCACAATGATGATAAATGCAAATGCTTTCTTGGAATATGCCCTAATGTAATAGTTAAAAACCATGATGCATGTGTCTTTTAGAATGATGCGAATGCCTAAATGAAAGAAGTCTCCTTTTTCTCAAAATTTCTCTCTTTTTTTTCGATGCCGAAAATCCATGGCTTTCTTCATTAGGATCGTTTCTTCTTCTCACAAAGATTCTCTTCTTTATTTCCCATCTGGTTCGTAGAAACACATATGTCAGCTACATTCAACATTCTTGCTCTCTTTTTGTTTTTGACCCTTTGTCATCTTTAGAATCTTTTCCAAAGTAATGCCAAAGATTTTTATGTATAGTTGTCATTTATTTATTATCATTCCAATTCCATGAGAAATGCAATTCAGTCACCAATTTCCTCGATCCATTTTGGGAAAGTAAAGACACTAGAAGGTTTGGCGAGAATAAAAGAAATGTAGGAACAAACTTGTCAAAGTATAGCAAGAAATTGGACAATTTGGAGTGAATAACAATGATAGGTTCTCAATTAAGAAATTGGATAATTCAAAGCAAATGACAATGATAGATTCTCAAAGAAAAACCAGACAATTTTGACGAACTAGTCAGGATTCTTTGAAAAATCTATTCAATTGAGATTCTCGATCAAATTGAGTTGCCCCCTACACCATGAGATTCTCAAATGATGTTGGTTCTCCTTATGTCAAACCATCTTCTCAAATCTTTAACTAGATTATCATTCTTTTGACTCAAACCGCCCTTTCAGGTTTTCAATTTGAGCCTCCCCCTTTTATCCTTCTTTTCTTTTTTTTCTTTTTTTTTGTCTTTTCTTTCTTTTTTTTTTCATTTCCTCATTCATTATCTTTATTTTTTTCAACATCACTAATATTCCCAACAAACTAATCACAATCTTGTTGTTTCTTGATGGCATCATAAGTATGTCCAAGTTCAATGCATGATTCTCCAATTTCAAGTATTCACATTTAATCAAAATGGACTTTTAAGGCACGTAATGTAGGCTCTGGTGATGGGTTATGAAAAATGGATATAATCAAGCTCAAAATTTGTTTCTTTAAGGGTCAAAAACCAAAGGATCATTTATCATCATGCAAAGCATGCTTGCCACTCTGCCTTAATTGATTTTCATTTTCATCATTTTCTTTTCTTTTTTTTTTTCAACTTTTCATTTTCACCTCTCCTTTTTTTTTTACAAGAGGACTCAGACATCAAAGGGTATTTTCCTCTTTTATTTTCATGACTCATGACCTGAATTTCTTCATTTGTCAACAGGTTTTTTTTTTTGCAAAATTTGCCCCTCAATGTGAAGGGTGATCCTTGGTGGGTTTGCTTTGAAAAAAAACATGATAGGCTCAATAAGGGTGGCAAATGGATAATTTTACTCATGCACGAAGGATAGATCAAAGACGGCCATTTCTCATCTCAAATGTAAATACTCTTATTGAAGAACATTTATTGAACAAGAACAACACAATGGATACAAGAGCTTCACTTCTTTCTCATTTCATGCGATTTTAACTTCTCTTGATAGGAGCTATCTCTTTATTGCTTCAACAATTTTAGCAATTTAAGGGACAATAATGATCACTGACTTTGCCAATAGAAATAGAATTTTCAAAATAAAATCCCAGACTATCGTCATAATTGACTGCTCATTCATTTTTTGGGAAGTTAAGTGTGGCTGAAATACAAAGAGATGAAAGCAAAGATTTGTATGGAAGAGGATATGTAGTGCAAATGCATCTGTCATTTTATTCAAATGATAATAGATAAACTAACTCATGCATAAAAATTTCCCCAAAGCTTATAGGCGTAAGCATTTAACGAATTTCATTACTTTAGAATAACTCAAAAGTGACAAACTTTGGCCTTTCCTCATAGAACACTTGTCCTCCAAAATCTATGCCTTTTTGCAGCGAAAGGTTCCCACCAACATTTTACTTTTCCTTCTTATCAAAATTTAGCAAGCCAACATTGATCAAACTCTGCACCTTGTATTTAAAAGCAGGGCAAGTCTCTATGGAGTGGCCTACATTCCCACAATGATAGTCACATCGAGCAGTGGCATCATACCATTTAGGATATGGAGGTTCTAATGGTTCTAGATAAACAGGTGCAACAAGATTATCTCTCACCAATTGTGGAAATAACTCTATATAGGTCATAGGAATTGGGTCCACAGAGATTCTCCCTTGATTATTCCTCACCCTTTTTTGACTACCCACCGGTTTGTTTGATTGAGTAGGGACTTGAAAATTTGATTGCCAACTTGGGTGATAAACAAGAGGATTATGGGTAGTGTTGTCTATAGTTGGATAATAAGGATATGAGGGATGTGCAGTATAGGGTTGAAAAGGAGCGAAACTCCTTGGTGGTTGATTTTCAATGGTAACAGCTTGTGTTTCTCCCTCTTTTCTCTTATTTGCCCCAACTCTATTTGAAGCAGAAGTATCATCAATTTTACCACTCTTAATGGCATTCTCTATCATTTCTCCAGAAATTACCAGGTCAGCAAATTTTTTTGTAGCACTCCCCACAAGCCTATCATAATATGATGATGGCAAAGTATTAACAAACAATACTGTGGTTTCCTTTTCAGTAAGGGGAAGCTGCACTTGAGATGCGAGGCCCCTCCACCTATTGGCACTCCTTAAAACTTTCAGAAGGCTTCATTTCCATATTTTGCAAAGACAATCTATCTGGTGCCATGTCAGTTATGTGCTTATACTGGGACAAGAAGGCTTTTGCCAGGTCATTCCATTTGCGAACGTAACTCCGATCAAGTTGATTGTACCACTTGGCTACTATTCCAGTTAAACTATCTTGGAAGCAATGGATGAGCAACTTATCATTATTTGTATACCCAGACATTTTTCGACAAAACATAGTGATGTGAGATACTGGGCATGTGGTCCCATCGTATCTCTCAAATTCAGGTACTTTAAATTTCGGTGGAATTACTAGATCTGGGACCAAACTAAGCTCATTAGCATCTATATTTCCAAAGAAATCCATTTCTTCGATTGCCCTTAACCTTTCATCTAACAGTTCATATTTTTGTTGTGACTCGCCACTTTCTTTCCTCAACTTTTCTTGCTCCATGGGATCATGTAAATTTGGAACAAAAATAGGATCAACAGGGCTAGATCTCGAGTGCTGTCCTCGGTCTAGTTGTTGATTCACAAAAACATGAGCTTGGGGATAAGCTCTTTGGGAAGTTTGAGTTTGAGGGGCTATGAACTCCGATGGGTACAGTAGATCCTCTCTCATAGGTTGAGGCTCATTTCCTGATCCTTCCGTGACCTTTTTGCCTTTCATCAAAGTCATCATCATCTCCATCATCTTCGACATTTGCTTCTGAGATTCTTCTTGAGATTTAGCTAGCTCTTGCTGAATTCTTTCCATCTTTTCCATTCACTCAACATGTTCATTTTCGATGGCTTTGGCCTTTGATTGAGTACTATAACAATGTCAAATAAGTGTTCAGAATGCGGTGGCTTCTTTATTTTGGCGCCTCTGACATTTGTTTACCGCAATTTAGAGCATATTATTGTTTGAAATTGTGCCATAAAAGAAAAGACTATTAAAATCATCCCAATACGCTGGTGAGGATTTTAAAAATCTTAACTTTTTACTTTCAAGATTTGATGTCATTACTTATGATCACCAAAAATTTTCATAAGAGGGCACAAGACGGAATGTATGTATGCATGCTAAATGCATGTATGTGCATGAAATTCAATAGCTATTGCACATATGATGAGATGCATATATCAAGTTTAAAATCTTACAAAAACACCTTCTTTTTTTTTTAAAAAAAACGAAAATATTTTTTTTTAGAATATGCATGCTATTGAAATCACAAATAAAATTGAATGAGAAGGGTTTTTATTTTTATTTTTATTTTTTTCACAATTTCAGCATTCACTTTATTATATTTCCCATAAAGGTGTTACATAAAAGTATTCATTCATGTGCCATAATTTAAGGTAACCCTCACAAAATGCTGGTATAGCTCTAGCTGAGGTTAGTTTCTCTATGGCTCAGTACATGCTTGGTTTAAGTCTCTAAAGGGTAAAAGGTTCTCAAATTGTTCCTTACTAACGTCCACACTAGACTAGTAAGGCACCCCAATCCTCACCCATGACAGGCTACAAACGGAAAGGGTTCAACTTGAGTGAGAGTATTTCGCTTGCCATTGCGGAGGTTATCACCTCACGAGAGCAAAGGTACTATACTCTCTCCTAAAAGGGACAAACCCAGGTGTAGGGTTGATGTATGCAATGAATATGTCATGTATGTAAAGGAACAAAATTTAAAGTGCATCCCAACAAAATGCAAATGATAAAGATGATTCACACATTTTTTTTTGTTTGTATTTTTTGTTTGTATTTTTTTGTGTTTTCTTTAATTATTTTTTTATGAAAAGTTTTATTAAATATTTATTAAGACCATTAACTAAGATTTTGGATAAAACATGATTAATCATGGTTCGACTCTCTAATGTCCCTAGTGGAGTCGCCAAAGCTGCCGTAACGATTTTCATCTGGGAACTCGATCGCTAGACGATTTTGATAAAAAAAACACAAAGAGGAGTCACCACCAATCTTTTTTGACTAGGTGTAATTGGTCACCTAAAATTATTTATCTTTTTAATAAAATCTTAAAATTAATTAAGCTTTATAAAAAAAATAATTTTTGGTCTGCAAAAACAAAGTTTAGGTTCGGGAGTTCGGTTACGCGTGGGGAAGGATTAGCACCCCCACAACACCCGTTAAAGAACGGTACCACTTAATCATGTCTTATCTTTTGATCTTAATAACATGGTCTTAATTAAATATTTAAAAGAACTTTATTTATTTCGAAATCATTTTGTTATTTATTCTATTTTGAAATATTTAAATTTTAGTTTTTATTTGAAATAAATGAAAATCCCTTATATCGAAAATTATTCCGAAGTACCCCAATACTTTTGGTAGCATTTCGGATAATTTCCTCACCTAGGGATTTCTTAAGAATCGCTACTTGCGATTTCTATAGAATCTCATCCTCGGGAGAATTGCATTTAGTTTGGAATTACAATGAATGCAAATGATGCAAACAAAATAGATGTGATGCACATGAGAAATTTTCTTTTATTTTTATTATCTTTTAATTCATTTATACTTATATTATTATTTTGTAATTTATTTATATTTATAAAATCTTACTTTTATTGAAAAATCATACTAAATATTCCAATACGCTGGTAACATTTAGCATATTTCTCTCACCTAGAGATTAGTTAGGAATCACTACTTGTGAATTCCGCAACATCTCATCATCGGAAGAATTCCATTTTATTTTCCTTTATTTATTTTACTTATTATTTTCTACCCATACATTAAAAACACTATAGACACCCTATTTTGTCCGGGGTCTTGATTTGTATAAATAATTAATTGGGTTGAGTGACATTGTATTTTAATTTAACAATTTAGAATTAGGCTAGAATTAAATTAGAATTTTTAGATTTAGAATTAACATTAATTAAAAAATTAAAATTAAAATAAGATTTAGGAATAATAAAAAAAAGAGAAAAGATAAAAAGAGATAAAAATAAAATTAATTTTAGGATAGGATAATTAGATTTTTTAGGATAATTATCTGGATTAATATTAAATTTGATAGAGTTAGATTAGGATTAATATAAGAAATAGATAAAATGTTAAAAATAGGAGATAATTAATAGAATAGGTAGAGTTGTATTAGGACTCAAATAAATTTTTTATTATAAAAAGGGGACTCTGGGGGAAATCAAGCACTGAACCCGATCACCGCCGCTGCTGTTCTGTCAGCTCATTTTTCTGCTTGCCTCTCACACCACTGTTGCGAGCCCAGTCACCGCACAGCTACTACAGGTTGCCGACCCATCACGTGGATGTTTGCACAGCCTCCGTTTGTGTTGCTCTTGATGATTGTTGCAAGAAAATAGGAAAGCTTTGTGAAAACCCTTTAGGCACGCCACTTTGGAAATATTAAAGAAGAGTTATAGCAAGAGAACACGTGGAAAAGGGAATATAAAGGAAAAGAAAAAAAGCCAACAAGAGGTGAGGTTATTGCCCAGGTAAGTTTTTGTTTTATTATATTAATTGGTCAATAATTTAATAGGAGAGTTTGATAGTTAATTAATATCGGATTAATAATTTGTATATTAAAATACTAATGTTGCATGATTTAATTACTTTGATAATATTTGATTAATACATATTGAATAAATAATTTGTATATTGATATGATTTGTTTAGTTTAATTTGTATGATATATTTTATATTTTGTATGTTTAGTATGATAGATATTAGATAAATAAAATAATAAAATAAATTAAATTAGAAAAAATGCAAATAAGAATAAATGGAATAAAGATTGAATAAGGAGATAACAAAATTAGTTATCAAAGATGAATATGGATTATGCCGAGGATGAAACTCCAAGAAAGTCAATTGGTACTCCTTGGATTTTCTAGGTGAGAGGATTCTTCTTGAGTTGAGCCAGATTGATGGAATACTTGAGGAGAATTTTCAAGAAAACATAATTCATGTTCACTTTAAAGATATAATGAAATAAAATAAAATAACGAATCGAGAATAAAGAAATATAAAATAATACCATAATAAGGTAATGGGATGATAATAAAAGAAGTAAATGTGACATATGCCGATGATGAAATTCTAAGAAAGTCAATTGGTACTCCTTGGAATTTCTAGGTGAGAGGATTCTTCTTCGGTTGAGCCAGATTGATGGGATACTTAAGAAGAATTGTCAATAACCCATATGTCATGTTTATTTTCAAAATATAAAATAATAGAATTAAAACAATACAATAAGGAGAATAAGATTAGAAAATATTTAAAGATAGGAATTCCATAATATACTCAATCAATCCGACGATGGAGTTCAAGAAAGTCGATTGGTACTCCTTGAACATCTTGAGGTAAGGGGAGTTTCTAAGATTTGAGCCAGATTGATGGAATAGTCTTAGAAACTTTCCCAATATTTAATTATCAAAACTAATACAAACATAAAGGTAAATTTAGACTACACTTAGAACTAAGTGGTACCATTTTAGAATGGGCGTCGTGGGGGTGCTAATCCTTCCCCACACGTAACCGTACTCCCAAACCCTAGATTCTTTGAACATAGACCATGTCTTATCCTTAGACAAGAGTAGGTGACCAATCACACCTTAGGTTTGAATGGTTGGTGGCGACTCCTTGAATTTTAAAGTCTAGCGGTTAGGTTCACGGACCTAGACGTTATGACAGTTTGGCGACTCCACTGGGGACTTTAGAGAGTCAGGCCAAAGATTAGTTTGAAGATTAGTCTAAGTTTGCCTAGAAGTATTTGGAAAATGTATAATAAAATGTTAATTCATTCCTTCAACACACACATCACTTGCATTTGCATAAGCCCTCAACCCGGGCTTTTCCTTTTTAGGAGGGAGTAAAGTAACTACGCTTTCGTGAGGTGATAACCTCCACATAAGCTAGCGAAATACTCCCACTCAGATTGAACCTTTCCGTTTGTAACCTATAATGGGTGAGGATTGGGTGCCTTACTAGTCCTGTGTGGATGATAGTGAGGAACAATTTGGGAACCTTTAGACCTTGAATTATCCAAACCCAGCATGTAATGAAACATAAGGCTTAACCTTAGGGTGGAACCATATTAGATTGGAGTGTAGACTCAAACCTAAGATAGGACACATGAAGGAATAAGTTTTACTTCCTCTTTTGTACATTGTTTTTCAAAAAAAAAATTCAAAAAATATAGTTTTTCTTTCTTCCATTCTTCAAAATAAAAAAGTAAAAAACAAAAAAAAAGAATTTGTCTGTATTATTAAGTCATGCATAGTTGTGTTTGATTTTGCATTGCATAACATATCATGCACATGAGTTTGCATTTGTCTTATCATAAGAATGAACATACTTTTGATTATTAGAAGAGATTGCTAGACCTAAGGGCATTCCATATGCATTCATTTTTGTGCATAAACATATCATCACATTGAAAACAATTTCAACTAAATTGTGGCACAAGGTATCAAAATTGCATCCACTAGACGATCTGCCCTCCACAGATATCATACAAGGTATCAAGCACGCATAATGGAAAAGGATCAAAATATTAGGATAGAAAAGTTGGAAAAGGAAAATGCAGAGATAAGGGGGCAATTGAGTGAGATTACCCAATTACTAAAAGCCATGATTAAAGGAAAAGAGAAGATGGGTAATCAAGAGGAGTCTATCCAAGAAGCTCAACAAAGCATGCGAGACAACCCTATTTTTTCCTGAAGGAAGTACTGTCAATGCTCCAACACCTCTACAGATACAAGTTCAAAACCCAGTGGAAGTGCCAAATCTAGATGATCCGACAGAGTTAGAAAAGTTGAAGCATAAAGAAGAATATAGTGGTACTAAAGCTCAATTGAGCTTGATAGAAGAAAGACTAAGTGCTGTGGAAGGAGTTGACTATTTTAGACCCGTTGATGCCGAAAGGTTGTGTTTGGTACGTGGTGTCGTGCTTCCACCAAAATTCAAGGTGCCTGAATTTGAAAAGTTCAACAGAACATCGTGCCCAAAAGATCATCTCACCATGTACTGTAGGAAGATGGCGGCATATGCATGGGATGACAAGCTATTAATTCATGTTTTTCAAGACAGTTTGACTGGGTCAGCCGCTAAGTGGTACAACCAATTGGAAAGGAGCAAAGTTTCTTCTTGGTCTGAGTTGGCTAGAGCTTTTATAGCTCAATACAAACATGTGTCTGATGTAGCTCATGATCGCTTATCTCTCCAAGGTATGGAAAAGAAAAAAGATGAAAGCTTCAAAGAATATGCCCAACGATGGAGAGACGTGGCATCACTAGTTCAACCTCTCTTGACTGAGAAGGAAATCACCATGTTCTTTTTGAATACTCTCAAGGCTCCTTACTATGAGCGTATGCTTAACAGTGTGACCAAGAATTTTGCAAACATGGTGCTGACAGGCGAAGCTATTGAAAATGCCTTTAAGAGTGGTAAGATTGAAGCATCTATGAATGATAGCAAGAGGAATGGATTCTAGAAGAAGGAAGGAGATACACAAGCTGTCTCAAATAATTCACGCCGCCTTTATACCCCTTAACCACCTTCAGTGAATTACGCCTATTCCCCATCTTACCCACAAACTCATCCCCGAAACACATATCAACTTGTTTTCCCTCGACAAACTCTGCAGCCTTAACAAACCCCACTTTCCCACCTAATGACCAAAGGAACACCCGACTTAGCCGAAATGTTACCATAGACCCTATACCCATGACATATGCTGAGCTATTCCCAAAGTTGGTGGAGGGTCATCTCATTGCCCCTATTTATATAGAACCCTTGAAACCTGCTTACCCAAAGTGGTATGATCCTGATGCAAAGTGTGCCTATCATAATGACAATGTTGGACACTTTATTGAGAATTGTATGGGCTTGAAGAGGAAAGTCCAAGCACTTGTCAATGCTGGAATTTTGAGTTTTGGGGCAAAGAATGATCCAAATGTGAATGATAATCCTCTACCAGATCACACAAAGGGTAGCGATTGATGCTATGGAAGAAAGTGGATGATGTTGATTGATTCACTAAATTTGACGATAATAGTTGTTTCTTTGTGTCTAATTTCATTCATCTTAGAACATTTCTTAGGTAATATAGGAGTGCCTAAGCCCAAAGGCATTAAGAATTCTTTTATGTATTGGGCCAGCTTTCATTCATTTTCATTTCAATAAAGGATTAGTACAATTCATTTTTCTCAATTCCTCATTCCAATCTTGTTCTTTTATGTAAAACACCACTACCCATATTCTTTACATTGTTACCAAGCTTAAAAGTATCCAAATAATGAACATGATAATGATGATGGCAATGAGTATAAAATTCAGTTCTGAAAGAGTTGCTTTGGTTGGTTGAATGGGTTTCCAATTTGCCAAGATTGTTCAAGCAAGAAGAGAATAGAAGATATTTGTCTAAAATCTTCACCTATAGAATGTTACGAGTAAAGGTGAATCTCTACATGAAATTCTAATGAGTTTGTCTTTGTTCAATAGATGACCTTTAATGAGAGTACTTGTAATGAGAAATGGCCTTCTTTCACTACCTTTCAAGTGTGAGTAAAATTATCCATTGATTACTCATTTTGAGCCTATTATATTCTTTTTTATATATAACCCACCAAGAATCACCCTCTACACTAGGGGGCAAAGAGAATGGAAAATGAAGGATTAGTGGGGCAAAGTGAAAAAAAAAATTTGTGAAAAAAAAAAGAACAAAGGAAAAAAGAATGAAGAAGGAAAGAGGGTTTGAATCAAGAAAGTGAAAACCCTAGTCACATTAGAATAAAAAAGGAGAGAAAAAGCAAATGGGGCAAAAGGCAAAAGGCCTAAATGATTCATGAAAAATGATTCTTGGTTTGATAAACCCTGAAACACTTATTTTGGGCCTATATTATCCTTTCTTTCATGAACCCTCACCTGAGCCTACATTATGTGCCTTAAAAGTCCATTTTGATCAAATATGAGTACTCCTATTGAAGAATCATTTGTTGAATAAAGGCATACTTACACTATGAGATGATGATCCTTTGGATGGAATTAGGACAAGCAGATCAAGATAAGCAAAAAGATTTCATCTAGATGGAAGAAGTGGGATTCCAAAGGCTCTCTTGGATCCATGTGAACATTAAATTGGGTGAAGAAGTATCTGATGTTGAGGCATGAATTAGAATGGAGAACAGATGAGAAAAGTTTCATCAAGGACAATGAAGTTGAAAATGAAGAGAAATGAATAAAGAAAAGGAAAGAAAAGAAAATGAAAAAGAAGAAAAAAAAAGGGAGAGAAAAAATTAAAGGAGGATTCAGATCGAAAACCTAAAAAAAGCGGTTTGGATCAATGGAGTGCATCTAAGTTGAAAACCTGAAAAGGCGGCTTAGATACCAAAAAAACTGGATGTCAATGATGCTAAGGCAAGAGGATATTTTAATGAACTCAACACGATCAGATAAGGTGGACCTTTGAAGGGGATTTTGTATTCATTGATTAAAATTGTTTGAATTGTTTTTATTTGGATACTATTACCTAATCTTAAAAATTCTCACTTTTCATTCAAGCCTACTTTCCTTCTAAGCCTAACAATTTCTTGTTAAAACTTTCCAAATGTTGAATAATACCACTCTCTTCATTTCACTTATCATTTCTTTGCTATATCCTTACCTTGAGGGATTGAGAAATTGTGTTGCATTGATCTTGAAATTAGAATGGTAATGAATGTTTGCTTGGCAAAATATGTGAAAGACTCCTATATTATTTAGGAAAATGAAAGAAAAGGAAACTTGTGGATGAATGGAAATTAGAAATCAAGAAAAACCAATGAGTAAGAAAGAATGAATGATGAGGTCTCATTAAAGATTTTAATGAATAAATGAGTGACCAGATAGAAAGGAAAGTAAAAAGAAGAAGCAAGGGAAAAGATAAGATAAAGAGGGCATGAAGACAAGAGTTTCATTGGGCAAGAAAAACGGAAGAAGGAAAATGAGGAAAGAAATAAGAAATAGAAGGACAAGAGGACAGATAAAAGAGAAGAATGCATGAGATGGACTGATACAGAATAACCTTGTTGTTACCACAATTGAGCTTGAAATGTTTTTCGAAAAAACATTGCATGGATAGAGTAGATTGCATCATAGAGATAAAACAGATTGCTTGAATGACATTTCATGGATAAAACAGACTGCATTACATGGATAGAATTGATTGCATCAATAACATTGCATGGATAGACTAGATTGCATGAATGATATTGCTTGAATAAGATAGCTTACATGAATGACATTGCATGGATAGAACAGGTTGCAATTGCATGGATAAGATAAATTTCCCAAGATTTCAAATTTTAACAAGATAAGAAATTTTAGAGGGGTTTCCTAAAATTTCAAAAATTAGACAAGATAGAAGTCTTGGAGGAGTTTCCCAAGATTTCAAATTTTGGACAAGAAAAAGAAATTTTAGAGGGGTTTCCTAAAATTTCAAAATTTGACAAGAAAAAAAGTTTTGGAGAAGTTTCCCAAAATTTCAAAATTTGACAAGAAGAAAATTTTAGAGGGGTTTCCTAAAATTCCAAATTTTGATAAGATAAGAATTTTAGAGGGGGTTTCCTAAAATTTCAAAATTAGAAAGGAAAAGAAGTTTTGGAAGGGTTTCCCAAAATTTCAAAATTGAATAAGAAAAGGAATTTTAGAGGGGTTTCCTAAGATTCCAAATTTTGACAAGAAAAATTTAGAGGAGTTTCCTAAACTTTTCAAAAAAAAAATCAGAGCTTTTTTGGACAAGATTTTTAAAGTTTGACTGCCTACCTGTTTAGGAGGAGCTTTTGGACAAGATTTTTAAAGTTTGACTGCCTGCCTGTTTAGGAGGAGCTTTTGGACAAGATTTTAAAGTTTGACTGCCTGCCTGTTTAGGGGGAGCTTTTTGGACAAGATTTTAAAGTTTGACTGCCTGCCTGTTTAGGGGGAATTTTTGGACAAGATTTTAAAGTTTGACTGCCTGCCTGTTTAGGAGGAGCTTTTTGGACAAGATTTTAAAGTTTGACTGCCTGCCTGTTTAGGAGGAGCATTTTGGACAAGATTTTAAAGTTTGACTGCCTGCCTGTTTAGGAGGAGCCTTTTAGACAAGATTTTAAAGTTTGACTGCCTTTCTGTTTAGAGGGAGCTTTTTGAAAAAAAAATTAAAAAAAAAAGCAGAAGTCAGACAAAATAGGTGTCTATATCTTTGTGCAATTACTGTTTCGCAGCAAATGCACAAAGAGGGGCAGCTGTAGACACCCTATTTTGTCCGGGGTCTTGATTTGTATAAATAATTAATTGGGTTGAGTGACATTGTATTTTAATTTAACAATTTAGAATTAGGCTAGAATTAAATTAGAATTTTTAGATTTAGAATTAACATTAATTAAAAAATTAAAATTAAAATAAGATTTAGGAATAATAAAAAAAAGAGAAAAGATAAAAAGAGATAAAAATAAAATTAATTTTAGGATAGGATAATTAGATTTTTTAGGATAATTATCTGGATTAATATTAAATTTGATAGAGTTAGATTAGGATTAATATAAGAAATAGATAAAATGTTAAAAATAGGAGATAATTAATAGAATAGGTAGAGTTGTATTAGGACTCAAATAAATTTTTTATTATAAAAAGGGGACTCTGGGGGAAATCAAGCACTGAACCCGATCACCGCCGCTGCTGTTCTGTCAGCTCATTTTTTTGCTTGCCTCTCGCACCACTGTTGCGAGCCCAGTCACCGCATAGCTACTCCAGGTTGCCGACCCATCACGTGGATGTTTGCACAGCCTCCGTTTGTGTTGCTCTTGATGATTGTTGCAAGAAAATAGAAAAGCTTTGTGAAAACGCTTCAGGCACGCCACTTTGGAAATATTAAAGAAGAGTTATAGCAAGAGAACACGTGGAAAAGGGAATATAAAGGAAAAAAAAAGCCAACAAGAGGTGAGGTTATTGCCCAGGTAAGTTTTTGTTTTATTATATTAATTGGTCAATAATTTAATAGGAGAGTTTGATAGTTAATTAATATCGGATTAATAATTTGTATATTAAAATACTAATGTTGCATGATTTAATTACTTTGATAATATTTGATTAATACATATTGAATAAATAATTTGTATATTGATATGATTTGTTTAGTTTAATTTGTATGATATATTTTATATTTTGTATGTTTAGTATGATAGATATTAGATAAATAAAATAATAAAATAAATTAAATTAGAAAAAATGCAAATAAGAATAAATGGAATAAAGATTGAATAAGGAGATAACAAAATTAGTTATCAAAGATGAATATGGATTATGCCGAGGATGAAACTCCAAGAAAGTCAATTGGTACTCCTTGGATTTTCTAGGTGAGAGGATTCTTCTTGAGTTGAGCCAGATTGATGGAATACTTGAGGAGAATTTTCAAGAAAATATAATTCATGTTCACTTTAAAGATATAATGAAATAAAATAAAATAACGAATCGAGAATAAAGAAATATAAAATAATACCATAATAAGGTAATGGGATGATAATAAAAGAAGTAAATGTGACATATGCCGATGATGAAATTCTAAGAAAGTCAATTGGTACTCCTTGGAATTTCTAGGTGAGAGGATTCTTCTTCGGTTGAGCCAGATTGTTGGGATACTTAAGAAGAATTGTCAATAACCCATATGTCATGTTTATTTTCAAAATATAAAATAATAAAATTAAAACAATACAATAAGAAGAATAAGATTAGAAAATATTTAAAGATAAGAATTCCATAATATACTCAATCAATCCGGCGATGGAGTTCAAGAAAGTCGATTGGTACTCCTTGAACATCTTGAGGTGAGGGGAGTTTCTAAGATTTGAGCCAGATTGATGGAATAGTCTTAGAAACTTTCCCAATATTTAATTATCAAAACTAATACAAACATAAAGGCAAATTTAGACTAAACTTAGAACTAAGTGGTACTATTTTAGAATGGGCGTCGTGGGGGTGCTAATCCTTCCCCACACGTAACCGTACTCCCGAACCCTAAATTCTCTGAACATAGACCATGTCTTATCCTTAGACAAGAGTAGGTGACCAATCACACCTTAGGTTTGAATGGTTGGTGGCGACTCCTTGAATTTTAAAGTCTAGCGGTTAGGTTCACGGACCTAGACGTTATGACAAATACCTAAATAAATGAATGTCAAAAAAGGGTAAATATAACTTCCTCGGGCGGGCGAACTCCTTGAACTGGCGAGCTCTTGGATGTTCTTTCTCTTTGGGCGGCTCCTCGGGCGGGCGAACTCCTTGAACTGGCGATCTCTTGGATGTTCTTTCTCTTTGGGCGGCTACTCGGGCGGGCGAACTCCTTGAACTGGCGAGCTCTTGGATGTTCTTTCTCTTTGGGCGGGCGAGATCGTGGACGAGAGAGCAAACTCGCGGATTCTTCTCTCTTTCTTTGGCGGGGCGAGTACCTCTATTGGAGGGCGGGCGAGCTCACAAGTCTTCCCACTACTTCGGTCGGGCGAGCTCACAGCTTCTTTCTTTGGCGGGGCAGGCGAGCGAAGATAGCCTCCTCGGGCGGGCGAACTCCTTGAATTGGTGAGCTCTTGGATATTCTTTCTCTTTGGGCGGGCGAGCTTGTGGACGAGCGAGCAATCTCGCGGATTCTTCTTTCTTTGGCGAGGCGAGTACCTCTATTGGAGGGCGGGCAATCTCACAAGTCTTCCCTCTTCTTCGGTCGGGCGAGCTCACAGCTTCTTTCTTTGGCGGGGCAGGCGAGCGAAGATAGCTGGACAAGGAGATGCAGTATGAGGCCGGTTTCGGTGAAGCAGAAGTGATTATCGTGATGATGGTGGTGTTTGGGACGCAGCAACAAAGGCAGCAAAGGCAGCAGACTAACAGCAACTGGGCGCAAGAGGCAAAAGAGATGGTATTGTGGCCTCAACTGACTTGAAACCAAGGCTGTGACGTTTACAAAGGGCCTTCTTCCTTTTATTTCTTTGTGTCACTCAAAACATAGCATGACGTAAACGAGAGCCTGGAGCCAAATGTGGGATCAAAGTAACAGCAGTGGCTGGAGGTGTAAAGGCATTTTGACAGCAGCAAGGGTTCAGTAGAAGCCAACGTAGCAGTAGCTAGGCATGGTCAGTTGCAGCAGAGATGCGGCTGATGAATGCAGGGGGGCAGCTGTGTTGGAGGAGCAGAGGAAATGACATGCGAATAGAGCAAAGGATGCTGATAAATGGTGCAGAAGTGAACGGTGAAACAGAAGGTGCGGTAATGAAGCAGCGGCATGTAAAGTAGGCATGGTGAAGTTGGCAAAGAAAGGTCGTTCCTGGGGTTTGGCTTGGTAGCAATGGAGGTAAAAAAAAAATAATGATGAATACTGAGCAGTGAGGGGATAATGATGATAAAATCTCTCCCGTGGCTTGGTCAGGGAAGACTTTTTAAAACCAAAAAGGTGTCGTGGGTCTCTAGGGTTTTTTTTTCAAGGTTTTTTCTAGGGTTTCTTTGTTCCCTCCTGATTTTCTTTTCAGCCTCCATTTAAAACCACAAATCCTTCCTTTATTTTAAGAAAGAAAATTTTTGATTTTAATGTATTGATCCCAAAATCATGGGATCTTTATTTTATCATTTATTTCTTGTTTGACCCTTTTAACTTATTTCCTTTTTATTATTTTTTATTTTGGGCAATGAATTTTCAAATTTAATTTCACCCAATTTATTTCCTTCATTATTATTCTTTTTTTATTTTTTTATTTTATTATTTTTTTTAATTTTTAATTTTTTTAATTAAAGTTCTTCGGACAAAATTCGGTGTTTACAGTTACTTGGCTTTTTTTCTTTTCATGTTTGAGGTTTATGATCGGTTTCTTGTTCAAACATGAGATCCTCTAACTTCATTGTAAATGGAAGTATGTATTATTTACCACTAAAATAAATAATTATGGCACTCGTCATGGCTATTGTTTGACTTAAAGTTTTTAAGAGTTTTGCACATGCATATAAACAACAGAAATCATTAAAATGGAAATAGAAACTAAGCTTTTCTCTCACTTTTCTAGTTAGGAGGTAACTAGGAATGATAAGGCTAGAAAGTAAATTAAAAAAATGAAAGAAAAGGTAAAAACATGACATAGCACATAGCCTGTAGGATTTGGTAAAACTGGGGGAAAACACAGAGGAAATATGAACTTTTTTTTGGGTGTTTTTGACTGTTTTTTTTTTAATTTTAGGCATTAGGCAAAGGGTCCTGGTTGAGGTTAATGAAACATTGTTGATTATGAAGGTTTTACAATTTACTCTCATCATCAAATGAAAGACAAGCTTTTAGTTTAAAGGATAGTCAGTTACAAATTTTTTAGCAACGTTTTGTAGTATAGCCTTAAAATTTTCAGAAAGAATTAGAGTTCCTTTTGCCAAATTACTTTAGGGAAAGTAGACAAACTTAAATACTAGAGCTTGATACTTCATTAATTTTTTTTTTCATTTTTAATTGTGTTATGTGTGTGCATATCTTCAAAAGAACTTTTGTGCATGTATCAATCACGAGAAGTCTAGTGATACTATTGTGGGCATTATTAAGAATATGAAACTCATTCTGAATCTTCCAATATTTTGAGAGAAAATTTTCATTAAAGTATAATTATAATGTTACAAATTGTTCCAATTCTAAACCACCATAATAAAGCCATTGGTTTGCTGAGTTTGGTAATTATGAGGATATACTTGCTACTTTATTAGTTTGGAAACCTTTAGATCAAAAGGATGCTTTTGGTCTAGGAATCACTGTATTGTTTGAAATTGAAGGATGAACAATGTGGCCAGCCTTTCTGAAGCTGTAGCTTTGTAGAATTGTGGCCTTTACAATTTACACAAATATTACTTTATGTCGTAAAAGTTTAATGTCATGTGGTGGGTTTATTGTCTCTTTGCCTTTTATAATCACATTGCTTATAACTTGGTGGTAACAATTAAAAGCTTTCATCTTTTTCTTTTTTTTGTTTATTGTACGATTTAGATGCATCAAGTTCATTAGGGTCACTGTGTGCAAATACTTCAGTGAGTATAAAAGCTTTGAGGATAATAATCAGTATACAACCTAACTAGAAACGTTATGCTTGTATTGGACTTTTACGAAGTTTAGACAACCTTTTATGGTTGTTTTAACTGGTTTTTAAGGACGTTATTGGTTACTTTGTGAAGTTAATTATTACTCTGAGGATGATAGTTGGTATTTTGATAATTTTTTTGGGTTTATATTCATTTTGAATTGAACTTTGAACAAATGATATAGTTAGGAATTAGAGTTGTTTAAGAGAGTAATAAAAAGTGTTGTTTTGC
Source organism: Heritiera fomes (assembly GCA_032173925.1). Classification (NCBI taxonomy): domain Eukaryota; kingdom Viridiplantae; phylum Streptophyta; class Magnoliopsida; order Malvales; family Malvaceae; genus Heritiera; species Heritiera fomes. The sequence continues at coordinate 20,465,789 of JAPDPM010000016.1, read as the reverse complement.
AAATTTTTATCATAAGTGTATAAATGACCATATTATTTCCATGTCAGTTTGTGTGTGCCAAAGAAAAATAGTGATTGAGGATCATACTATTTCCATGGCAATGGGCGAAGACTGAGGAAGTTGAGTCATATTAAGGTACAACTCATATATACAATTAGCTTTTACTGGTGCGCTACATGAATTAGTTTTAACTATTTCAATTAGTAAAAATATAAAATAATATTTTTAATTTATGTTTTTAATGTATTTGCAAAATACATATACATAATATAATCAAGATATCTAATCTTAAAAGAATTAAAAATTTATAATATTCATAAGATAAACTAATATTAGAAAGAATAAAAAATGAAAACATATATATATATAATATTATTGAGCACATCAACAAAATGTTAAAATAGAAATTAAAAAGTATATTTTAACAATTTTCAAGCATTAGAGTAACATTTTAATGTATATTTTCATTATTGACGAAATAATCATTATCGTAAATATGTATTGTATATTTTATATATATATATATATATATATATATATATGAATGATTATAAAATAAAAGTATTTATGTTTATATCTGAAAGCACACTAATTTGTGCAACGCATGATCTAATTTCATCTATTTAAATTTGCATGTAACATGTATATTTATAATTTTAGATGAATACATGAATTTTATTTATTTAGAAAAATAACAATTTTAAATATTTAAATAATATACATGATATTGATAGCTTATTTTTATACTATTTCAGTTTTGATAATAAAGTACTTTTCCAATAAATTAAACTTAAACTCATTCTTTTATAATATAAACATATATCAATAAATATTTTATTTAGTTTTCCAAATAGATAATATTAAAACTATATATTTTTAAATATTTTTGATTAGATAGTTAGTATTTAAAATTATTTTAAGATCTTTTTAAAGATTCAGAAATTTTTGGGATTAGAAAAATTTTAGGAAAGTGAAAAAGTGGAGAAATTAGTACTTATTATTCCTTTTGAATTAAATGGACATAAAATTAATAGATACTTCGTGTCATTCAAAAAGAATGTCCATGTAAACATTCATGTAAACATCTTATCAAATTTGTTATATTACTTTAATATATCTGGAAATCCCTCCCTCTTTTTTTTTTATTTTTTTGAATGAAAGGATAGATGTATAAATAAGACAAGTCATATTGGAAATAATTTATCAATTAGAATTAATTAGCTACAATAATTATAATTTTAAGTTGAGGTTTAAGTATTTTGTTCAGGTTTATAATAAAAATGATTTTAAGTCTTTATTCAATAAAAAAAATATAAGCCAGGATGAAAAACTTCAATAAATAAGTTATACTGGAAAAAATTTTTAAACTTAAAATACCTTAATAAATATAAAATTTAAAATTTAAAATTTAAAATTTAAAATAAGATTTTTACTGGCACTTTAACTTTAAAGTAAAGTGCCAGTAAAAGCTTTTAAATTTAAAATAAAATCAATAAATATAAAATTTAAAATAAGAGTTTCGCCTTTTAAAGTATCGATAAAAACTTTTTACTTTTAAATGCGTTTAAAAAGGTTGAAAAAAATCATGCTGAAGAATACAGGTTCTATGCTGGCAATGGTATGCCTGACAGCCGAAAAGCTTTTACCAACATTCACGCAACTGGCAGTCAAATGATATTCAAAGAACTGTTGATATTGTTTTTACCAACAGTTCTTTGGTTTTTTTATCGACACTTACAAGTACCGATCAAAGTGATGATTTTTGTGGTGAGTATACAAGGTAAAATAAGAAACCATGTTTATTAAAATTTAAAACCACACCAAAATTTACTGTAATAAAAAATAAAGATAAAACAAACAAAATTCATAAGAAGGCAATGCACCAATTAGAACTTGAGATTCAATATTATAATCTCTAATTTGACACCTGAAAAATTGTCACGATCTGTTTACCGAAAGTCAGAACTAACTTTTTCCTTTTTAATTATATTTGGTTGGGCTATCTGTTGTGTCCTCACTCAGATCAATCATTCGTCAACTATTTATTGTCACGACCCGAAGACCGCGACTTTCACTTGATTCTTATACTTTTCTTAGTCTACAAATTTATGGACTAAATTTTTCTTTTTCATTTTAAGGTTTGTATTCGGTGTCAGTGTAGTTACTATACTATCTAGGTGGCTTATAGTCATTCCATTTAAATATTAAACAACACGGAAACGGTTCTTAGTTACATCCCGACTTGTTAAACAAAATATGTACTGTGCATCAATTAAAGTCATACATGTAAACAAGTATTTTATAAGTTCCATATACCTCCGGAAACTAGTACCAAGTCCATACACCGTCTCCGATGCCCACTGAGCAGCTCACATGGCAGATGTTAACTTCAATAATCTGAAAGAGATGGAATTTAGTGGGGTGAGCAAAACCACGGCTCAGTAAGATACTAATATAAATGCAAGAGTAGGATTATACTGTCTTAACCGCAAATGCTTAAAACTTGCAAGGATGCAATTACAGTTAATCCTTTCTCATCGATAACATATCATTATCTCATTTCTTGTCATCTGTCTATCACTTATACTTTTAAATAAATCATCATAATCACTTTTTCAATCTTCTCGATCTTACACTATAGTGCATCGCATCTGTCGTATCCAAATTGAATGTCATATACTACTAGTCTATATTTCCCTCTATCTCGGAGTACATCCTGTCCAATTGAAGCATCATATCAATTCACCTTATGTTTCATAATTGTACTCTTGTAATCTATCACCTCATATCATTTTCCATATAGAGAAATCATGATCACAATAGTGTAAGTTCACAATTCTCTTCATATCGATCTTATGTTCATGTATCATATCATGTCTAGATGAAATATCGTTACCACTGTGTGCTATCATCACATGATTCAATATGTACCGTATAAAATTTGTGTTCTGTATAAAACATTCATTTCAAATCATGTTTCATGTAGTACATAATCATGTACGAAAGTCATGTAATTTAGAATCATTTGACATATGTTTTAAAACACATTTTAAAACATATGAAATCTCTATTCATATCATGTGTGGTATAAAACACATGTACATCATTTCATCTGTCATGTCAAATAAACATGGTTTAAAACATATAAAGTCTCAAATCATATAATGCATAATATAAACCATGTTTCAATCATTCAATTTCAATCATTTCATGTATACTGTAAAACATATCATGTCTAGAGTTTAATATATAATAAATTGTACTCTAGACATTCTTTAACATTTAGTAAGAGACTAGGCATGAATCCCTATTCTATTATCATATCATCTCTAACCCATTGTAGCTATCAATGGGATAGTTTCCCTCGAAGGGTTCACTATCTATGATCATAGATCGTCCCAGTCCCACTGATCAGCTGGAAACTGAGGAATGTGTCCACGACTATTGTCGGACAGCCTGGAATGATCTCATCAGGCAACATTTACATGTACATATCATATATGTATAAATGGGGTTCCATGCCACACAGGCAGAACCACACAATAAATACATACTCTGTGCCACAAAGGCATATGCCACTCAGGCATTCAATAGGGTACCTGTCGTCTCAAAAATCGAAATCTTTTGATATATCATTTTGAATTCATTTAGACAGCCCTCATAAAAAAAACATTTAAAACCGAGTCCTTTCTCAAATCAATGCATAATTAAATCTCATGTTCAATATGTACATGTCATGAATAATGTCAAAATGATATTAAACATCAAGGTCTGTGGCTGTCTAATCATTTCAAATATTTACTTTCACTTAAAAGATTTCGATGCATCTCTTTTTAAAATATCACTTTTTTCTTTTAAAACAACATGAGATCATATGTCATGCATGAATGATTTTCTAAATATATCCAAATATATCTCAATACTCATTCAATCTATTGTTGTGCATATTATGACATCAGACTAAGGTGTGTCTTTAGTAGCCTAAATTTCTTATTCAAACATGATCATGACACGAAAGTCATCCGTCATTCATTCTACAATTACACACGTCTTTCAAGTCCCCAATGGCATCATTAAAATCCACTGTACATATGTTTGCACGTTTATTCAAATACATTGCAATAACATCCATAGACTACTAGGATCATTCTAGTATATTTTTCCATCAAAGATCACAAGCTACCTCAAGCTTTCATTCTCCCTTTCATTATTTTGCACATTAATTAAATCAATTCCCAACATTAGCTTTACACATACAAAGTTAACATGCCACAATCAAACATTGATTCGAATCCATTCTATTGACAAAGATATTCCATAATGTAGTATATATCAAGTACCAAATTCTCTAAATCTCATTTTATTGCTATTTTTTTTTTCTCAATTTCAGCCTTATGGTATATTAAGATTATATTGTCATATTGCCAGATAGGTCATTATCCACCCTTACAATCCTCTAACTTTGAGGTCATAACACATCAAAATGTCCATAAGATTTCGCGATCTACTTTCTTATGATCATTATCTCAATCATACCACTAAGACAGTCCATTTGTTTGAATCTATCAATTCTATAATCATCACTTTTCAACTATGATCTTCTCTTCAAAGCAATATCATATAATCATCGTTACATCTATCAATACTCCAACTATCGAGATTGCACCTCAATTTCTACTCGATAGTCAACTTGAAATATTACATAACTCGAATTATCGACTCTATAAGATTCACAACCAAATTCTTCATATTGTCGTACTCATCCATTAACCTTCTCAACCATTTAAAAATCAATTTTTCCTATGATACAATAAAATCCTTTCAAGCTTATCTTCGATAATTCTTTCAGGATTCCATTTAGATGAGAATTTAATATTTTTCCTTAAACATTTTCGTGGAAATTTCGGCAGCATAACGGCTTAATTTCCTCTAAACTTCCTGCAAGGAAACACAATTTATACTGACAGCCGTTGATTCTCACCAATTTTTACCTCTTACTGAGACCCCCACCATCAATTGTGGGTCCTCTTAGCATTTTTTAACAAATCAATTTAAATCGATGCATCATATAAAAATTCACAATTCCATTAAAAATCATTCCATCAATGCATCATATAACATCATAAATCCCACATACAATATAAGGCTACTAAGGCTTTATAAGAGTATCTTACTTGGTGTTGAAGCTTAGCGCCTTGACGAGCTCCTAGCATCGTCGAACCCCAAATCGCGCCTGTCACTTCCGCTACAATTTTCACAACACCAATGCATTTACGTGAATATATGACAATAAAATTTATTCAATAACATCAGTAATTTATTTTTCCTCAATTTTTCCTTACCTTTTCTTTCTTCTTCTTCTTTCTTTTCCTTTTTCCTTTTTCCTTTTCCTTTTCTTTTCTTCTTTTTCTTCCTTCTTTTCTTTCTCCTTTTTCTTTTTCTTTTCTTTTCTTTTCTTCTTTTTCTTCTTCTTTTTTTTTTCTGTTCTGTTTCTGTTTTTTTTTTTTTTCTGGTCTGAACCGGTTCGGACCGGTTCAGACCGGTTCAGTACTCACCGGCCGGTTCAGCCTCCGGCGGCCGGTCCTTCACCGGTTCAGCCTTTCCTCAGCTGGCGAAGATGGCCGTGAGACTGGATCTGCCCTCCATTTCTCCAGATCGACGGCGACGGCGCCGGATCTGGCAGCGAAAGTTTCGACCTTCTTCTCCTCTGTTTCTTCCTTCCTCCGCCGTTTCCTTCACCGCCGGTGGCCTCCTTCTCCTTCGTGGGTCTTCACCGGTAGTGTTGGTGTCGATGGCGGTGCCCGGATTGGCCGGCACCGCCGTTCCACTTCCGCTTTTCCTTCTCGGGTTTTACCTCCGTTTTCTGTTTCGTTTTCTTTTCGTTTTCTTTTTTTTTTTTGTTGCCGGCATCCTTCCTCACGTCGCCGGCGGCTTCACCTCGCCCCCCCTTCCTCTCTCTCTTTCTCCGGTAAGCCGACAGGGGGTCGGCTGCCGGTATTTGTCTTCTCTGTTGTAAACAGAGAAGAGATGAGGGAATCGGGTTGTATTCCCGATTCCCACATTTTCATTTCTTTTTTTTTTCTTTTTTTTTATAACATATATATTTATTATTATATATAATAATAACAACTATAATATATATAATTATTATACCTATAACCATAATTATATATATATAGATACACTATTTATAATATGTATTTAAATACATGTTTTGTATCAAAATATATATATATATATATTTTTATACTTTTTACACTTTTAACACAAAATAATATTTATATTTATCCAAAATATATTTATATAATATCATTATATAAATATATAAAATTATTTTTATTTCTTATTAAGTTTTGGATTTCCAAATATCCAAAATTATTTTCTCCATTTTCTTATTTAATTTGGATTTCCATTTATCCAAATTAAATTTCCTCCTTCATTTCTTATTTCCAATTTAATTTTCCTTTTTATTTCTTATTTAATTTGGATTTCAATTTGTCCAAATTAAATTTTTCCGGATACCTTATATTTATTTAGAAAATTCTCGGTCTTCACATCCTCCCCACCTTAAGAAATTCGGTCCTCCGAATTCAACTTAAATTATTTGATGGTACGGTTCCGTATACTTATGGTTCCTGTCCTCTCAATCATCTTTTTAAGTAATACTACTAGCATACTTTCAACATCCGAATCACCTTTTATACCATTACATATCATTTTTCCACCATATATTCATACTCCCTAAAATTTCTTATCATCTTGGGAGTTATCACTTTCATCTCTTTTTGCATTATAGCCGATTCATATTGCTCGTCATCCATTTTTCTCATTTGGTGCCAAGTCGATATAACTTGGTAACTATCGTTTACTGATTTAATCAGTAGTATGTAATTGTCCCAGTAGCTTTTAAATCTCGTGCATCCGCTCTCTCAACATATCTTCGAGCGTTTCCACATTACGCTCGAATTTTCATATCAGTATGGAGCGATGCCGTCAATAAATTTGGAATCCCAAAGCCTTTTACTATTTTCCATAAACCTTTGGCAATTCAAGATTCCATCACATGTAATGCTCACTGGAACTTCACATACATTCTCTCCGTTTCATATTTATATTTCTACTAAGGCATTAGAGAAACCTAGAAGTCTGAAAATGGAAAAGTGATTCAATTTGATCAACCAGTCTATAATCACTTCCATAATATCATATTTCTTTTGTGTTTCGTATTATCCCACAACACTCATTGTCACTTTAATAAATCAAGGCTGCACCTCATTGCAAACTTTACTGTTAATCATCTCTTGCCATAAATGCAACATTTATCAATCATTTTCTCTCTATATCTCTTTTCATACAGTATTCTTATTACATCTCGATGTGATAACCAAAGCGAAATCACTTTCAATCTTAAATTCGAAAACTGCTTCATATTCATGTTCCCTTATAACTCGAAATCATATTTTCAATTTCCAATAATCTTCATAATTAAGGTGGGATTGTACTTTCAATTAAACCATATACTTTTGTTCGATCATTTTCAATGGCGATTCCTTTACCTCTTTCAACCCCTTTTTAGTTCACATATCGATCATATTCTATACCATCATTACATTATCTTCCATATCATTGCCACAATCAATCATTCTCGATCAGTCATATTCTATTCCTTCAAGGTGATACACAATTCTTCCAAACCATATCGATACCATTCATTAACGGTTTCCAGTCCGTTTTAATAGGTCATCGATTAGCATCTTTATGTCAAAGCCCAGCCTGTTTTAAACAGGTCGTCGACTGGTATCACCATACCAATAGCTGACAATTCTTGGTACAGATTGAAAATCAACAAGTTTACATGTAGACACTACACAGTACATGGGATGTAACACTATCACTGTCTCAACTACACTGACACGTACTAGACAAACCGTGCTCTGATACCATTAAATCTGTCACGACCCGAAGACCGCGACTTTCACTTGATTCTTATACTTTTCTTAGTCTACAAATTTATGGACTAAATTTTTCTTTTTCATTTTAAGGTTTGTATTCGGTGTCAGTGTAGTTACTATACTATCTAGGTGGCTTATAGTCATTCCATTTAAATATTAAACAACACGGAAACGGTTCTTAGTTACATCCCGACTTGTTAAACAAAATATGTACTGTGCATCAATTAAAGTCATACATGTAAACAAGTATTTTATAAGTTCCATATACCTCCGGAAACTAGTACCAAGTCCATACACCGTCTCCGATGCCCACTGAGCAGCTCACATGGCAGATGTTAGCTTCAATAATCTGAAAGAGATGGAATTTAGTGGGGTGAGCAAAACCACGGCTCAGTAAGATACTAATATAAATGCAAGAGTAGGATTATACTGTCTTAACCGCAAATGCTTAAAACTTGCAAGGATGCAATTACAGTTAATCCTTTCTCATCGATAACATATCATTATCTCATTTCTTGTCATCTGTCTATCACTTATACTTTTAAATAAATCATCATAATCACTTTTTCAATCTTCTCGATCTTACACTATAGTGCATCGCATCTGTCGTATCCAAATTGAATGTCATATACTACTAGTCTATATTTCCCTCTATCTCGGAGTACATCCTGTCCAATTGAAGCATCATATCAATTCACCTTATGTTTCATAATCGTACTCTTGTAATCTATCACCTCATATCATTTTCCATATAGAGAAATCATGATCACAATAATGTAAGTTCACAATTCTCTTCATATCGATCTTATGTTCATGTATCATATCATGTCTAGATGAAATATCGTTACCACTGTGTGCTATCATCACATGATTCAATATGTACCGTATAAAATTTGTGTTCTGTATAAAACATTCATTTCAAATCATGTTTCATGTAGTACATAATCATGTACGAAAGTCATGTAATTTAGAATCATTTGACATATGTTTTAAAACACATTTTAAAACATATGAAATCTCTATTCATATCATGTGTGGTATAAAACACATGTACATCATTTCATCTGTCATGTCAAATAAACATGGTTTAAAACATATAAAGTCTCAAATCATATAATGCATAATATAAACCATGTTTCAATCATTCAATTTCAATCATTTCATGTATACTGTAAAACATATCATGTCTAGAGTTTAATATATAATAAATTGTACTCTAGACATTCTTTAACATTTAGTAAGAGACTAGGCATGAATCCCTATTCTATTATCATATCATCTCTAACCCATTGTAGCTATCAATGGGATAGTTTCCCTCGAAGGGTTCACTATCTATGATCATAGATCGTCCCAGTCCCACTGATCAGCTGGAAACTGAGGAATGTGTCCACGACTATTGTCGGACAGCCTGGAATGATCTCATCAGGCAACATTTACATGTACATATCATATATGTATAAATGGGGTTCCATGCCACACAGGCAAAACCACACAATAAATACATACTCTGTGCCACAAAGGCATATGCCACTCAGGCATTCAATAGGGTACCTGTCGTCTCAAAAATCGAAATCTTTTGATATATCATTTTGAATTCATTTAGACAGCCCTCATAAAAAAAACATTTAAAACCGAGTCCTTTCTCAAATCAATGCATAATTAAATCTCATGTTCAATATGTACATGTCATGAATAATGTCAAAATGATATTAAACATCAAGGTCTGTGGCTGTCTAATCATTTCAAATATTTACTTTCACTTAAAAGATTTCGATGCATCTCTTTTTAAAATATCACTTTTTTCTTTTAAAACAACATGAGATCATATGTCATGCATGAATGATTTTCTAAATATATCCAAATATATCTCAATACTCATTCAATCTATTGTTGTGCATATTATGACATCAGACTAAGGTGTGTCTTTAGTAGCCTAAATTTCTTATTCAAACATGATCATGACACGAAAGTCATCCGTCATTCATTCTACAATTACACACGTCTTTCAAGTCCCCAATGGCATCATTAAAATCCACTGTACATATGTTTGCACGTTTATTCAAATACATTGCAATAACATCCATAGACTACTAGGATCATTCTAGTATATTTTTCCATCAAAGATCACAAGCTACCTCAAGCTTTCATTCTCCCTTTCATTATTTTGCACATTAATTAAATCAATTCCCAACATTAGCTTTACACATACAAAGTTAACATGCCACAATCAAACATTGATTCGAATCCATTCTATTGACAAAGATATTCCATAATGTAGTATATATCAAGTACCAAATTCTCTAAATCTCATTTTATTGCTATTTTTTTTTTCTCAATTTCAGCCTTATGGTATATTAAGATTATATTGTCATATTGCCAGATAGGTCATTATCCACCCTTACAATCCTCTAACTTTGAGGTCATAACACATCAAAATGTCCATAAGATTTCGCGATCTACTTTCTTATGATCATTATCTCAATCATACCACTAAGACAGTCCATTTGTTTGAATCTATCAATTCTATAATCATCACTTTTCAACTATGATCTTCTCTTCAAAGCAATATCATATAATCATCGTTACATCTATCAATACTCCAACTATCGAGATTGCACCTCAATTTCTACTCGATAGTCAACTTGAAATATTACATAACTCGAATTATCGACTCTATAAGATTCACAACCAAATTCTTCATATTGTCGTACTCATCCATTAACCTTCTCAACCATTTAAAAATCAATTTTTCCTATGATACAATAAAATCCTTTCAAGCTTATCTTCGATAATTCTTTCAGGATTCCATTTAGATGAGAATTTAATATTTTTCCTTAAACATTTTCGTGGAAATTTCGGCAGCATAACGGCTTAATTTCCTCTAAACTTCCTGCAAGGAAACACAATTTATACTGACAGCCGTTGATTCTCACCAATTTTTACCTCTTACTGAGACCCCCACCATCAATTGTGGGTCCTCTTAGCATTTTTTAACAAATCAATTTAAATCGATGCATCATATAAAAATTCACAATTCCATTAAAAATCATTCCATCAATGCATCATATAACATCATAAATCCCACATACAATATAAGGCTACTAAGGCTTTATAAGAGTATCTTACTTGGTGTTGAAGCTTAGCGCCTTGACGAGCTCCTAGCATCGTCGAACCCCAAATCGCGCCTGTCACTTCCGCTACAATTTTCACAACACCAATGCATTTACGTGAATATATGACAATAAAATTTATTCAATAACATCAGTAATTTATTTTTCCTCAATTTTTCCTTACCTTTTCTTTCTTCTTCTTCTTTCTTTTCCTTTTTCCTTTTTCCTTTTCCTTTTCTTTTCTTCTTTTTCTTCCTTCTTTTCTTTCTCCTTTTTCTTTTTCTTTTCTTTTCTTTTCTTCTTTTTCTTCTTCTTTTTTTTTCTATTCTGTTTCTGTTTTTTTTTTTCTGGTCTGAACCGGTTCGGACCGGTTCAGACCGGTTCAGTACTCACCGGTCGGTTCAGCCTCCGGCGGCCGGTCCTTCACCGGTTCAGCCTTTCCTCAGCTGGCGGAGATGGCCGTGAGACTGGATCTGCCCTCCATTTCTCCAGATCGACGGCGACGGCGCCGGATCTGGCAGCGAAAGTTTCGACCTTCTTCTCCTCTGTTTCTTCCTTCCTCCGCCGTTTCCTTCACCGCCGGTGGCCTCCTTCTCCTTCGTGGGTCTTCACCGGTAGTGTTGGTGTCGATGGCGGTGCCCGGATTGGCCGGCACCGCCGTTCCACTTCCGCTTTTCCTTCTCGGGTTTTACCTCCGTTTTCTGTTTCGTTTTCTTTTCGTTTTCTTTTTTTTTTGTTGCCGGCATCCTTCCTCACGTCGCCGGCGGCTTCACCTCGCCCCCCCTTCCTCTCTCTCTTTCTCCGGTAAGCCGACAGGGGGTCGGCTGCCGGTATTTGTCTTCTCTGTTGTAAACAGAGAAGAGATGAGGGAATCGGGTTGTATTCCCGATTCCCACATTTTCATTTCTTTTTTTTTCTTTTTTTTTTATAACATATATATTTATTATTATATATAATAATAACAACTATAATATATATAATTATTATACCTATAACCATAATTATATATATATATAGATACACTATTTATAATATGTATTTAAATACATGTTTTGTATCAAAATATATATATATATATATTTTTATACTTTTTACACTTTTAACACAAAATAATATTTATATTTATCCAAAATATATTTATATAATATCATTATATAAATATATAAAATTATTTTTCTTTCTTATTAAGTTTTGGATTTCCAAATATCCAAAATTATTTTCTCCATTTTCTTATTTAATTTGGATTTCCATTTATCCAAATTAAATTTCCTCCTTCATTTCTTATTTCCAATTTAATTTTCCTTTTTATTTCTTATTTAATTTGGATTTCAATTTGTCTAAATTAAATTTTTCCGGATACCTTATATTTATTTAGAAAATTCTCGGTCTTCACATTTATATTCCATATTTATTCGACCGATTCAATCTTTAAGATATGAAACATAAATTTTCGACTTCAATTTCATATATATATATATATATATATATATATATATATATATGAAATCCTCATATTAACGTTCAGTACACTATAGTTCAGTTTATATCCCATACATGATATTATACACAAAATAATACTATACAAAGGTAGTCCGAACATATAAAGGTAAAACAATATACCTCTACGGTGCTCAAGTAACTGCCTGAGGGATACTGTAGTCAAAATTCTCATGTGTAGAGATAGAAACTACTGCAGGTGACCTAAGAGGAAAATAAGGAAGTGAGCTTACCCCCAGTAAGAAATACATATAAAACAGCTGATACTATACATATCTATATACATGTATCTTAAAATATGCTTTTGCACTTAGAATCAATAACAATGCAATATTTGGGCACTCTATCAGAAAAGATACTATAATTGGTTAAATAACTAGGCTGAGAATAGAAAGATGCTTTAAAGCACCTCACTTGTTCAATCTCTAATTCCAACTAGAAGGAGTTTATCAAAAATTTCTTCGATCACACAGTTCAATATACACTTGAAAAATAACACAGTAAAAGCTTTCAATATAAAATACAAAATTCAGTCTGATAAAGCAGTTTAGTAAACTCTTTGTAAATAGTACAGTGAAAAGTTTTAGTAAACAGTACGGAAATCATTCTAATAAAATGTGATAACCGCAAATTTTCCATTTATTGGAAATTATTAATATTAGAAATTAATATTAAAGAAAATAGATAAGAGGAAATAAATAAATTAAAGTAAATAAATAAAATTGTGAGAATCGGAATATTGTGAAAATTCCGAGAATTGAGGAAGTGATAAAATTTGGAAATTTAAGTGAAGGAAATTAAATGAGGAAAATAGAGGAAATTTAATTTGGATAAATGGAAATCCAAATTAAATAAGAAAATGAGAAATGAAAGAGAAATATATTTATATAATTATAAATTATATAAATGTAATTTTAAATGAATACATATGTATTGAAATTATTATATAGTATACATATATATACTGAGGTATATATAGATATATATACTATTGTACAAAATAAAATAATACATATGTATCTAAGTAAAGTATTTTATGTATATATATATACATAAATGAGAAATGTAAATACTAATTTACATTAAAGTTTAAATGTATATATATTGTAAATACAATATATATGGAATTATGACATTTATATAAATATTTATATAAATGTTATTTAATTTTAAGTATATAAATATACATATATATATACTAGATATATATTTTTGTAATGTACAATATATATAATTTATATAATATATATATATATATTGTATTACATTATACATGAAATAATATTATATGTATAATATATGATAAATATTATATGTATAATATATGATATATAGTATATAATGTAGTATATACTAAATTTAGAAAGGAAACTAAACAGAAAAGAGAAACAGAGTCGGGAAGACCCCGATTCTGCCTTCCCCAGGCGAGATCGCCCCCGTCAGCGGCCGCCGGAGAAGGAAAGGGAGAGAGGAGAAGAGAAAGTCGTCGCCGGCAAAGGAAGAGGAAGCCGAAGGAAACGCCGGCGAAGCGAAACGGAGAAGGAATCGACGCGAAACGGCGGAAAACCGAGGACGAAAACGAAACTAGATCTGGCGGTTGCCGGCGGAATTGGCCGCCGCCACTACAGCCGAAGCATCGGTGGAAGGAGAGGAATGGGATGGAGGCCACCGGTGAGGCCAACGACGGCGGAGGAAGGCCGACGGAGGAGGAGAAGTAACCGAAGGTAAACCGAGTAGATCCGCCGCCATGCCGCCGATCCAGGCTGAGCTGAGGCCACCGACAGCTTCATCTCAACGCCGGCCAGCTGCTGAGCCACCGAACCGCCGGAGAATCAGCCGCCGGAGGAGAACCGGCAGTGGAGGAAGGTTGACCGGTCTGACTGGTCTGAACCGGTCAGACCAAGGAAAAAAAGAAAAAGAAAAAGAAAAAAAAAGAAAAGAAAAAGGAAAAAGAAAAAGAAAAGAAAAGAGAAAAAGAAGAAAAGGAAGAAAGAGGAGAGAGAAAAAGGGAATTCCGGGAATTTAGAAAATTCTTGAGAATTCGGAGATTACGGGAAATCTCGAGAAATTCGGGAATCGGTAAGAAATCCCGAAAAGTACTAAATTATTTAAATAATTTATTTATTTAAATAATTGTAGAAAAATTTCTAAATTTTAGAATTTAAATTCCAGAAAAATTCTCTCGATGATTGAGATGAGGAATCGGAACAGATGGAGTACGGGCGCGACCGGTAAGAGGCAGTCGCCAACCCGAAACAGGTAAGGGAGACATGTGCCGCCTGTAAGGATATTCGGCCATGTTTTTAAATTGCATTTAATTTTATAAATGCTATTGATAACTATCGGTTTTATAGTGTGATGGTTTATCGGATGAAATTGTGATGAAACACCGGTTGAAAATATAAACTGTATTTTCGCGCAGGAGGCTAACCAAATCAGTAGCCGTTATAATGCAGAAAAATTATCAAAAAAATTACTGAAATTTACCGAAAATCACCGAAAACTAAAATAAAAGATTTGATTTCACGTGAAACGATTTCTAACACGAAAATCGAGAAATCGATTAGTTTTCATAAAACATGAATATATTGATAATTAGTTTTAAAATATTCATGTTTTGAAAATGGTGAAAAAGGAAATCACCTAAATTTACTCCGATAGGTGATATTTCACGTGAAACGAAATGAAAATGAAAAAGAGACTGAAGTGAATATTTTTACAAATATTCACTTGATTTTACAGAAAACCTTTGTGGTTTTAATTATGGAAATAATTAATTATGAATATTCCATAAAAGTTAAGAAATGATGAATAATTATGATTTCGAGACTAAAGGTCCCTACATTTGTTTTTAAAAGAAAACATGGTGATGAGAATTTAAATTTAGAAAATAAATATTTTATTTTCATAAAGTATAAAAATAATTTATTTGAATTCCGATAATTATAAAATTATGTTTTCAATTAAACGCACAGAAAAACATGCATATATGTTTTATGGTGGAAAAAGGACAGTTTTACCTTTTTATATGTTCAGTGATGATTTTTCAAACTGTCTTCATCGCAATTTATAAAGAAATGTTTAAAGCATGAATTTCGTTCTGAAATTAAATTCCATAGTCTTGTGATAATTAGCTAAACGAATTTATGATTTCTATGCATATTTTCCAATAATTTTATAAGTATATGTTTTCCGAAAAAGGTATCGGAGTGGCACACCCCAGGCTAACTTAGACCCTGGCACGCCCGGTCCTTACTATTTTATATCAGTTGTATGATTTAAGTATATGTTTTCCGAAAAAGGTATCGGAGTGGCAAACCCCAGGCTAACTTAGACCCTGGCACGTCCGGTCCTTACTATTTTATATCGATGGTATGTAAGTAAGTTTTGAGACTAAGGCTTTCCTATAGTTTATGTTATTGCCTGTCATGCTTGCCACATTGTGCATGTTTCCATCCCTTGTGGCATATGTTTAGCCCACGTCGTGCATGTTCTCGCCCACATTGTGTATGTTTTCATCCTTTGTGGGTATGTTGGTCCTTCGTGGTGCATGTTCGCTGTACGACTCTGATCAGGTCTACAGCCCATACCATGGCCATAGGTATTCCGTTCCCTCTTCGGAGGAAGAAGTAAGTGTCATGACCGCATACTTGCTATATGATTTTGCCTAGTCTCCATGAATTGTATGAAAAGTTTTATTAATTATGATGTTAAGTTTCTAAAGTATGATGCATGTTTGAAACAAGTATGAATTTTAGATATATGCATTAAAGAATTCATACAATGATTTAAAGTATGAAATGCATTATTATGGCATTTGTTTTCTGCATATATCGATACTATGACTATTTTAAATGCATTTCTTATGAGGCTTTAGTACGATACGGTTATTGATTTGAAAAGAGAAATAAATGTTTATTCTAAAAGAGTAACATAAGAATTATTTCTAAGATAAAGAAAATCGAATTAGTAATTATCCAATGATTTGATATTTGCAAATCACTGTACTGTACTGTTTTTACTGTACTGAAGAGAAGAGAAGAGAAGTAAACCACTGTTTTATTACTGAACTGTCAAGTGTTTTAAAGTATACTGAAGTGGAAAGGAACAAGTGGTTTACTCTGTGGAAAAACGAAAATTATATCGTTTTGAAACAACAAAATTGATATTCTCTACAGTTGCTTCTAGGTTCCGGGACAAGTATGGTATTCTAAAATACCTACCTTATTCTATCTGGATCCCTAGCCGACTGTAGTATCCTTCCTACATGTGTGCCTAGAGCCAGCTAGGAAGATTTTAAAGAAAGTGAAGAAAAAAAAATATATTTTCAGCATATAGATAGCTGAATATCAAGTGTGACATATAACTCTCTTACTGAGCCGTGGTTTGCTCACCCCTTAATTTTAAACATTTCAGGTTTTAATGATTGTGAGATCAACTGATTGTCGATCACGGCTGTACACAAAGGACAATGTGACAGACCGACTGATTTGTATGAGGTATGATCATTTATTTTCTGTATTTAGACATATCTGCAGTACTACTTATCTGATTAATTAAGATAGGGGATGTGTATAATATAAACAATGTACTGTACATTTGTTTAACAGTTAGTAAAAGTGAAGTATCACAGACAGCCCAACCGAAGGAATCGTGTAAAATAAGGTGAAAAATACGGTAACGGGATGTGACAGGTTTAATGGTATCAAAGCATGGTTGGCCTGATGTCTGTGAATACTTTTGGAAGGAAAAGTGTTAAACATCCCCAGTAGTACTGTGTCGTCTAAATACATAGAGAAAATAAATGATTGTAAACTGAGTAAAATGATTTAAAGGGAGTGAGAAAGTATAAATTGAAAATGTTAAAGAAGAAAATAGGCTCAGAAATTACCAGAAAATTTGTGATCTTAAAATTTATTTGAAGGCCTGTTCGGTAAGGAATCGAAAGGACTCGGTGAGGGCCCCACCAGTACTTTACGGTCCGAACCGAACTGAGACCTGAAAGTGATGATATAAGGAGGGGAATGATATATCATCATTAAATAGACTTTAAGATCACCGATTGAGGGTAATTTGAAGAGAGAGAAAATTTTTGGCCAAAAATGACCAAAATACCCCTACCTCTGAAATTTTACAGGGAGTTAAAATAAACCAACAGAAGTTTGATTTGAGTGATTTGACAGAGAAATTGATGATGTAAAGCTACATTACATACAAAATAATTCAATTATAAATTTTAATGGAATTCTCTGTCGAAATCGAATAAGATCTCAAATTGCTGATATTAGTACGAGAAGAGGTACTATCAACATATAGATGATCAGATCATTGATCTAAATGTGTACTGAGGAGAAAGAAATAAATGTCGAAATGACAAAAATGCCCCTATGTTGGGCAAAGCTCTGAATAGTGAGGAAATCAAGTTAATCTTGAATTCATTGATAGTAATGGAATTATTAATGGCATGAGGATGAAATGTCCGAATTAATAAGAAAGGTGTGATTGAAGAAAGCATCGGATTTGAATTTCGATGGAACTTCTAGAATTATATAAATTGGAGGAATCGAGATAACTTTGACTCGATTTTGAATATGAAATCTGATTCTAAGCTTATATCGGAGAACTTAGGAGAATCCAAAAGCTTAAGAAATCCACTCTAGAAAATGAAAGAATAATGAAGTGCATGTGTATAAGGTGTGATTGATGGAAATACAGATAACGTAAATTGTGGATAATAAAGTTATCTGTATAAGTGTAAGTGAGAGAAGCACAGGTGACATTGAAAATTAGATGAATAAAAAGGATGTATTAAATTCCTATCATTAATAAAGTTCTTTTGAAGAACAAATATTCATCTACATTATGGAATAGATGTCTTATGGATCTGATTCGATATGCATGAGGAGTTTATAAGACCTGTCTTGGTATAAAGCGTCCTTAGATAAAAGATTGGAGATTGATGTCTGTAAGATTATAATTAGAAACTCGGAGTGAATTTTACGAGTTTCTATTGAGGTTACAAGGTTAATGATTTACCTTGTGAGGTATATAAACCTAAAGAATGAGGCATCCATACATGAGTAAATTGATGAAATGCTAATAGAGCCTAAAGTACAAATGAAACATGAGCAGCATTGTGGTATAACTCTTAAACTCTTAAAGACTGTGAAATTGTGTTAAGATTGGTAAATAAGAGATGTGGCTAGATAGTATCTCCTCTTGAGATATATGATCTCGGGATGACCGGATGACAGTGAATTTGTCTACGATATAGAGATAATGATTGAGATACGAGATTAATGAGTCTTGCTAGATATTACTGCCAATATATAAAAGAGTAATGAGATTAGCTGCTCTACTAATGTGATGTAATTAAAGAAAGAAGTTGAAGTCGGTAAATGGATATGTGTAAAGAAAAGATGGTATGCAAGATTTTACGAGATCTTAGCAGTATAGTACCATACTAATTGAGAAAACCGACAAAAAGGATAAGAGTAAAAATATGGAAAGATAAAAGTGGAAATATGAAAACGAAAATGAAAGTGGAATAAGGAAATAAATTGCATGATGAGAAGGGAACATCAATATGAAACCGTTCCCGAAGGTAAGACTGAAAGTGATTTGTATTGGTTATCACATAACTGCGGCGAGATGTAAAATTAAGTCAGATTTGATAAATGAAATTAATGATACTCCAAGGAGTAAGATAATTGATATGTTTACTGCCAATATGTAAATGAAAAATGATTATACATATAACCATCGTAACATGATAGAAACGGTAGAAGTATATAGATGATGTGGTGATTAAATGTATAAATTGAGGATTCAATTTTGGAATCTAGATTATGAAAAGAGATTTAAAGACTATACTACATGAAGAAAATATGATTGTCTCATGATTGGTAATTGTAAGAGATAATCCATAATAAAGTTTGCAAGTGAAATGTCGTTTTGATAAAAGTGAAAATGAATATTGTGAGTAATAAAGAGTCCAAAAGAGAAATGATGATATGGAAGTGATTAAAGACTGATGATCTAAATAGAATCACTTTCCATTATCAGACTCTTAGATTCTCTAGTGCTGTAGTCGAAGTATTAGTGTTAAACGGTGTGAATGTGTATGTACAGTTCCAGTGAGCCTTACATGTGATGGGAGTCTCTGAGTTGCCATATGCTTAATGAGAAATAGCAAAAGGCTTGAGATCCCAAGTGTACTGATAGCACCGCTCCATACTGATATATACATATATGAGCGTGAGATGTAAACGCTCCATGATATTGGGAGAGCGCGTGCATGAGATGTATAAGCTGTTGGGACAATTACATACAACTGACTGACATATGTAATTGATAGTTTTAAACTATATCGACTTGGCACTAAGTGAGAAAAATGGATGATGAACAGCATAGAGCAGCTGTGACATGAAAAACATTGTGCATGGACTCTTATGTGAAAAGAGTAAAAGTGAATAACTCCCGATTTGAGAAATGAATTTACGGGAGTATAAACACATATATGATGAAAGACAGCATGTAGTGGTCTAAAGTATTCTTGATGTTGAAACTGTACTGACAGTATGACTTGGAGGATGAACTAGAGATCAGAAGTCGTAAGTATACGGCATATACCACCTTCTGAATTAAGTTAAATTTGGAGGACCGAATTTCTTAAGGTGTGGAGAATGTGATAACCGCAAATTTTCCATTTATTGGAAATTATTAATATTAGAAATTAATATTAAAGAAAATAGATAAGAGGAAATAAATAAATTAAAGTAAATAAATAAAATTGTGAGAATCGGAATATTGTGAAAATTCCGAGAATTGAGGAACTGATAAAATTTGGAAATTTAAGTGAAGGAAATTAAATGAGGAAAATAGAGGAAATTTAATTTGGATAAATGGAAATCCAAATTAAATAAGAAAATGAGAAATGAAAGAGAAATATATTTATATAATTATAAATTATATAAATGTAATTTTAAATGAATACATATGTATTGAAATTATTATATAGTATACATATATATACTGAGGTATATATAGATATATATACTATTGTACAAAATAAAATAATACATATGTATCTAAGTAAAATATTTTATGTATATATATAGATATATACATAAATGAGAAATGTAAATACTAATTTACATTAAAGTTTAAATGTATATATATTGTAAATACAATATATATGGAATTATGACATTTATATAAATATTTATATAAATGTTATTTAATTTTAAGTATATAAATATACATATATATATACTAGATATATATTTTTGTAATGTACAATATATATAATTTATATAATATATATATATATATTGTATTACATTATACATGAAATAATATTATATGTATAATATATGATAAATATTATATGTATAATATATGATATATAGTATATAATGTAGTATATACTAAATTTAGAAAGGAAACTAAACAGAAAAGAGAAACAGAATCGGGAAGACCCCGATTCTGCCTTCCCCAGGCGAGATCGCCCCCGTCAGCGGCCGCCGGAGAAGGAAAGGGAGAGAGGAGAAGAGAAAGTCGTCGCCGGCAAAGGAAGAGGAAGCCGAAGGAAACGCCGGCGAAGCGAAACGGAGAAGGAATCGACGCGAAACGGCGGAAAACCGAGGAAGAAAACGAAACTAGATCTGGCGGTTGCCGGCGGAATTGGCCGCCGCCACTACAGCCGAAGCATCGGTGGAAGGAGAGGAATGGGATGGAGGCCACCGGTGAGGCCAACGACGGCGGAGGAAGGCCGACGGAGGAGGAGAAGTAACCGAAGGTAAACCGAGTAGATCCGCCGCCGTGCCGCCGATCCAGGCTAAGCTGAGGCCACCGACAGCTTCGTCTCAACGCCGGCCAGCTGCTGAGCCACCAAACCGCCGGAGAATCAACCGCCGAAGGAGAACCGGCAGTGGAGGAAGGTTGACCGGTCTGACTGGTCTGAACCGGTCAGACCAAGGAAAAAAAGAAAAAGAAAAAAGAAAAAGAAAAAGAAAAAAAAAGAAAAGAAAAAGGAAAAAGAAAAAGAAAAGAAAAGAGAAAAAGAAGAAAAGGAAGAAAGAGGAGAGAGAAAAAGGGAATTCCGGGAATTTAGAAAATTCTCGAGAATTCGAAGATTACGGGAAATCTCGAGAAATTCGGGAATCGGTAAGAAATCCCGAAAAGTACTAAATTATTTAAATAATTTATTTATTTAAATAATTGTAGAAAAAATTCTAAATTTTAGAATTTAAATTCCAGAAAAATTCTCTCGATGATCGAGATGAGGAATCGGAACAGATGGAGTACGAGCGCGACCGGTAAGAGGCAGTCGCCAACCCGAAACAGGTAAGGGAGACATGTGCCGCCTGTAAGGATATTCGGCCATGTTTTTAAATTGCATTTAATTTTATAAATGCTATTGATAACTATCGGTTTTATAGTGTGATGGTTTATCGGATGAAATTGTGATGAAACACCGGTTGAAAATATAAACTGTATTTTCGCGCAAGAGGCTAACCAAATCAGTAGCCGTTATAATGCAGAAAAATTATCAAAAAAATTACTGAAATTTACCGAAAATCACCGAAAACTAAAATAAAAGATTTGATTTCACGTGAAACGATTTCTAACACGAAAATCGAGAAATCGATTAGTTTTCATAAAACATGAATATATTGATAATTAGTTTTAAAATATTCATGTTTTGAAAATGGTGAAAAAGGAAATCACCTAAATTTACTCCGATAGGTGATATTTCACGTGAAACGAAATGAAAATGAAAAAGAGACTGAAGTGAATATTTTTACAAATATTCACTTGATTTTACAGAAAACCTTTGTGGTTTTAATTATGGAAATAATTAATTATGAATATTCCATAAAAGTTAAGAAATGATGAATAATTATGATTTCGAGACTAAAGGTCCCTACATTTGTTTTTAAAAGAAAACATGGTGATGAGAATTTAAATTTAGAAAATAAATATTTTATTTTCATAAAGTATAAAAATAATTTATTTGAATTCCGATAATTATAAAATTATGTTTTCAATTAAACGCACAGAAAAACATGCATATATGTTTTATGGTGGAAAAAGGACAGTTTTACCTTTTTATATGTTCAGTGATGATTTTTCAAACTGTCTTCATCGCAATTTATAAAGAAATGTTTAAAGCATGAATTTTGTTCTGAAATTAAATTCCATAGTCTTGTGATAATTAGCTAAACGAATTTATGATTTCTATGCATATTTTCCAATAATTTTATAAGTATATGTTTTCCGAAAAAGGTATCGGAGTGGCACACCCCAGGCTAACTTAGACCCTGGCACGCCCGGTCCTTACTATTTTATATCAGTTATATGATTTAAGTATATGTTTTCCGAAAAAGGTATCGGAGTGGCAAACCCCAGGCTAACTTAGACCCTGGCACGTCCGGTCCTTACTATTTTATATCGATGGTATGTAAGTAAGTTTTGAGACTAAGGCTTTCCTATAGTTTATGTTATTGCCTGTCATGCTTGCCACATTGTGCATGTTTCCGTCCCTTGTGGCATATGTTTAGCCCACGTCGTGCATGTTCTCGCCCACATTGTGTATGTTTTCATCCTTTGTGGGTATGTTGGTCCTTCGTGGTGCATGTTCGCTGTACGACTCTGATCAGGTCTACAGCCCATACCATGGCCATAGGTATTCCGTTCCCTCTTCGGAGGAAGAAGTAAGTGTCATGACCGCATACTTGCTATATGATTTTGCCTAGTCTCCATGAATTGTATGAAAAGTTTTATTAATTATGATGTTAAGTTTCTAAAGTATGATGCATGTTTGAAACAAGTATGAATTTTAGATATATGCATTAAAGAATTCATACAATGATTTAAAGTATGAAATGCATTATTATGGCATTTGTTTTCTGCATATATCGATACTATGACTATTTTAAATGCATTTCTTATGAGGCTTTAGTACGATACGGTTATTGATTTGAAAAGAGAAATAAATGTTTATTCTAAAAGAGTTGTGAAGCCCCGGATTTACCGAGCCGCCTCACTCATCCGAACTGTCCGCTCTGCGGTGCACCACACAGGCCACCGCCCCTCACGGATTTATCGGGAATAAATTCCCAATTCGCGTCCGCCATGACTTGAACCCCTTACCACTTGTAAGTGTCAAGTCATGACTAACCATTGGACTAGGTCCAATGGTTAGTCATGACTTGACACTTACAAGTGGTAAGGGGTTCAAGTCATGGCGGACGCGAATTGGGAATTTATTCCCGATAAATCCGTGAGGGGCGGTGGCCTGTGTGGTGCACCCCAGAGCGGACAGTTCGGATGAGTGAGGCGGCTCGGTAAATCCGGGGCTTCACAATAAAACGCGCGTTTTTTTGTGACGACTCGGGTGCACCCACAGGCCACCGCCCGAGCTCACTCAACCGTATTGTCCGCTCTGGGGTGCACCACACGGGCCACCGCCCCTCACGGATTTATCAGGAATAAATTCCCAATTCGCGTCCCCCAGGAGGTTCGAACTTAGGACCCTTAAGTACCTAGTTCTTACACTCCTGGTACCATTGAGACAACTAGGTCCAATGGTTAGTCGTTACTCGACACTTACAAGTGGTAAGGGGTTCGAGTAACGGCGGATGCGAATTGGGATAAGTTTCCCGATAAATCCGTGAGGGGCTAAGTGCCACGTCTGTGTGACGGGGGCCACCTCTAGAACCCAGAGCGGACAGTACGGATGAGTGAGGCGGCTCGGTAAATCCGGGGCTAGCGGCTCGGCAAATCCGGGGCTAGTGGCTCGGTAAATCCGGGGCTTCACAATAAAACGCGCGTTTTATTGTAAAGCCCCGGATTTTATACCGAGCCACTTTACTCATCCGTATTGTCCGTTCTGGGGTGCGCCCACAGGCCACCGCCCCTCACGGATTTATCGGGAATAAATTCTCAATTCGCGTCCGCCGCTACTCGAACCCCTTACCACTTGTAAGTGTCGAGTAACGACTAACCATTGGACCTAGGTCCAATGGTTAGTCGTTACTCGACACTTACAAGTGGTAAGGGGTTCGAGTAGCGGCGGACGCGAATTGAGAATTTATTCCCGATAAATCCGTGAGGGGCGGTGGCCTGTGGGCGCACCCCAGAACGGACAATACGGATGAGTAAAGTGGCTCGGTATAAAATCCGGGGCTTTACAAGAGTAACATAAGAATTATTTCTAAGATAAAGAAAATCGAATTAGTAATTATCCAATGATTTGATATTTGCAAATCACTGTACTGTACTGTTTTTACTATACTGAAGAGAAGAGAAGAGAAGTAAACCACTGTTTTATTACTGAACTGTCAAGTGTTTTAAAGTATACTGAAGTGGAAAGGAACAAGTGGTTTACTCTGTGGAAAAACGAAAATTATTTCGTTTTGAAACAACAAAATTGATATTCTCTACAGTTGCTTCTAGGTTCCGGGACAAGTATGGTATTCTAAAATACCTACCTTATTCTATCTGGATCCCTAGCCGACTGTAGTATCCTTCCTACATGTGTGCCTAGAGCCAGCTAGGAAGATTTTAAAGAAAGTGAAGAAAAAAAAATATATTTTCAGCATATAGATAGCTGAATATCAAGTGTGACATATAACTCTCTTACTGAGCCGTGGTTTGCTCACCCCTTAATTTTAAACATTTCAGGTTTTAATGATTGTGAGATCAACTGATTGTCGATCACGGCTGTACGCAAAGGACAATGTGACAGACCGACTGATTTGTATGAGGTATGATCATTTATTTTCTGTATTTGGACATATCTGCAGTACTACTTATCTGATTAATTAAGATAGGGGATGTGTATAATATAAACAATGTACTGTACATTTGTTTAACAGTTAGTAAAAGTGAAGTATCACAGACAGCCCAACCGAAGGAATCGTGTAAAATAAGGTGAAAAATACGGTAACGGGATGTGACATAAAATGTGTTCAGTAAACACTAAAAAATTAGTACAGTGGAGACCTGGCAACACCTAATAAAATCATGCAATATAAGTATCTCAAAAGGGAATAATTGTAAGGCATATTGTGAGACATGATTATATTATACTGTACATCATATTTTGTAAATATTTAATAGTGGAAATAAATTATTTAGTGAAATTAAATAAATATTTAATGTGGAACCCACTTTGAATTTTATAGATTTATTGGGTTTATGACTGATAATATGGTGTATAAAAAGTGAAATAAATATTAAATAATTATTTGGAGACATAAAAATAATTTTTTTACCATTTGGAATTATTTTGAGAATTTTGGAAAACAAATTGGAAAATGACAGATACGTCCCAAGGGCATTTTCGTAAATTACACTCATATTAAAATGAGTTGGGACAAAAAAAATATCATGATAATTTACATGAAAAGGAGAATAACATGCTGTCAAAAAGATTTATTAAAAAAGGTGGTTTGATTGGAAAATTTTACGGGCAATCAAAAAGGATAAAACCATAATTTCACATTATCGGTGAATCGCCCGTTAATGAAACCACCATGATTCATCAAAATATGCCCAATAAGAATTTTTGGAAATGAAATATGAATTTTTGGAATTCAATTTCATAGTTAGAAAAATTTACAGAAGCTTGAGGACATTTTGTCCAAAATCATTATAATCGAGGGTAAAATGGTTATTTAACATGAAAGGGGACTGGTCAAAGTAATCAATAATGACTAGAAATTAACTTAACTAAATTAAATTTGATTTAAATAAAATTTATAAGCTGGAAAATAATAATAATAATAGTGTGATAAAGGAATAAATGGTGGAAAATGGAAATGGAATTTTATGGTGGTGCCATGTGGCAACTCCTCATTGGTTGGAAGAATACCAAATTCAACAAAATTTTTGCTGAAGTAGCCGACACTTCTTCATTCTTTCTTCCATCTTCCCACGACACCCATAGCCAAAGAAGAAAAGAAAATTAAAAAGCTTGAAAAATCACCAAAAAATAAAAGGAATGTCAAGAAACCTATTTCTACAAAATTTGATCCTCATCACTTTCTCTCTTTAGTGCGACCATTATATCATTAAAAGAGGAAGAAACAAGGACATAGGAGCCCAAGAAGCTTTCGGCCAAGGTGAGATTTTGTCCAAAATTCAAGGTTTTTGATTTGTTTTAAAGTTACATTCCTAATATAGTAAAGGTGTAGAATATGGCTATGGTGTTGGTTTTGAGTTCTTTTGATTCAACAAAAATTTGCCATTAAAATGGGTTTCGATCAGTCATGGAACATGAGGAATCCATGCATTTTGTTGCATGAAAATTGTAGGAAATAGTTGCTTGAAATGGATTAAGAAAGTTTAAAACATTAGATTTTGAGAAAAGTTGAAAAATCAAGAATTTTCCATAAAAGGGGAATTTCGGCCATGGCTGTTTGGGCATGATTTAAGGCTGCAATTTATGGTTTGATGGTAGAAAACTAATGTAGAAATCAAAAGAGGAAGGTTGGTGAAATCAGAACAAAAAAATGAGCTAAAACGGAAAAGTTCAGTTTTAGCACCAATGTATATTATGCTGGTTGTGCACATGCTGTGTCATTAATAGCTGCATTTTTTGAAAGTTAGTGGCTTAAAATTAAGAGGAAAAATATTGATAATTTTTGATAAAATTATTTTGCAGCCGGGAATTACGAATTTTGGTAGGCACAACCGGGAAGTTCGGTTTCCTTAGACAAGTAAAGGGGAAGTGTGTGAGTTGTATGGATATGATGAATTGCATGATTTATCAAGTTTAATTTTATGAAATTATTGGAAGCTTGATTTGCTTTGAAAATCATGCAAATTGTGGTTGAAAGCCGGTTTTATATACTGTAATTTCCGTGCAAGAGGCTAGAAATTCGTAGCCGTTATGCTGCCAGAAAATTATCAAATTTATTCTAAAATATCATGAAATATTTTAGATGCATAAATGGAATAAATCATCAATTTTGGAAATCATTTCCATAAATTTTCCATAAAGTGAAAATTGCTGAAAAAAATGTTAAATTAAATATTCACATTATGGATTTTTATTTAAAGTGAGAATGAAATGTATTCTTTTAACTATTAATTATTCAAAAAGAATATTTATGAGATTTCTCACTAAATACATGAATATTTATCGACTCTTTTCCCTATATTTGGAAATGAGAAATAAATACTTTTTTGGAAATAATTATTTAAATAAATGATTTAATTTATTAAATTTCCTTAAAGGTATTTTTATGGGAAAAGAAATGATTTTATACCTTTATGGAACTAAATAATGATCTTATTTATTTTATAAATTCCATAAAGGTGATGAGATGATGAATAAAATGTTTTGAGATGATTTGGGGAAAAATGTGAAAATGATGGAAATTCATGAAAAGAGGAAATATATGAAATTGTGAGCCTTATGGATAAACATGAAATATTTCAAGTTATTTTGAATAAGATCCATAAAGGCTATGATACAAATTTTATACTGTTTTGACACTTAGGCCCCGATTTCATGCTTACTTATTACTGTTACTGTCACGGGGCTGATTGACCCGCCAAGTCATCAGCAGTCCCGGAGTCACCTGGCAAGTGTACACCGAGGACGCCTTATATGCTGTGGCCATAGATCTTACTGTATACTGTTACCGTGTCCCTTATGGGATGATGATAGCATGATATAAGTTAAGGTGATGCCTAGTCTCAACCCACTGATACTGTTTACTGAAATGGATTTTTCTTAATACTGTTTACTGAACTGTAATGTACTGAGGAATACTGTTTACTGAACTGTATCGTACTGATTACTGTTTACTGAACTGTACTGAGAATCACTGTTTATTGAGAAAGAATAGTTTGAAAATTATTTCTAAAATAGAAATAATTACTGAACTAATTATCCAGAGATTTTGGATATCTATAAGCTACTGCACAGAAAAGACTGTTTACTGTTTCCACATTTTTATACTTACTGTTCACTGAACTGTTTTATCGCTCTACTATCATGTGTTACTGAAAACTATTACTGAAGTGATATAATAAAATGGTTTATACCATTTTTATAATTATGAGAAATGAGAATTAAATTGTTTTTAAATAAAACAATTAATTTATTATTCTCTATAGTCGCTCTGGGTTTCCGGGACAAGACAGGTATTTCAAAATACCTTCCATGCTCCATCTGGATTTCCCGGCCGACTATAGTATCCTTCTTTACTATACTTAGTACACCGTTAGGAAAGTAAATGTTTTACGACATATAGATTTCATTATATCAAGCAACATACGACTTCTTTACTGAGCATGTGGTTCGCTCACCCCTTTATTTTTCCAACTACCCAGATTAATTGCAAGGATTATTTGAGATCTTCCTTGGATAAATAGAGCTGTGAGTAAGCATACTGGGGCAAAGTGCGTTAAATTTTAAAGGTACAATCATTCTCTTATATATTCAGACACATGTATACAATACTACTTTAGTGTAAAATAGAAACAGGGGATATAAAGCGTAAGGAATATTGTAAAAATTTCATATTCCGAATTTATTTAATAAATAAATGTTTACCATTTATTACCGTTACTGTGCAAATGTTAAAGGCATTTCAGATAGCCCAACCGTAAATTATGTATAAAGTATGTTATTTATTGTACTGTAGGCTGTTATAATTTTAATGGTATCAGAGCAAGGTTGGCCTGATATCTTGATACCTTTAGAATAGAAAGTGTTGAAAATGGTTAACATCTCCTGTAGTACTATATAGTCTGAATGTATAGATGAACCAAGTGATTGTAAATCAGTTTAAGTATCTAAATGGTGTGGAAGTTTATGAATCAAGGGCTATTAAATGGGATTGTAACACGAGCATTTTGCATGAAATAGGTGATCTTATAATCTTAATGAACGTCTGTTCGATAAGGTACAGAGAAGAACTTGATAAGGGCCCTACCAAGACTTCTTTGTCCGAATCGAACTAAGACCCTGAAATGATGATATTGGAGTGGAATGGGATATCATTAGTACATAGATCTTAAGGTCACCTATTTGAATGTATCTTGAATAGAGAGAAATAAACTGGAAAATGACAAATATGCCCCTATATTGAAATAATTCTTTTGAAATCACAACAGACTAAATTGATTTGGAATTGATTGATGGTGATAAAGTAACTGACTGTGTAAAGAATTGTTTACATGTATAATGATCCCTACTATTAGCCCTACTTATACTTTGACGAGTAATGCGACCCGGAGTGTATACTGTGGGAGGTCGCGAGATAGTCGGCCTTGTTATGGATTCTTAGGGCCTGAACTAAATGTGAAAAGAATGGGTATTTGGTTAGGGATTATTGGATACTATGAAAAGTGATACACTTACTAAGTGTGACTGAAAAAAGTGAATTATGAATTAAATTCTAAACGTTCAATAGTGTTATTACTGAAAATGGGCATTCATTTGTTTAGGATTAATGTTTTATTTGATCCATTCAATTATATATATATATATATATGTATACTGAGTTTTAAGACCAATCTCTGAACAAGATATTATCGAATAAAAAGCTTATAGACAGGTGCTTATAAGATGATGTTCAGAACTCGGTATAACTCTTACGAGTCCTTTGTGGTACTTAAGAGATTTATGAAATATCCTGTGACGTATGTGAATTTAATGAATGAAATATTTCAATCACATACGGATAAATTATAATGGCATGTAACCATGATGTATGAATATATTTCAACTCATTTGAAGAATATAAGCAGCATCCTTGAATAATTCCACAAACTTCTAGAAATTGAAAATTTTATTGTTAAGCTCAGTATATATGAGTTTTAACTGAATCATAATGCTATTAGAGACGTGCAGTCTCGAATGATAAAGTGAACATTGATTTGTTTAAATAGAGGTTATTGCTAAGTAAGTAAGATCAAAATATAATGACTGAGGTATGAACTTTACGAGGTTAACATGAAAAATATAAATGAATTGTTGAGGAGTTTGTGGAATTGGTTGCTTTATTGATATGATACAAATATGTGAGAAAAAGTAAATAGAAGCAAATGAATATGTATGAGTATAGCATTCGAAATTGTTAAAAGATTTTAACATAGGAGTACTATACTAATTAGAAAAACAACTGATGTGATAAATGTGAAAGGATGAAAATGTATTAAAAGACAAGTCATATGACGATTAGGGAACACGAATTATGAGATAGTTCCCAAATCTAAGATTGCATGTGATTTACTCTGACTATCATATGGTTATGGCTAGATTTAAGATCGAGCCAGATTTAACGGATAAAATTAGTTATACTCAGAGGAGTAAATCAATGAATTACTGCCAGTCATGTAAATGGATATATATATATATATATATATATTGGAATTGTGAAATTGTATACTTAATGTGGAGACGGAATTGGTATTGTGATAATTTCAATTACAGAATTTGATTGTGAAAAGATTTCATCCTTAGGTACATCCTACCATTAAGTGATAAGAATAAGGGATGTAATGCTAATACTATATGAACAGAGACATCAAGAAAATTATTACCTAATGTCTCATTAGCTGTAATTGATGGTTAATATTAAAGTCTGCAAGTGAAGTGCAGCCTTAGCTAAATCAATGCGAAGATTATTATTGTGGGATAGTAAAGAATTCGAAAGAACCATAATGTTATAGAAGTGATTATAGATGGATTAACCAAATTAATTCACTTTTTCATCATCAAGTTTCTTGATCTCCTGAGTGCCATAGTCGATATATACCTATGAAACGGTGAGAATGCATGTGAAGTTCCAGTGAGCGATATATGTGATAGGGATCCATGATTTGCCACTTGCTTTTAAAAGAATAGCAAAAGGCTTGGGATTCCAAATTTACTGTCAGCACCGCTTCTTATTGATACAAAATATCCGAGTGTATTATGTAGACGCTCAATGATATATTGAGAGCGAGTGCACTAGATTTAAAAGCTACTGGGACAATTACATACTATTGATTAAAATTGTTTAAATGATAATTACCAAAAATAGCATCGACTTGTTACCTAATGAGATAATAATTGATAAATAGTGTGAATCATCTACTGTATGAAAAGGAAGTGAAAATTGTTAACTCCCAAAGGTGATAAATAATTTCAGGGAGTATAAATTTGTTTTAAAAGAGGAAATGTGTGATTTAAAGGAAATTCAGAATGTAAAAGTATAATGGCAGTCTCATCTGAAAGACAAGATTAACTAAAAGTTAGAAATTATATAAGGAAGAAAAGTACCTATATTGGTTGCACTTCCCAAATTAAATGAAATTCGGAGGACCCGCCAAGGATATAATGCTATTTTGGAAATTGTGGATAAATTGACTAAGTCTGCTCATTTTCTAGCTATTAAGTCTACGGATCCAATTAGTGCCTTAGCCAATTTATATGTCAGGGAGATAGTGAGGTTGCATGGTGTTCCAGCAAGCATCACATCTGATAGGGATTCTCGCTTCACATCTCATTTTTGAGAGAAATTTCAGGAGGCTATGAGATCCCAACTGAGTTTTAGCATCGTGTTTCATCCGCAGACTAATAGACAGTCCAAGCATACGATACAAATGCTCGAGGATATGTTGTGAGTGTGTGCACTTGATTTTAGAGGCTCATGGGATGATCAATCTACCCTCGCAGAGTTTGCTTATAATAATAGCTAACAGGCGAGTATCGGCATAACCCCTTACGAGGGTTTATATGGCAGACGATGTAGATCCCAAATAGCATGGGAAAAAGTGGGAGACCGTAAGTTATTAGCTCCCGATTTGGTCGAGCAGGCTTCTCGAGATGTACAGATAATTTGTGAGAGGCTAAAGACGGCCTGGGGTTGGCAAAAGAATTCTACAGATATTAGACCCGACCATTAGAGTTTTCAGCGGGTGATTATGTATTTTGAAGATCTCACCATCTAAAGGCATAATGAGATTCAGAAAGAAAGGAAAGTTGAGTCCTCGATACATTGGACCTTTCGAGATCTTAGATCATGTGCGAAAGGTGGCATCCGGTTAGCTCTACCTCCAGAGTTGTCAGAAATGCATAATGTATTCCACGTCTCGAGGTTAAGGAAGTATCATCTAGATCTTTCTCACATAATTCGACATGAGCCACTAGAGATTAGGGAGGACAAGAGTTACGTTAAGAGGCTAATACGGATCTTAGATAGGAAGGATAAAGTGCTGCGATCTAAGATTATCCAGTTGGTTAAGGTGCTCTGGCAGTATCACATGGAGGAGGAGACTACTTGGGAGTTAGAGAGCCTTATGCGTGAGAAGTATCCAGAGCTTTTTCAGTGATAGGTCCAGGTGAAATTTGGAGGACCAAATTTCCTAAGGCGGGGAGAAAATGTGAGACCTGATTATATTATACTGTACACCATATTTTGTAAATATTTAATAGTGAAAATAAATTATTTAGTGAAATTAAATAAATATTTAATATGAACCCACTTTGAATTTTATGGATTTATTGGGTTTATGATTGATAATATGGTGTACAAAAGGTGAAATAAATATTAAATAATTATTTGGAGACATAAAAATAATTTTTATGTCATTTGGAATTATTTTGAGAATTTTGGAAAACAAATTGAAAAATGATGGATACGTCCCAAGGGCATTTTCGTAAATTACGCCCATATTAAAATGAGTTGGGACAAAAAAAATATCATGATAATTTACATGAAAAGGAGAATACATGGTGTCAAAATATTTATTAAAAAAGGTGGTTTGATTGAAAAATTTTGCGGGCAATCAAAAAGGATAAAACCATAATTTCACATTATCGGTGAATCGCCCGTTAATGAAACCACCATGATTCATCAAAATATGCCCAATAAGAATTTTTGGAAATGAAATATGAATTTTTGGAATTCAATTTCATAGTTAGAAAAATTTACAGAAGCTTGAGGACATTTTGTCCAAAATCATTATAATCGAGGGTAAAATGGTTATTTAACATGAAAGGGGACTGGTCAAAGTAATCAATAATGACTAGAAATTAACTTAACTAAATTAAATTTGATTTAAATAAAATTTATAAGCTGGAAAATAATAATAATAATAGTGTGATAAAAGAATAAATGGTGGAAAATGGAAATGGAATTTTATGGTGGTGCCATGTGGCAACTCCTCATTGGTTGGAAGAATACCAAATTCAACAGAATTTTTGCTGAAGTAGCCGGCACTTCTTCATTCTTTCTTCCACCTTCCCACGACACCCATAGCCAAAGAAGAAAAGAAAATTAAAAAGCTTGCAAAATCACCAAAAAAATAAAAGGAATTTCAAGAAACCTATTTCTACAAAAATTGATCCTCATCACTTCCTCTCTTTAGTGCTACCATTATATCATTAAATGAGGAAGAAAACAAGGAGATAGGAGCCAAAGAACCTTTCGGTAAAGGTAAGATTTTGTCCAAAATTCAAAGTTTTGATTTGTTTTAAAGTTACATTCCCTATATAGTAAAGGTATAGAATATGGCTATGGTGTTGGTTTTGGGTTATTTTGATTCAACAAAAATTTGCCATTAAAATGGGTTTCAGTCAGCCATGGAACATGAGGAATCCATGCATTTTGTTGCATGAAAATTGTAGGAAATGGTTGCTTGAAATGGATTAAGAAAGTTTAAAACATTAGATTTTGAGAAAAGTTGAAAAATCAAGAATTTGCCATAAAATGGGGATTTTGGCCATGGATGTTTGGGCATGATTTAAGGCTGCAATTTATGGTTTTATGGTAGAAAACTAATGTAGAAATCAAAAGAGGAAGGTTGGTGAAATCAGAACCGAAAAAGGAGCTAAAACGAAAAAGTTCAGTTTTAGCACCAGTGTATATTATACTGGTTGTGCATATGCTGTGTCATTAATGACTGCATTTTATGAAATTTAGTGGCTTAAAATTAAGAATAAAAATATTGATAATTTTTAATAAAATTATTTTGCAGCCGGGAATTACGAATTTCGATAGGCGCAACCGGGAAGTTCGGTTTCCATAGACAAGTAAGGGGGAAGTGTGTGAGTTGTATGGATATGATGAATTACATAATTTATCAAGTTTAATTTTATGAAATTATTGGAAGCTTGATTTGCTTTGAAAATCATGCAAATTGTGGTTGAAAGCCGGTTTTATATACTGTAATTTCCGTGCAAGAGGCTAGAAATTCGTAGCCGTTATGCTGCCAGAAAATTATCAAATTTATTCTAAAATATCATGAAATATTTTAGATGCATAAATGGAATAAATCATCAATTTTGGAAATCATTTCCATAAATTTTTCATAAAGTGGAAATTGCTGAAAAAAATGCTAAATTAAATATTCATGTTATGGATTTTTATTTAAAGTGAGAATGAAATATATTCTTTTTACTATTAATTATTCAAAAAGAATATTTATGAGATTTCTCACTAAATACATGAATATTTAATATTTATGAGATTTCTCACTAAATACATGAATATTTATCGACTGTTTTCTCTGTATTTGGAAATGAGAAATAAATACTTTTTTGGAAATAATTATTTAAATAAATGATTTAATTCATTAAATTTCCTTAAAGGTATTTTTATGGGAAAAGAAATGATTTATACCTTTAGGGAACTAAATAATGATCTTATTTATTTTATTAA
Organism: Heritiera fomes; assembly: GCA_032173925.1. Taxonomy (NCBI): domain Eukaryota; kingdom Viridiplantae; phylum Streptophyta; class Magnoliopsida; order Malvales; family Malvaceae; genus Heritiera; species Heritiera fomes. The sequence goes on along the minus strand of JAPDPM010000016.1, from coordinate 20,430,557 downwards.
TTCCGTAAAGGTGATGAGATGATGAATAAATGTTTTGAGATGATTTTGGGAAAAATGTGAAAATGATGGAAATTCATGAAAAGAGTAAATATATGAAATTGTGAGCCTTATGGATAAACATGAAATATTTCAAGTTATTTTGAATAAGATCCATAAAGGTTATGATACAAATTTTATACTGTTTTAAGACTTAGGCCCCGATTTCATGCTTACTTATTACTGTTAATGTCACGTGGCTGATTAACCCGCCAAGTCATCAGTAGTCCCGGAGTCACCTAACAAGTGTACACCGAGGACGCCGTATATGCTATGGCTATAGATCTTACTGCATACTGTTAATGTGTCCCTTATGGGATGATGATAGCATGATATGAGTTAGGGTGATGCCTAGTCTCAACCCACTGATACTGTTTACTGAAATGGATTTTTCTGAATACTGTTGACTAAACTGTACTGTACTGAGAAATACTATTTACTTAACTGTATGGTACTGATTATTGTTTACTGAACTGTACTGAGAATCACTGTTTATTGAGAAAGAATAGTTTGAAAATTATTTCTAAAATAGAAATAATTACTGAACTAATTATCCAAAGATTTTGGATATCTATAAGCTACTTTACGGAAAAGACTGTTTACTGTTTCTACATTTTTATACTTACTGTTCACTGAATTGTTTTATCACTGTACTATCATGTGTTACTGAAAACTGTTACTGAAGTGATATAATAAAATGGTTTATACCATTTTTATAATTATGAGAAATGAGATTTAAATTGTTTTTAAATAAAACAATTAATTTATTATTCTCTATAGTCGCTCTGGGTTTCCGGGACAAGACAGGTATTTCAAAATACCTTCCATGCTCCATCTGGATTTCCTGGCCGACTATAGTATTCTTCCTTACTGTGCTTAGTACACCGTTAGGAAAGTAAATGTTTTACGGCTTATAGATATCATTATATCAAGCAACATACGACTCCTTTACTGAGCATGTGGTTCACTCACCCCTTTATTTTTCCAACTACCCAGATTAATTGCAAGGATTATTTGAGATCTTCCTCGGATAAATAGAGCTGCGAGTAAGCATACTGGGGCAAAGTGCGTTAAATTTTAAAGGTACAATCATTCTCTTATATATTCAGACACATGTATACAATACTACTTTAGTGTAAAATAGAAACAGGGGATATAAAGCGTAAGGAATATTGTAAAAATTTCATATTTCGAATTTATTTAATAAATAAATGTTTACCATTTATTACCGTTACTGTGCAAGTGTCAAAGGCATCTCAGACAGCCCAACCGTAAATTATGTATAAAGTATGTTATTTACTGTACTGTAGACTGTTACACATATGGCCATAACCAAAAGGAGTCAACAAAGTACTTGGGTCAAGTGATAGCTATGGGTGCTAAAGACATGACCAAGGTCAATGAGCAATAGTATACACACACACTCAAAATAACATGATATGCCCGAAGGCTACTATGGGGCCAACAGTCTCAAAACAGTTCATAAAGTAATAGGAATTATTTACAGAGACCAATTCAATTAATCATATCTTCAGTCAGTTCATAAATCTTTGAAAGTAGTGACAACAGTAGTTGAAGTATAAAAAATTCACCAAATATTCTCAGTTCAGCAAACGGTGTTCAAGGTATTTTATTTACGTATAATAGTCACACTGAAACTTTTGTGTACCTTGAAGAACATGAAAATCATTAAAAATTCCTTCACAAACTGAGTTACAAATCTATGCACACTTAAAGGTCTACATGGAACCTTGACCTAATCTCACCTTCATTTTATTTCCTCTTGTAAAAACAATACTAAATGGTGATTTTAGGGTTTTACGTTTGATTAAGGAAATTTCGACAACATAACGGTACACCTATCCTAACCGTCCTGCACAAAAACATCATTTAATATCCACAATTCTTATGCTCCAATTTCAATCCAAATCACAATATTTAATCTCATAAAAGTCTCATTTCATCGTTTGAATGCATCACAATATCCTTGCGCCTTTTACATATTCCTTACCACTCAGATTACGTTGTGCTACTAGATAGTATCATTATGTACTCTTCACTTTTAAGCTGCAAAATACCATACAAACACTGTCAATTTACCACACTTCAATTATAACAATTATATAACTCCTTGAGATCTACTATATTGCCTATTGTAGCTGTAAATCTGATCTACTTCATATTGGTGTTTACATTGCAACTACCGTCAAAACACCACTTTTTTCTGTTCTAACTTCACCAACATTCTTGTAATAATTTATAAATTATTCTAGGACCAAAATTACATTGAATTGAGCATGGTTTCACCATGCCCTTCACTTAGCTGAAACGACTTCTCATGCCTACACACTTCATTTCTTCAATTTAAGCTTAAATTCATGTTCTACACATTGTCTACATTGATTCTACATCATTTTTACCGTGAACAACATCATAGTCATGCATGGTTGTGCTTGGCCGAAACCTTGAGGGAAGGATTCTCATGGTTTCAATTCAATTCAAGCTTAAATACATACTTAAACACCTTAAACACATCACAAACACCATTAAAATACCAAGAATTAAGCTTTCTCTCACCTATTTACCTTGGTCAAAACTTCAAGTGCTTGATTCACTTTGGAAATGGCTACTTCAATGCTTGGTTTGAAGATACGTTGCAGAGGGAAGGGAGATTAGCAAGTTTGCTTAAGGTTGTTTTCGATTTTACAATGTTTTCCTATAGTTTTGGTGACTTTCTCTCTCTAAATGAAGTTTTGTTAATGGAGGAGTGAGAAGAGGATGATAGTAGACAGCAATGGAAGAGAAGAAGACTAGAAATCTCTTTTAAATTAATATCTTATGTGGTAAATTACCAAAAAGCCCTTATACTTTCTAAAAATCCCCATTTTATCCTTTATGATTTAATTTCTATTTAAACATTCAGTCTAACCTCCAAAATATTTTATTCACTCATAAAATACATCTATCTAACTTATTCTAAACATTGATTAGACTTTTGGTTAAGTTCGACTAGTCATAAGGACAAATTTACCAAAATAACCCTAACCATCCAATCGCATAGTTTTTTAATAGTTTTGTGTGATTCAGTCTATCATTAAAATGGTGTGAATCTTCTTCACACAAGGATTCATATAAGATTATCAGTCGGTCAAAAGTCAACTAAGTTTAACCGTTATTCACGAAAGTTGTCCTAGCCTATGAACTTAGTCGTCATTTTCAAAATTGTTGCACATTTTTCAAAACATCCATAAACAGATGAGTTTGAGGTGCATATTCTTACCATCTCCATATTTGGTTCTAAATGTCTATTTTATGAAATTTCGTCCTTATCGAGACAGTAAAAGTCCAATAGGGCCCACAATTCAATTTTCCTTCATACCTACGAAACATAAGGCATATTGCAACAACTCGTAAGTACGTTACCATTTTTATTTGTATTGAAGTAAATATTTATTAATTTGAGATTATTTTGAAAATTTTTGACAGAATATTGAAGTTGAGGATATTCAAGCCATCTCGGTGAAATTTGGATATCAAGGGTAAAAAAAAAAAGGTAATTTTCGGCCTCACGACCTTGATTTAATGTTGACTAATACTAAAGGAGTTAGTGGAAGATTATGGAAAATAAATATGGAGTGTCATTGGTGATTTATTTAATAAATAAAGCAAATGAAGGTAAGAAATTTTATGGTTATAATAATAGGAGACATAAAAACAAGATACAATGATTATGTTTAAAGTGATAACTAAGATTTGGGGCATAATTATTTGCATGAAATAGAGAAAAAAAATCTCACTAAGTATCTCTCTTCTCTAAACTTAGGATTAAGATGACCCTATTAAATATAGAAACTCCACCCTTGTCCCATGCTACACCTTAGACTTGGTTGCATAAGATCCTTCCATGCAAATTTCATCCCACTTGTTTTTCTAACCATTCACAATCGGCAAAGACAAGAAAAGAGTTAAGGGTCTTGGTTCTAGCCAAGATAAAGGAGACTTGTGCTCTTGCTGCAACTAGTCAAGTAACCCTTAAGAATCTATGGAAAGTAGGCATGAAACATCAATGCATGCTTGAAGAGAGTCACGGCTGAAGGAGGAACCGAGAGAAAAGCAGAATTGGGGATACGGTTTCATAGGAGAAGAGGTAAGAACAAAATGTTCTTTGGATTCCTAACATGTAAACCATTCAGATTTTAAACTTATGTGTTTGCATGATGGAAATTCTATATAGAAAAGAAGAAAACACGATGTGCTTGGGAATTAGCTCTCAATTAAGGTCTAGCTTTAGAAATGGAAAATCCATAACATTGAAAAAAGAAGGATACTCAATTTCACGGCAAGGGTAAGAACAAGTTAGACCTCTTGGTCTTTGGTGCATGAGTTCTCTAATTTATATGTTAATGATCTTGCATGCTAAATTTTTATGAAGGAAAGTGAAAAGCAAAGGTTGGAAAGGAGTTTAGTTTCCACCAGAAGCAGAATTGGGGAAAGATTGATATTGATTTTTGTGAACTTTGAAGAAGCATTATTGCTGGAAATTTTGGGTAAGTGAGATACTATTCTGAGTTTACAATGTTTATTTACTAAGTGTGAAAATGAAATTATGATGAATTGAATCAAATGGTTGTAGTATGGATGAAGGATTTAATGAATTTAGGCATAATGTTCAATTCTGGAATTGGTGTTTTGTTATGGGTTGATATTAAAATATCCAGTTTAAATGTTATGCAGTGAAATAAATTCCTAAAAATTATAGTAGATAGACTTCTGAGTTAGGAATAATTCAGTTTTAAAATCACCTAATTTGGAGTTCTGTACCTTAAGTTATGTACAAATGAATACACGGCACTCTGCCAGAAAACGTGAATTCTAGTTTTGACTTTGAAAAATTGTAGAAAATAGCCTAGACGGAGTTAGGTTGCAAGCCTTACATTTTCAAAAAGGTACTTGAGTAATTGAGTTAGGATTATTATGGTTCTTAGTTTGCACCAATTGGATATTCCTATAATTAGATATGAGATAATTTGTGTAAATAGGTTAATGTTATACTATGTTTGAAAACTGCTGAAATATATTGAAAAATTTGGAAAACTGCTAAAATATAGTGAAAATTTGGAAAATTGCTGGTGTTGATCTAGGAAGAGTTAAATTATAAACCTTACAATTCTAGATAGGGAAATAAGTTACTTTTTAATCCATTTTTGTAAATTCTGGATTTGGAATTCTGTAGCTTAAGATATGTACAAATGAATGCAGAACACTCACTACAAGAGACAGATTTCCTAGTGTCAACTTCAAAAATGCATAGAAAATAGCACAGATTGAGTTTGGTTGCAAACCTTATATTTCTAGAAAGATAATTGAGTTAGTATTATTATGGTTTTCATTTTGCATAAATTGGATATCCCTGTACTGAGAAATATGATAGTTTGTACACTAAGGTTAGATGACCATTTTGTTTGAATGCAATTGTACATAAGGTAACTTTGTGGAATTGTTGGAAATGACTTAGAAATGATAAAATTGTGAAATTTACCTTTTCGAAAAGGAATTGAATTAGGCTTCATATGGTCTTAGATTCATAATTTTTGGATATTTTTGTAATTATTAATGTAAATTTTAGTGCACAAAAGTCAAGAAATTAATCTACCTAATATGCCAAAAAGGATAGAACTTTAAAAATTTATTGGGAACAGTAAGATTGAAATAGAAAATGAACCTTACACATGTAAGATTGAAATAGAAAATGAACCTTACACATCCAAATAGGGATTTAAGTGAGGTTTCATATAAAATTTACGATTCGACAATCAGACTCAAAATTTTTCGAATAAGGCTAGAACAGTACTGAAAGGTCTAATTTACATGTAAACAGTGGGGTCATGTAGTAACTTCTATTGCTCGACAAAAATAATCTAGTACGATTAATACAAATTCAAGGAACTAATATGTCATATAATTATTACTTATAGCTAATCCTCAAGCTACATAGCAATTCACGCTGAATTAGGAAAGGTGGGCCCAATACAGCAGTTGATGTATATAAGGGTAAGTGGAAGTATAAGTAGAAATTGCATGATCTAAATTATTTTATAAGTTCATGTTTTGATCATGATTTGATACCTTGATTTTTATGCAAAGTGTGCTTGATTGATTTATGTCATGATTTATTTAAAAGGACATGACGAATTGTAAAATCGTTACCCCAGTGTTGATTTGAGATGCTTGCATGCTCATAGAGTTTTGATTTATAAACTAACGATGCATGGTGCTTTAAAAGAAATAAAATTGATTTTAGCATTTTTTTCCATACATAGCCGAATGTGATGTTTTTATATAAAATTTTCACATGAATTTAACGGTCAAGAGAGGGGTAACAATGTTTTGAGATAAATGATATGTTTTTAGCACGCTGTGATTTTAAATCATGGTTCGAGTAGTGTTAGGATTAGATCCCTTCATGGTGATTTTGCGAGAATAGCACATTTAAAATTAGTAGAGCAAGTATTAGGTTTGGTCCTACCATAAAAGGATCCGTATATGGTTTGGTCTTGTTGCAAAAGGATCGGTATATATTTCAAGTACTGCCTGATCAACAATTTGGCAAACTTTTGTGCACATAAGTAGGCTCCCATAGAGGAACAGTTCCTAAAAAGGAACGAGTAGGTTTACTGATAGTGTTGCAGTGATCCGGTGTTTATGATATGAGCTTTAAACATGAGACTAATTAGTGCAACCTCACACTTTTACATATATGCTTGACATGTCTCTTGAAACGATGTTCTATTATGCTTTTGCAATCTATGATTTATATGGTTTATAAGCACATATATGGTTATGTTATTTCTAATGATATCATAGTAGACTTTAAATGTTATGATTGTGGGCCATGATTCATTGATTTCATGTCTAGTGATTTTTGATACCATTTATAACATATGATTTCTAAAGAACTGCATAGTGTTCTTTATTGTCGTTTTTGAAATGTAGGGTTTATAAAGGTATCATTAATTTTGTTTTTCATTTTACTACTTATATTATCCCTTCTGAGCCTTCTAAGCTCACTCCTTTCCTTTCTTCGTAGATTAGCTTTTGATAGTCCTGGGTGGACTACAGTTGGGTCAATGCTTCGAAACGCTTGGTAGTCAACGTGAGGTATCAATAGTGGCATTACATTTTGTTTGTACATATATGTGTGTATGTGTGTACATAGATTATGCAGTCTTGCACAGTATAGTAGTTGTATCCACGTTAAGCATGTGGGATGTATGATAGTGTCTTTATGTTGACCATGTAAGAGCTATGACATATCTTAAGGTACTTAATTTTGATAAAATATGTAATATATGGAGTAGCAACTTAATTGTATGTAATGGTGGTAGTATGATGGAGATATCTATTTACTATAATTATGAGATTTTGAGTTGCTTTGATGACAAATGCATTGTGTTTGGGGTTGCTATATAGTTGTGTTTTCTTACAGGAGGGTTAGGCTAGTTATAAGTCGTTATGCTACCGAATTTTCTAAGAAATCTATGACTTAGAAAGTGATTGTATTTATAAGCGAGGTTGATGAATCCAAATTTGTTATTGCTCATTAAATCAAGCTTGAATTAATGCCTATACTATACACACTCAAACGGAGTAAAGGATTCAATTAAAAAAAATTGGCCCTAACTTTTGACTTTTGTAGGTTAAAAAGATACATCAGGTCGTGACACATATAAATAGTTATAAGATATCGTATTTTCCTAACTTGCTTAACAATTTATAAACGTACTAGAAAATGTAACTCTAACATCCTCCCCACTTTAGGAAATTTAGTCCTCCAAATTTAGTTATATTGTCAGTCAAATAGCTCTGGATACTTTTATTTCATTAGGCTTTCTAGTTCCCAAGTAGCTTCTTTTAATGAGTGGTACTGTCAGAGAACCTTAACCAAAGGAATCATCTTAGATTGTAGCACTTTCTCCTTTCGATCCAAGATCCAATTCGGTTTCTCAAGATAACTCATATCCCCTATAATCTCCAGAGGCTCATACTAAATAACATGGTATGAATCTGGATAATACTTTTGTAGCATATATACGTGGAAGACATTATGTACCCCAGATAACTATGGTGGTAAAGGCAACCGATAAGCCACATCTCCCACTAGATCTAAAATCTCAAAAGTTTCAATGCAACAAGGACTCAATTTCCCTTTCTTCCAGAATCTCGTGATGCCTTTGGATGATAAAACTTTCAAGAATGCCAAATCCCCCATTGAGAACTCCAAATGTCGACATCTAGTATCTGCATAACTCTTCGCCGACTTTGAGCAGTCTTCAGTCTATCACAAATAACCTAAACATCCTCAAAAGCCTACTCAACAAGATTAGGAGCTAAAATCTTTCGATCACCGACTTCTTCCCAACTAATAGCGGAATGGCATCTCCTGCTATATAGAGCTTTATAAGGTATCATGTTGATACTAGAGTGATAACTAATATTATAGGCAAACTCTGCTAGTGGTAAATGATCATCCCAGGAGCCCTTAAACTCCAATGCACAAGCTCTCAACATATTCTCAAGCGTTTGAATCGTGTGCTCAGACTAACCATCAGTTTGCGGATGAAAAGCTATGCTAAAATTCAGTCAAGATCCCATGGCATCCTGAAAGTTCTCCTAAAAATGAGAGGTAAACCAGGAATCTCTATCAGAAGTAATGCTTAATGGAATTTCATGCAGTCTAGTAATCTCTCTGACATACAGATTAGCTAAGGCACTCATAGAATCTGTAGACTTAATAGCAAGAAAGTAGGCTGACTTTGTCAATCTAACAGCAATAACCCAGATCGCATCATGGTTTCTCTTGGTCCTTGGCAAACCCATGATGAAATCCATAGTGATATGCTCCCATTTTCACATTGGTATAGGTAGAGGCCAAAGCAATCTTACTGGTTTCTGATGCTCTACCTTTACCTGCTGGCAAGTGAGACACCTTGCAACAAACTCAGCAATGTCTCGCTTCATCCTAGGCCACCAGTACACTTTACGTAGTTTATGATACATCTTGTTACTACCTGGATGTAAAGTATACTTCGAGGTGTGTACCTCTGTTAAAATCAACTCCTTTAATTGTTTGTCCTCGGGAATACAAATCTGACCCTTGAATCTCGTAATATCGTTTGTGCTAATCTCATACTCTAATTGAACATCTAATTCTATTTGACTAACAATTTCAATACAATAAGCATCCTCCCTATAAGCATTCCTAATCTGATCCATTAAATCAGGCTCAATTCGAAGACCAACAGTCAAACTATATCTCTCAGAAAGAATGACATTCAGACTAAGACTTACAAACTGTTCCAACAAATCATATTCCTAAACCATCAAATAAGAAACCACACCCAAATGTTTCCTTCTCAGGGCATCTACCATGACATTAGCTTTTCCCAAGTAGTACAATATCTCGCAATTATAATCCTTGAGCAGTTCCATCCATCTACTCTGTCTCATATTCAACTCACACTGTGAAAACAGATGCTTGAGACTTTTATGATCAGCATATACTTGAAACTTCTCACCATATAGGTAATGCCACCATAGCTTCAAAGGAAACACCACGGCAGCCAGTTCCAAGTCATGAATGGGATAGTTTTTCCTATGACCCTTCAGCTGACGAGAATCATAAACGACCACTTTCCTGTTATGCATAAGTACACAATCCAGACCTAATGAGGAGGCATTATTATACACTTGAAAACCCCTTAAACCACTTGGAATGGTGAGGATTAGTGTTGTGATCAATCTGCTCTTTAGTTCCTAGCAATTGCGCTCACAAGCATCAGTGTACTCGAACATAATACCCTTGCGTGTGAGACACATTAAAGGAGCAGCTAATCTAGAGAAAACCTCAACAAATCAACAGTAATATCTTACTAGACCTAGAAAACTCCGAATCTCAGTTACTGACTTTGGTCTCTCCTATTGTGCAATAGCTTTTAGCTTAGACGAATCAATTGACACCTCGTCTTTAGACACCACGTGTCCCAGAAATGTAATTTGATCTAGCCAAAATTCACATTTACTGAGCTTAGCATACAGCTTCCGATCTCTGAGGGTCTGCAGAACAATATAAAGATGTTGCTTATGCTCTTCCCGAAACTTAAAGTACACAAGGATGTCATCAATGAAAACAATGACAAACTTGTGCAGATATAGTTTAAACATCTCATTCATCAGATTCATGAAAGCTACAGGGGCATTAGTCAATCTGAATGGCACAACTAGAAACTCATAATGGCCATACTGGGTTCTGAAGGTAGTTTTAGGGACATCTCCTATTGGGATCTTCAACCGATGATATCCTAACCTCAGATCAATTTTAAAAAATATTTATGCACCACTAAACTGGTCAAACAAGTCATCTATTCTAGGATGAGGATACTTATTCTTGATAGTAGTCTTATTGAGCAATCGATAATCAATGCAGAGTTGTAGGCTACCATTCTTTTTTTGGACAAATAGGACTAGTTCACCCCAAAGAGAAACACTAGGACGGATAAAACCCTTGTCCAATAACTCATGGAGCTACTTCTTGAGCTCATCAAGCTCTACTAATGCCATTCGATAAGAAGGCTTGGAAATGGGTTCAGCGCCGGGCACCAAATCAATGGTGAACTCTATCTCTCGATCCGAAGGAAGTTCTAGCAATTAATCTGAAAACACATATGGGAAATCCCTGATCATAGAAATCTCGTGTAACTCCAAACATTTCTTCTCCATATCCTCCACATAAGCAATGAATCCTTCAATAACAATATAATTTTCAGATTTCAATCTTAAGCAAATTTTCAACAAGATAATTTACATTCATTACTAAACAGAAGGCTTTATAATATAGTTTTCGAGAAAAGAGAAGGTTACATACTTAGCATAACAGTGTAAACTAACATGATTTGTAGATAACCATTCCATTCCCAAGACCACATCAAAATCGTACATATTAAGCACAATCAAGCTAGCTACTGTATCCTTTTCTCTTACCTTTAGTTTATAGTTATGGTACACTACATCAGTCATTTGAGATTCTCTAAAGGGCGTATAAATCTATAACAGATGCCCTAAAGGTTCAAGCTCTACTGTTATTTTGATAGCAAACATGAGGGATATAAAAAAATGCATAGAACCCAGATCAATTAATGCAAATGCATCTAAGTAAAAAATAGAGATCTAAATGACATTAGATTAAGTGTAAGTGGACTCTTTATCAATGGCATACACTCTGCCCTGAGTCACAGCCTTCTTCCCTTTCTCTGCGACTATAGCTCTCTTTGGCAGGGGTGGTGTAGTCTTCTGTGGCTCCTTAACTACTGTTACTAGCACTAGTACCTTATCATTAGGGCAATCCTTAACTAGATGCCTTGTCTATCCACATTAGAAACACGCTCTCATAGCCCAAAAGCAGGGTCTGGTACCATGCAACCTTCTGCACTTGTCACATCTCGTTATAGTACCCTTCTGTGTGTTAGTGGAGCTATCTGTAGCAACAGACTTAATAGATTGACCTCTAGTAACTTTACCCCCAATAACCTTGGCTTTCTTAGCCAGTCTCTTATCAGATCTGTCATCAGAACCCCACTTCACTTTTTTGTTACCCTTGCCTTTAGCTGGGGATCCAAACTCCACTTGATGGAATTCATAATCTTGCATGCACAATTGAGCTTGGCAGATAACCTCGTCATAAATGGATATGTCAAGTAGAGCTAACTTTACTCTGATAGACAGCCATAGGCTGGCCATAAAACTTTCAATTTTATACTCCTGGCTGTCTCTAAGTTAAAGTGACTCAATGCAATAAACTTGGAGTCATATTGTTCCCCTGTCACATTCCCTTGATATAACCGCCATAAGCTCCTATTCACCTTTAAACTTCGGCAAATCCAATTTTTTGAACTGTCTCAAAAGATTTATGTCACAGTCAATCATTAGATCAGCTCATTGAGGTGGTGGTGGTATAGGCTATGGCTGAGGCGCCAAAGGAACATTAACTTGCGAAGGAGGAGGTTGCGCCATTTCTGGTGCTAGTACTCTAACATTAGCATTATTACCAAAATTAGCTATTTGCTATAAACTCTGCAAACATGCACTCCAACATAAAGATTTGAGCATTAAGACTCTCAGGCTGAGAAGTGAGGGCGTGTTTTAAAAAGGGTTTAGGCGATGGTTTTGAAGATAGCTCCACCCGTTTTCGTGCCCTTTTTTGTCCAATATCCCTTTACCTATTGCTCATTCTGTCAAAACAGACATGAGAATCATTTTTAGTCACTCCAAACAATTACATATTCAGACAAGTACAGTACTATATGGGATGTAAATCAATTCTAACATAATGACACTAACAAACATCATACTAACTTTACTCGGATACCAATTGTCTTGTCACGATCTGTTTACCGAAAATCAGAACTAACTTTTTTCCTTTTAATTATAGTTGAATAGGTTGTCTGTTGTGTCTTCACTCAGATCTATCATTCATCAACTATTTATATTCCATATTTATTCAAACAATTCATTCTTTAAGATATGAACCATAAAATTTCGATTTCAATTATATATATATATATATATGAAATTCCTTAAATTTACATTCAGTACACTACAGTTTAGTTTTCATCCTATACACGATAATATACACAAAATAGTACTGTACAAAGGTAGTCCGAATATATAAAGGTAAAACAATATAACTCTATGGTGCTTAAGTAACCGCCTAAGAGATACTGTAGTCAAAATCCTCCTGTGCAGAGACAGAAACTATTGCAAGTAATCTGGGAGGAAAACAAGGGGGTGAGCTTACACCTAGTAAAAAATATATATAAAAGAGCTAATACTATACATATCTATATGCGTGTATCTTAAAGCATGCTCTTGCACTCAGAATCAATAACAATGCAGTATTTGAGCACTCTATCGAAGAAGATACTATAATGGGTTAGATAACTAGGCGAGTATGGAAGGATACTTTAAAGCACTTTACTTACCCTAGACTCTAGTTCCGACTATATGGAGTTTATCGAAAATTTCTTCGATCACGCAATTTAGTAGACACTCAAAAAACAGCATAGTAAACAGTTTTCAATAGATAATACAGAAATCAGTCTAATAAAGTAGTCCAGTGAACTCTCTGTAAACAGTGCAGTGAACAGTTTCAATAAACAATGTGGAAATCATTCTGATAAAACATGTCTGGTAAACACTCAAAAATCAGTATAGTAAACAGTACGATGGTGACCAGGAACACCCGATAGAATCATGCAATATAAGTATCCCAAAAGGGAATAATCGTAAGATATATGGCCATAGTCAAAAAGGGTCCACAAAGTACACAGGTCAGGTGACAGCTATAGGTGCTGAAGACGTGACTAAGGTCAATTAGCAACAGTAAACACACACACACACTCAAAGTAGCATGATATACCCAAAGGCTACTATAGGTCAACAGTCTCAAAATAGTTCATAAACTAATCGGAATCATTTACGAAGATCGATTCAATTAATCATATCTTCAGTCAGTTCATAAATCTTTAAAAGTAGTGACAACTGTAGTTTAAGTATAAAAATTCACCAAATATTCTCAGTTCAGCAAATTGTGTTCAAAATATTTTAGTTACGTACAATAGTCACACTAAAACTTTTGTGTACCTTGAAGAACATGAAAATCATTAAAAATCCCTTTGCAAATTGAGTTACAAATCTAGGTACACTTTAAGTTCTATATGAAACCTTGACCTAATCTCACCTTCATGTTATTTCCTCTTGTAAAAGCAATACAAAATGGTGATTTTACGTTTGATTTAGGAAATTTCAGCAACATAACTGTACTACCTATCCTAACCCTCCTGCACGAAAATATAGTTTAATATCCACAATTCCTATGTTCCAATTTTAATCCAAATCACAATATTTAATCTCATAAAAGTCTTATTTCATCATTTTAATGCATCATAGTATCACTACGCCTCTTACATATATCTTTTACAACTTGGATTACGATGTACTGTCCAATAACACTAGTATGTACTCCTCACTTTCGAGCTGCAAAATACCTTACAAACACTGTCAATTTACCACACTTCGGCTATAACAATTATATAACCCCTTGAGATCTTCTACATTGCCTATTACAGTTGAATCCAATTTACTTCATACCGATGTTTACATTGCAACTACCATCAAAACACCTTTTTCGATTCTAACTTCACCAACAATCTTGTAATAAACTATATATTATTCTAAGACCCAAATTGCATTGAATTGAACAAGGTTTCACCATGCCCTTCACTTGGCTGATACTGCTTCTCGTGCGTAAGCTCTACACATTGTCTACATTGATTCTACATCATTTTTACATTGAACAACATCATATTCATGCATGGGTGTGCTTGGCTGAAACCCAAAGGGAAGGATTCTCATGGTTTCAATTCTATTCAAGCTTAAATACATGCTTAAACACCTTAAACACATCACAAACACCATTAAAACACCAAGAATTAAGCTTTCTCTCACCTTCTTTGCCTTGGTTGAAACTTCAAGGGCTTGATTCACTATGGAAATGGCCACTCCAATGTTTGGTTTGAAGATATGTTGTAGAGGGATGGGAGATGAGCGAGTTTGCTTAGGGCAATTTTCGGTTTTACAATGTTTTTCTTAGGGTTTTGGTGACTTTCTCTCTCTAAATGAAGCTTCGTTAATGGAAGAGTGAGAAGAGGATGATAGTGGATGGCAATGGAAGATAATAAGACTAGAAATCTCTTTTAAATTAATATCTTATGTGGTAAATTAGCAAAATGCCCTTATACTTTCCCAAAATTCCTATTTTGCCCTTCATGATTTAATTTCTATTTAAACAACCAGTTTAACCTCTAAAATATTTTATTCACTTATAAAATATATCTATTTAACCTATTCTAATCATTGATTAGACTTTTGATAAGGTTCGACTGGTCATAAGGATGAATTTATCAAAATAAACTTAATTATCCAATCGCATAGTTTTTTAACAATTTTATGTCATTCAGTCTATCAGTTAAAATGGTGTAAGACTTCTTCACACAAGGATTCATATAGAACTGTCAATCAGTCAAAAGTCAACTTAGTTTGATAGTTATTCATGAAAGTTCTCTTGGCCTATGGACTTAATCGTCATTTTTGAAATTATTGCACACTTTTTCAAAGCATGCATAAACAGATGAGTTAGAGGTGCAAATTCTTACCATCTCCATATTTGGCTTTAAAAATCCATTCTATCAAATTTCATCTTCATCGAGACAATAGAAGTCCAGTGGGGCCCACAGTTCAGTTCTCCTTCATACCTAGAAACATAAGGCATGTAAACAGTTATGAGATATCGTATTTTCCTAACTTCCTTAACAATATATAAAGGCTAAAAAAATGGGTGATATCTCTAAGATGAGGTGCTAGAGGTCCCTGGCCTTTATATGGTCTAATATACCCATATATTAGTTAGGGGTGTAAAATGGGCAGGGCGAAGCAGGCGCGAGGCAAGTCTTGTGGATACGGGTTTTTAAACAAGCTAAATTTTATTGCTCGGTCCGTTTTTAATACAAACCAACCCGACCCACGAGCCAAGTATTTTTTTAATAAAAAATAATAAAAATAAAATAAAATTTAAAAATCATTAAAATTCATATATAAATACAATCTAAATACAATTACAATTCACTTACAATATTTTAAAATAAATAATTACAAACTTGAAAAGCCATAATTTGCTATTAAACATTAAACTTTTTCCAACATCCTTTTTTCACTATCATATATTTAATGTCATGGTTTGAATTCAAAGTAAAATTATACGAATTCATTTTTTTGTTAGAATACAATAAAATCATGTCATGTATTATTTTGATCGAAAATAAAAATTCATTAATAATATAATTAAAAACTAATTATATATAAAATTAAAAAGGACCTAAACGAACCGACCTGCACAGATTGTCGGCCCGCGGGGGCCAATCTGTTTAGGCCCATTTTTAAATAGGCCTAAAAAAAAAAAGAGGGCCCTTGGAGAGCCTACGGGTTTATCAGATTGACTCACGCCCGTTTTACACCCCTAATATTAGTTAGCACTCTATATTAATAAAGTTTTACACATTCTTGAACTTATATTTATTTGTAATCACCGTTATATAATTAGTTGCATGCCTTAAGGGAAGCATGGAAAGAATCAAACCTTCCAAACATGCTTAAAAAGGATATATATTTATACATATATATATATATATATATAAAACACAAATTCAATCCCATAAAACAATTATTGACTCTTTAAAATAATTACATCCACTTATCAAGTATATTCATTATTTTTTGAAACACAATGGATACGAAACATTTTCAAGTTCAAAGTTCCAAATCAATCTTATATAGAGATCATCTGCATGAACCGTCTCAACCATTTTCCTTTCTTGGTATATTAGTTATTCTATAAATAAACTTACATGTATCAATGATGTATCTGCCGTGGCAATGACCCTTTCCGCATCACCATAAAAATAAAAAAAATATTAAAAAAAAAAGATAGGACAATTTCAAACATACACAACACCAAGAAACACGAAACGGCCTCCATTTCCCCTAAAATATCACTGTACAAGTAGCCAAAGTTTACTAATTCATTTTCTTTCCACAATAAATTATCTTCTTTTATTTCCATTGACTTGCTTTCTTTTTTTTTTTTTTTGGTTACAAATTGACTTGCTCTCTTTAAATGCTTCTTGTCCCGTTTTATTCATTGCTGGATACAATAATAACGCAACTAATTTCTTCTTCATCCACCTATAGTTTCCTTCGTTCTCTCGCTTTCATCTTATTCTGTACTATCATTCGAAATTCAGCATGGACTCATCGTATTTTTCTGTGAGTAAATCACCTAAGAAAGAACCCCAAGTCCCTCGTCCAGCACCATTGAAGGTCCATAAAGGCTCGCACAAGATCAAGAAATCTCCGTTGGCACCACAACAAGTTCAACAACAACCGACGCAGACAAGGCCTCCAGTTATCATCTACACCGTGTCACCAAAGGTGATCCATACAAACCCTAGCGACTTCATGAACCTAGTCCAACGCCTTACAGGCTCAACATCATCATCGCTTCCACCATCAACATCCAGTCACACCAGCGGTGCAATCTCGCCGGAGGCGAGGTTTGCTACTACTGAGAAGACAAAGTCACCGGAAGGGAAAAAGCAACCAATTATTAGTGAGGAAAACTTTGGATTCGTTGAAGGAATAGAGATGAATCAAGGGGTTGAAAGGATAAGTGTCGTTCCGGAGATTTTGTCTCCAGGGCCGATCTCACTGCCTTCAATATCACCAAACTTCTTCTCACCATCATCTGATCCAAACTCAATCTGTTTCTTCCATGATCCGAGCGCTGTCCGACATGGAAACAAAAATTTCATAGACGGTAGTTACATCCCTACTCCTTCAAGCTTTAATATTTCACCTCATCTACCAACATCTCCCAGTACTTCATCAATAGACCTTTGCAATAATTACTTTGACCTTTAAATTTTTTTTCTTTTAGCAAGAGATAGAAATAGAAATCATTATCCTTTGATTTATGCGGTTTTGCAATCAAAAGGAGATGTTCGTTAGAGTTGTGGATTTCATTTTTCAGCAACTTAACTGATACTGAAGGTGGACTAAAGTGCAAATTTAATGTTTATTTTGGTAGGTTTGCTAGATAAAAACTTCTTAATGGACTTATCATTTTGGGTTTATATATAAAGCTTTGAATAATGTATAGTTCTTATATACTTCTCGTGCATCATATACAAATTTTATCTTTTTTATTCTTCTTCTGATTTTAATTTGGTGCGCCACCTAATAAAGCAATTCTGGCTCAAAATTATTGTGATACCCTTTTTTTTCTTTTTTCTTTTCTGATACAATTTTTTTCTCATATGTAGCACCATGTTCACGTAATTTGAAAGCATTACCATTAAAAAAAATTTTCTTGCAGTTTATTGCTTCATTATTTTTCTTCATTTCTTGCAAAAATTGTGTTTCTAGCTTTGAAAATGTCACATTTTGATGAGTTTAAATTTTGTTTAGTTACTGTCATCAATTTAATTTTTTTAAGCTTGACAGATACCATAAATCAAGTACAGCAAAATTGCAGCATGTTCTAGTTCATTGCCATTCTTAGTTTCGTATACAATGAATATATTGCTTAAGTTAGGCTGACCAGGAAAAGAAAAATCAAGAACAAAATTGTAGTAGGGCAATTTGACTACACTTATTTTTCAAAAAGAAAGCATTTTAAGTGATCAAGAAGACTCACAAACACACACAAAAAAGGATTACTAATGTTTGGATAAATTGAATCTACAATGTTAAGTACAAAACAGTTTTAAATTATGATAAATATTTATTAAAACAAGAGTTCGTTTAACTTGACTTAAATTAAAGGAATTGTTTTCCTTGGTCAAGAAAAATGATAAAAAAAAATAACAAAATAACATAAAACCCATTAAAATAAAATAAATTAAATTAAATTAAATTCAAGATATCTATTAAGGCTTTCTTAGTTTCTTTGGTTATTGTTTTTACTTCTTGATTTTTGTAATTTATCTCTTGTTTTTAATTTATTTTTCATTTTTGTTATTTTTAACTGTCAATTTTAAAAAAGGCAAAATATAAATAATAAAATATCAACCAAAACGTAAATTTATAAGCTTGCATCATCTACAGAAAATACCTCCTCACTTACACTTGCACACATACACATACGTTTATTCATAGACAATACAAACACATATAAATGAAGATATTAATTGTATGTATAATTTAAGGATAATGCTTTGATACTTCTTAAATCTGGTAAATTCCAAGTCAATATTACGAGTTTCTTTTTTCTTTTATGATTAACAATTTCTTACATAATAAAAAAAAAAGATTACTTTTTACTAGAAAAAGTAACTAAAACAGGGAGCGAGGGAGAGTGATTCAACATACAATTAGGTTGGCCGGCTCACTCAAAGTTCAATAATTAAAACAATCTTAAATTTCTGAGCTTGTTTCCTACCCATCATTCCATGATTTCATCTGTTGATATATGTTTAGTACTTAAAGATCAAAGCATTTCTGCGCAAGGTATTGAAAAATATTAGTTATACATCATGATTATTTTAAGACGATTAATTAATTTAATTATAATTAAGAACAATGTCACAAAAGTTATACCTCCAACTTAACTTCAACAGAGCAAAACAAAACCTTAGATTCAAGTGCATAAGGTTTGCCCCTAGAAGACCAAGATTTTATATATCATTCTAATATAATTCCGGGATCACAAAGTCAAATATAACACTTTAATTACTGAATTAATCTTTTTATAATTTTTTTAAGGCAAGTACTTTCTTGATGATCTGGTTGGGTTACAGTAATATCGGCCCAGGCCCCAGAATAGCAGGACAAACCAGAAGCTGAATACAAAAGTCAAACAAGATGCTAAAAACAAAAACAGCTAACCGAATTCACACCCAAACAAACAGCAGTCCACAAAGCCTCCTTCAATTAAACTAATCAAGTGAGCCTAAAAACAATGAAATAAAAATTGGTTTAAGCACGGGGGACGAAAGCACATCATATTCCTCCAAGCTAAGACGCCACTCCAAAATATGCATCCATAGCAATTTTATTGTTTTTCAATCCATTAGTGTTCAAAGTAAATCCAAATCTAAATTTGGTAATTGAGTTTTTGTAATTGCAAATTGATATCTTATATCTTAAGAACTACATTAAGCTATTAATTGGATTTGAATCTTAAAATGCTAATCACGATTTTGAATAATTTTACATGGATTTTAATTGATTAATTGCTTTGCAATTAGATTTGTAAGCATGAATATTGCGTTGAATTTTAGACTGGATTAATTTTTACTCATACTTTTGTTTAGGGCCATTTTTGAGTCTGGATTAGTAATTGAATGGGTTTTAAACCCAAATTTGGTTTTTATTATTTCTGTTCTCATTGTTAATATTATTATTTCTTAACTAGGAAGCTACCTGCACTTAGTTGCAATTGAAAAATTAAAATTAATTTTGTATGCTTAAAATTTTTTGGTCAGATGATTAAAAAAATTAAAAATTATAATCTTACGCAGACAATTTATTGTTGAATTATTAAAAAAATTATGACATATTATAAGACTTAAGTTTTAATTCAAGTTTAAAAAATATTTTTTATATTTAATTATTAAATTATTTAGAAATTTTGTAAAGGGATATATTTATCTCATTTTGAAATTTGGACCCAAATATTTTTAATAAAAAATTTATTTTACAAAATATTTATATTCTCTCGAATTTTTAATCATTTAAAAATATTATATATTATATTTTATAATTATTAATATATGTTTTACAGAATATCTGTATTCTTCTTATTATTTTTATTAATTATCATTTATCTAACAAACTAAAAAACTTCTTAATTTTAATAATAATTAATTATTATTTTTAAGATAATTCAAAATTATTTTTTATTGAAATAAATTGTAAGAACTTCCTTACATTTTAGTAAAGTTGATTATATGATTCTTCAACTTAAAAAAATATTTTCAATTTGTTATTATAAATTCTAAAATGATTTTCATCATTGGAGATTTTTTAAATAATGATTTTTGTTATTAATTTTAAATTAAAATATATATTTAAAAATTAAATATGTTTGTAAAAGAAAGTCTAATAAAATTAAACTATTTAGGTTTTTTATTGACCTTGTTTACTTAAAATGAATATTGTGTAAGTATCATAAACGTGATGCTCAAGAACCCATAGGAATTTATTTTAATTTATTAAAATAAAATTTTGCAAATTTATCTCTCCAAAACAAACTCTTAACCAAATTATTTAAAAAAAAAACAAAAAAAAAACACACCAATCATTGCTCTAACCCGTAAAGTAGACATTAATTCTAGGGAGATTTATTTAATATATAGGTATAGATTTTTTTTTAAAATAATAAGTATATATATTCTTTCTTGTTTTTATTTTTTTGTTCTTAAAAATATTTCTGTTCAAATTTATAAAAGAATAAAATTCATTAATATTTTTTTCTTAATTTCATTCTAAATTATATTATTTTTAATGTAATTTTTTTAAAAAATCAAAAATGAAATAAAAAATTAAAACATATATATATATATATATATATGTATATATATATGTCACAAAACCAACAACATTTTTAACTCACAACCTTCCAATAAGGAATGACAGGTATTAAACATTAACCCCACAGGAAAATTCTTTTATATATTGTATGGTATTAAAAAATCAAAAAAGAAAAAGAAAAAACTTGTAAAAAATTCAACGATTGGGTTCAAGAAAATCAACAAGGAAAACTAATGAAGTTTTTTTTCTTAAGATCAAATCTAAGCAGATATTTTAGATGAAAATCATATCTAAGACCCGATCTCTGAATTAAACAAGTTTTCTAAATTAATTGGATTTATATATGATGTATTGAGAGTATATTTTCTCTATACACTATCAATGCATAATAGGTTAACATCTCATCAATAAGCTCTCTTGAGCAAATTAAAAAAAATATTTGTATTTATTTTTTAAGGGTTTGGTATTTTTTTTAATTTACTTATTGATAAAATGTCAATTTTTGATGCATTAACAGTGTATAGAAACTATACACTATCAGTGCATCATATATTAACCCAAATTAAAATTCCTAGTTTTTTTGTATAAATGGCCACTGTTAAGAATAATGGGAGATCATAAATGAAGAGCATTCTTTCAAAAAAACTAAGGAAGAAAAGTTTTTTTTTTTAGTTTCAGGAAGCAAAAACATCTAAACCCCATTTTGCGGAGAAGAATGTTTACAAAATGTTTTTTTTTTTTTAAGAAAACACAACACCCATGAACAAAAAACTAACGCATCCAAAGAACCTAGCTAACACCCAATAGCCAAGCACAAATACAGCAACCAAACAAAACTAAAATCAAACTCAAAATCCATAATTAACCGAATCCCACAAGCAAACATCATATAAGAGCTTGTTAGGGAAGAGAAAAATTTGTCAAAGTTGTTGCATATATTCATTCATGTCTGTTCATTACATTCTGGAATATATAGCATTCCAGCAGTACATGTTTTTCCTCTCTGTTAAACTATTATCATACTAATTAAAACTATTACTAACATATGATGATTAAAACTGTTAAGCTAAACGACTACGTTTAAACTTCAATACGTTTGGTCCGTAACAATACCCTGCCCTTCAAAACATCCTTGTCCTCAAGGATGAAGATTGGTGAACTTGTTCCTCTTCAGCCAATGTTGCCTTTGTAATAGTTAGGAATTTGTTGACAGCAACATCTCGTGCCTCCATACTAAAAGAAATGACATTAAGCATAAATAACTCTTGAAAGTTCCCCTGAAGTAAACCACCCTGAATTGCTGTTCTCATATTCACTCTTTTCTTGAACTCTTGCCAAAGCTTCCTGAATTTGCTTCTTGTTCTTTGGTTACAAGTGTTATCCCTCCCATAAGAAGAGCCTTCTTTCTAGCCCAGGTTTTGAAAGTGCTATGCTTAAAGACATGTCCAAATGATGATGAGGTTGATCATGGCTCTTGGTCTGAAGCATGTTTCAAACGCCAGCTATTACTACCAACTTAATGCCCAGTACAACCTTTAATGAACCAAAACATTGTCTTCGCTCTACATCATCCAAGATATCATCATGGAGGAGCTTAGCAACAAGAATCATCTTCCTAATTTCAGCTATAGACTGCTGTCTTGTACCTAAATCAATAGTCAGTGTATCTCTTACACCACTCGCAAATGGTTCTGGTATATAAGCATTCAAAGTTGTAGCCATCAAAAGCAAAATCATTGGATGAATTCTCTTCCTTTCCATTCCTATTTTGGAGTACTCAGCAGCTGAAGCAAGCTTAAGAACCTCAACAACCCCCATAGGTTGTAATTTGTTAGTGAGAAGTGGCAACTCATTAGTAATAAGTGAAAAAGAGTCAAGCTTTTCCTCGATTACAGAACTACTCTGAAGAATTTTCCATAAAGGGTCAAGCAATAGAGGCAAACTCCAAAGTAAGGTTTTTCTACCACCACAAAGGAATTGAGAAGGTTTGGTTGAACGAAAGAGAATTAAACCACACATCTTTCTGAAAGTTGTAAAAATCTAAGAAAATCATATACTGTCCAAATTGATGAAGCTCCTCAAGTGATTGCAATAAGAGCTACTTGTGGAGTACTCTGGGACTCCAAAACTAAAATTAATTACTGCACCATCGATCTCTTCATTAACAATTATTTTATGGCCATCACAAGTTCCTTGAATATGTAAAGCTTTGAGCCAAATTAAATCTTTCAATTTCAAACCTCCATCTCCTTTCACAGATTGAACAGCAACAATAATTCCTTCAGTAACTGGTTTCCTTCCTTCTGTTATTACATTACTCCTCCATAATTCCATTACCAAAAGCCTAAACCTATAATGGTCACTAACAACAACAAATTTGTTCTCACAAACATCAAAATCAAATAACCTGTGTGAATTCAATGAAATAGTGCATGGATTACCTACTTTCTTTCCCACGTAATCCTCAAACAGATCATGGCAGACAACCGCTTTGTTGCTTTTCGATAAGTAGATCACGGAAGATAAACTCCTATCATCACCGTTATTTTTCTCCATGAAAGCACTCTGTATCCATTTCTTGGGTGGATCCAAAGAGTGGATTGAAGGAGAGAGCATCACTGCCTTGATCTGATCTTGATCACGTAGATCCCACTTCCAGAAGGAAATCTAGTTGCAGTTTTCAAGCTCATCTAATTTCTGGCAATCCAACTCTGACCTTGAATCAATAACTTGGTCATCATAAGGAGGAATCCAGCCAATAACAGAGCCAGATTCATTCTGTTTTATGCCCAACATCAAACCATCATTTTCCTTTTCTTCCTCTTTTTTATCATCAACAACATTAGAGTTAAAATCTTCTGATGTTAAACCACTAACTACACCTTTATTTTCAAATTTTACAGATCTGAGAGAAGCCCTCATTTCATCAAACATCTTGTCTACTCTTACCATCATTTCCACGATCAACTGTCGTTGCTCCACCGACCACTGAGCAATCATCGATACACCGTTTGCCATAGCCAAGAATCGACGGCTCTGATGCCAATTGTCACAATCCTTACCGAAATGATGATGAAATTAAGAGAGGAGGATAGCAGAAGGGAAGAACAGAAGAAGGTATAGAGGCCAGAGGTAGAGAATGATGTAGAAATTAAGAGAAGAAGATATTAGAAGAAGATATAGACCAGAGTAACTTGAGAGAAAGAGTTTGTTAGGGAAGAGAGAAATTTGTCAAAGTTGTTGCATATATTCATTCATGTCTGTTCATTACATTCTGAAATATATAGCATTCTAGCAGTACACGTTTTTCCTCTTTGTTAAACTATTATCATACTAATTAAAACTATTACTAACATATGATGATTAAAACTGTTAAGCTAAACGATTGCATTTAAACTTCAATACGTTTGGTCTGTAACAACCCTCTTTGTTTTCACTACTCGCCCTCTCTTATTTTCACTATTTATTACTTTTCACTATTCTTTTTGTTGTTTTTTTCTCACCAAGCTTTTTCCCTCTCCATTGACTTCTTTTCCCTTGCAGTATTCACCATGATTTTTTTCCTATATTATTGATGTTCATTACAGTTCACCAAGTGATTTTTTTTTCCTCTTTTTCTTATTTTGTAAAGAAGCTAACAAACCCCTTAAGCTGCGTTATTATTCATCCTACCTATCTTTACTATTTAGTACTGTTCACCAATTTTTTTCCCTTTTTCCTTTCCATCAAGTTTTCCTTTTTAGTTTACTTTTTTTCCCTTGCATTGTTTGCCAAGGTCTGTTATTGTTCATCAAGGGATTTTTCCCTATTCTTTTCTTGTTATGTAAGCTTTGGGGAAAAAATTAAATAATAAAATAAATAATAAATAATAAGCAACTAAGAATAAAAAATAATTAAATAAAATAATAACAAATTTTTTTGAGGAATAATAAATAAATAATAATACACTTAACTTTGGAAAAAAATTAAATAATAAAATAAATAATAAATAATAAGCAACTAAGAATAAAAAATAATTAAATAAAATAATAAAAAAATTTGAGTAATAATAAATAAATAATCATAAACTTAATTTTGGAAAAATTTTAGGAAAAAAAGCAAGCCCACATGTAAATTTTTTTACGAAAAATAAATAAATAATCATACAGTTAACTTTGAAAAAATTTTGGAGAAAAGCAAATTTTGGAAAAAAATAAAATGATAAAATAAATAATAAATAATAAGCAACTAAGAATAAAAAATAATTAAATAAAAGAATCATAAATTTTTTGAGAAATAATAAATAAATAATTGTACACTTAAGTTTTAAAAAATTTTGGAAAAAAGCAAGTCCACATATAAATTTTTTGAGGAATAATAAATAAATAATCATCATACACTTAATTTTGAAAAAGTTTTGGAAAAAGCAAGCCCACATGTAACAGTTTGCCATGACTCATTTTAACCAAGGGTTTTTTTTTTTTTCCTTTTTTACCTCACCATGTTTATTTTTTTACCTTTTTTTTCTTACACTGTTCACCAAGCGTTTTCCACCCAATATTTATTTCTTTTTTGCTTTGTTGTAAAGATTTTCGTTCAAAGACTCGATCACTAGATGAATTCGAAAAAAAAAACACAAAAAAGAATCGCCACCAATATTTTAGCCACCTAAAAATATTTATATTTTCAATAAACTCTTAAAAGTAATTAAGTTTTATTAAAAAGATAGTTTTCGGTCTTCAAAAACAAAGCTTGGGCTCGAGAGTTTGGTTACACGTGAGGAAGGATTAGCACCCCCCACAACGCCCGTTAAAAACAGTACCATTTAATCATATATTATCCTTTGATCTTAATAAAATGGTCTTAATTAAACATTTGAAAAAAAAAATCTCCATTTATTTTGAACTCATTTTTTATTTGTTTTATTTTAAAACCACTTAATTAAAAAAATTTCATTTATTTTGAAACCATTTAATTATTTATTTATTATTTAAAATATTAAATATTATTAATTTTTTATATTATTTTTAAATTTTATTTTTTTTATTTGAAATAAATGAGAATCTTTTATATTGAAAATTATTCTGAAGTACCCCAATATTTTTGGTAGCATTTTGGATAATTTTCTCACCTAGAGATTTCTTAAGAATCTTACTTGCGATTTCTATGGAATCTCATCCTCGGGAGATTACACTTATTTTGGAATTTCATGAATAGAGATGATACAAACAAAATATAGATGTTGCACATGAGAAATTTATTGTTTTATTTTATTATTATAATTTTTTATATTTATATTATTACTTTTGAAATTTATTTATTTTATAAAATTTTATTTTTATTAAAAAATCATACTAAATATTCCAATAAGCTGGTAACATCTAGCAAATTCTTCTCATCTAGAAATCAGTTAGGAATCACTAATTGTAAATTCCGTAACATCTTATTATAAGAAAATCTTTTAAATTTTTATATTTTCATTTATTCATTTAAAATTTATATTTATTTATTGATTTAATTTTATTTGTTTTATTATTTATTATAATTTCTTTAAGAATAATTTATTTTATAAAATAAAAAAATCTTAATATCAAAATAAAATTACTTTAATGTTCCAATAAGCTGATAAAATTTAAGTACTTCATTTTGACTCTAAGGATTATCAAAGAATCACTACTTGTGATTTTTAAGAAATCACCTCATCGGAAAAGACCTTTAAATTTTATTTATTTATTTTTACTTTTTTTGTACTTATTTTATTTTTTATATTTATAAGAAAATTTTAATATCGAGATAAAACCAATTAAATGTTTCAGTACGCTGGTAACATCTATTTACTTTTCTCAATTCCTTAAAACTATTGGTTCCTTAAAACTATTAGAGAAGCACTACTTGTGATTTCTTCAAAATCTTATCATTGGAAATTAAATTTATTATTTTTTATTGATATTTATTATTCATTATTTCATAAATGTTATGATATTTAATTTTTTTTGTTTAACAAAATTCTTTTATTACTATTTTCTACCTC
Organism: Heritiera fomes; assembly: GCA_032173925.1. Classification (NCBI taxonomy): domain Eukaryota; kingdom Viridiplantae; phylum Streptophyta; class Magnoliopsida; order Malvales; family Malvaceae; genus Heritiera; species Heritiera fomes. Next base: position 20,403,313 of record JAPDPM010000016.1, on the reverse strand, counting down.
ATAATTTTTGTGTTTTAAAATTAATTTGTCTTAAATAAGTATTACTTTGAATAAATAAATCAATTCTAGACTAAAATTATTTAGAATAAAACAAACAGTTTAACAAATATAAACAAATTATATATATTAAAAAAAACATTTTATACCTTTAGTGTCTAAACACACCGTTTTGACCTTCTTCCTCCTTTCTCCACTTTATGTTCTGCACCTATACTCTTCTAACAGCAGCTCCAAGCAACTCCATGGTGGCAGGCAAAGGCAATGAGGCTGGTAGCAACACAGGGGCAGTTACAACACCAACAGGATTCTTCAAGGCAACTTCTCTATGTTTTTTCTAAACCTGCAAGGATGTACGCAACAAGCAACACAGTAGGGGCATCACGTTGAGCAATGTGGCAGCAGCAAGCTTCGATGGCGAGGATGATGGCAGGGGCAATGATGAAAGGTGAGATGATAGTGGTGGATGGGTGCAAAGGGCAGCGTGCTGGATGAGCAGGGGAGATGACGCGCAAACTGAGTAAGGGATGGTGACAACTAATGCAGCAATGGACACGAGTAGCACTGTCAAAATGGGTCGGCCCTAACGGGCCAGGCCATAAATGGGCAGGGCCAAAAAGCCCTTTTGGTTAAATGGGCCTAAAAATGCAAGCTCATATCCGACCCTAAAGGCTAGAGGGCTTAAATGGGCTGGCCCGTATAAGAAATTAAAAAAATTAAATTTTATATTAAAATCCTATTTTTACTAAATAAACAAAGTAAAATTTGAAATAAATATTAAACAAACATCAAATAAATTCACATCAAATCCATCAAGTATTCAACATCATTTGAACATTACATATTAATAGTTTAACAAGCATAATATAAATTGTTTTAACAAACCTAGATACTGAAAAACATGTCTCAACAATATTAAAAATAAAAAACATGATAAATAGATTCATGTCTATCCATCTCCTCCATAGTGTCAATCACATTCAATCAATTCTTTTTCAACTTTGCCATTTACAAATATAAATAAAGAACAATATAAGAACTCACAAAAATTAAACTTATGAATTGATTAAAAATTGTCAACTAATTAATAACATTACTTTCAAAACCAAGAATCCAATTTTGGATGCAAATGAAAGTTTTCACATTCTCATGATTTAAAGAACTTCAATACTTATTTAAAACACAAAAACCAATACTAAAGAAACTTTCCGATGTTATTGTTGTTATTGGAATGCTTAAGATATCACAAGCTATACTTGCAAGCTTTGAAAATCTTGGCTTATGATCTTTCTACCATTGCAACACATTTAAATTTTCAATTATGCGACCCATAATCTTTAGTTCTTTCAAATAAAGATCTAATTGAGATTTTAGTTCTTTTACTTGAATAGTTTCAAATCTTTTGAAAGCTTATATCCTTGGACATTTTAAAATAAATTAATTGTCATTACAAAAGAGAATTTAAAATAAAGTATATACTTAAAAAACAAAAATGAACTTACATCACTGTGAGACCCAATTCTATTACACTATACACTATACGTTGTAAATTATTAATAGTGGAATTAAATAAACATTTAATGTGAATTTCCACTCTCAAATTGGAATTATTGAAATTATAAATTATAGTATGGTGTATATGATTTGAAACAAATATTAAAGAATAAATTAAAGATATAGAATAAATAAAGAAAAAAAATATGAGTCAAAAACCGAGTAACGAGTTGGACTACACGCCATTTTAATTTCTGCTCCACAACTGCTCGGTTGGATTCATTATTAAGAAAGGAAAAGAGTCAAAATTTGAACAGAAACTTAGCTCCACCGCCTCCTCCTCTTTGCTGCTACTTCATGCACGTGTAAAATCAATTAAAGAAAGGAAATGATGAAGAAGAGATGTTAGTTAGCTATGTGGAAATTAACTATTGGATGAATAATTATAAAAGAAGATAACAATGGGCTGAAAATACTGGTTTAAACCAGAAATTCTGGCTTGTTTACACGAGCAAAACCGAATTGCTCTGCTGCAGCTCATTCCTTCTTCCATTTTCTCATGTTCCCGTCGTCTCCACTACGCCACAACCTCATCTTCAAACTTTATTCTACTAAGCTTTCTTCCTTAACCTTGCTTTTCATCATGAAAGCTAGAAGTATAGAGGGGAAGGCTGAACGTAAAGAACAGAATCAGATGGGAAGCTTGTTTCGATTCAACAATGGTGAAGGTAAGATGATTTTGTATGTGTTACTTGATATTTGTGATGGCCTTAGTGTGCTCATGGCTGAGATGAGGTGTTTAGGAATTAAAGAAAAAGAAAAGAAAAGAAAAGAGAAAAAGAAAGAAGGAAGAAAAAGAAGGAAGAGAAAGAAAAAAAGGAATTTCGAGAATTTCGAGAATTCTCGAGAATTCGAAAATTATGTGAAATCTCGAGAATTACGAAAAATCCCGAGAATTACGAAAATCGGTAAGAAATCTCGAAAAGTATTAAATTATTTAAATAATTTATTTATTTAAATAATTATGGAAAAATTCTAAAATTTAGAATTTAATTTCCAGAAAATATCCTCGATGACCTAGCCGATGGAATCGGGCGAGGTGAACACGGGCGCGACCTTCGAGAGGCAGTCGCCGACCCGAAACAGGTAAGGGAGACATGTGCCGTCTGTAAGGATATTCGGCCATGTTTTTAAATTGCATTTAATTTTTAAATGCTATCGATAATTATCGGTTTATAATGTGGTGATTTATCGGTTTTAAATTGTGGTGAAATACTAGTTGAGAAATATAAACTGTATTTTCTGTGCAGGAGGCTAGCTAAATCGGTAGCCGTTATACTGCCGAAAAATTATCGAAAAATTACTGAAATTTACCGAAAATCACCGAAAACCAAAATAAAAGATTTGATTTCACGTGAATCGATTTTCGGGTACAAAAATCGAGAAATTGAATAAATTTCATAAAACATGAATATACATGTGAGCCTTATAGATATTTGATTTACGGTGTTTAAAAATCCATAAAGGCTATCGTACGGTTTACACTGTTTTGACACTTAGGCCCCGAGCTTCATGCATCATATTATACTGTTACTGTCACGTGGCTGATTGACCAGCTAGTCATCAGCGTCCCGGATTGTCGCCTAGCAAGCGTACACCGAAGACATACTATACATCATGGCCATAGATCTCATTACTGTTATTGTGTCCCTAGTGGACGAGATAGCATGATTTAATTGTAGGGTGATGCCTAGTCTCACTTACTGTTCACTGTTTACTGAAAGGATTTATGGAATCCTGTTTATTGTACTGTTTACTGTATTGAACCACTGTTTACTGTTTACTGATGAAATACCGTACCAAACTACTGTTTACAGAACTGTACTGTACACTGAAATGGTAGCCACTGATTATTGTTTTACTGAACTGAAAGCTACTATTTACTGTTTACTGAACTGAAAGCTACTTGTACTGTTTTCTAAACTGGTAGATACTATTTACTGTTACTGATTGAACCGTATCGAATTACTGTTTTATTGAATATACTGTTTTACTAAATCGTACAATACGGTTACTTATTTGAAAAGAGAAATAAATGTTTATTCTAAAAGAATAACATAAGAATTATTTCTAAGATAGAAATAATCAAAGAAGTAATTATCCAATGATTGGATATTTACAAATCACTGTACTGTACTGTTTTTACTGTACTGAAGAGAAGTAAACCACTGTTTTTATTACTGAACTGCCACGTGTTTTAAAGTATACTGAAGTGAAAAGAAATAAGTGGTTTACTCTGTGGAAAAACGAAAATTATATCATTTTGAAAACAACGGAAATAGTACTCTCTACAGTTGCTTCTAGGTTCCGGAACAAGTCAGGTATTTCAAAATAACTGCCTTACTCTATCTGGATCCCTAGCCGACTGTAGTATCCTTCCTACATGTGAGCCTAGAGCCAGCTAGGAAGATTTTAAAGAAAGTGAAAAAAATTATTTTCAGCATATAGATAGCCGAATATCAAGTGTGACATATAACTCTCTTATTGAACCGTGGTTTGCTCACCCCTTAATTTTAAACATTTCAGGTTTTAATGATGGTGAGATCCAATATTTGTGGATTACGGCTGTACACAAAGGACAATGTGACAGACCGACTGATTTATATGAGGTACGATCATTTATTTTCTGTATTTAGACATGTATGCAGTACTACTTGCTTATTAAGTAAGATAGGGGATGTATGTAATATAAACAATATTTTATGAAATTGTTTAACATAAGAAATATATTGAAGTATCACAGACAGCCCAACCAGATAAATTGTGTAAAATAAGGTAAAAATGTGGTCACGGGATGTGACAATCACTTAAAGCAAATGTACTCTTCCCCTTCTAACTAGCATGTGTAAAAGGTTGTGAATTATTAAGTTGGTTAAAAGTAAATTAGTAATACTAAATAGTATTAATTTTATATATTTTATTTTAATTAAAATGTTAAACATATAAATAATTAAAATAAAAAAAATTTTAATATAATTAAAAATATTAAAAAATTAAACGGGCCGGTCCATTTAAGCCCGGGCTAAATCCATTTAGGCCCAGGTCAAAAAGCCCTCTTGCTTAAATGGGCTACAAAAATGAACTACAAGCCCAGAATAAACGGGCCAGGCCAAGCCGGTCCAACGGGCCTTGGCTCATTTTGACAGTGCTAGAAACGAGATGATGGCTGAAATGGGATGAAGCAGCTGTAGCGAGGATATAGGACATGGGATGCAGCAGGTTGGAGCGTAGAGGCGGCAGGGAAAGTACAGCAAGATTGGGCGATACAGGGATTGATTTCACGCGGGAAGGTACAATTTTGGGCAGTGGCATGGTTCAGAGCGGACTAGAGAAGATGCAAGGTGATGATGCCTCGGTAAAGATGAAGCAAATGGTGGTTGTGTAGAGAATGAGTGAAGATGGCCAAAAACAAGGATGGTAGGGGAGGGAGATGATCATGGTGCAGCAAGCTAGGTCGAAAGATGATGAATGGTGGCTGTCTGTCACGACCCGAAGGCCACGACAGTGCCTCTTAGTTGTACGGATGCGTAGAATTTAGGGCTAATTTTTCGATTTCCTATATTTGCTTTGTCTAAGTGCAATGTAGTGAATTTTTGTTTCGGGACGTTAACTCCCTCGCCTATTTTTATGACTTTACCCAGGTTATTTTCCTGCATAAAAATCACAAGTAATAATCCAGCTCATGCTTCCCAGAATGACAGTTAATTACATTCTAGCATTCCTATGACCAAGTTCATTTCCATATCATAGCATTTCATCTTATGGTTCACATTTTTCCTACTTGGTCACTTGTTCATGCTATTTAATCTACAATCCATACTCATGCAAAATCAACATTTCATACTTCATCATTTCTAATCTAGATGCTATTCTCTATATCAGATTACATCCCATCTAAGTACTGAATCAAAATAGCCTGAATTAGTAATAAACACAAAAGGAAAGTGTGTATACCCCAAATGTTCACAAAAATTTCTTTGGAGAGTTGGGACTATATTTCAGGCTCGGGACTATTCGGAAGGCTCCGAAATACTCCCCCAACTCCGTGCTCAATCTGAAAAATTTAAATAGCGTTTAATGAGCAAGGCTCAATAAGTCATTTATATAAGTGCAAAGTTCGAATTATACTGTTCTATATGCCATGCATGATGTCATGTGAGGAAAATTTAGTATCAATCATTCTCTTATTCATCATGCGATCATATACCTGTCATATTCTCATATTCAGTTCATCTATGCTTCAACATGTCATGAAATGTCTAAGTTATGAAACCATGATATAACCTTTGACATGTAATTATGAACGAAGTAGTTACAGTCATAAAACATGTAATACATATTCTTTTAAACAAGTTCAAGACATGTATAATATCAATACATTTCATGTATTCTTTTAAGATGTGCTTGAAATATGCAAGCTTTTTCATTTCATGTCAAGTATGCTTTTTGAAACAGATTTCATATCACAAATACTTTTTGAAATACACTTCATATCGCATATATTTCTTTGAAGCACATTTCCTATCATATATACTTTGAAAGTATATTTCATATCACATATAGCATCAAAATGCGTTTCATATACTGTAAATCAATGTCGAGTTTAGAGTTCATTTTCATTTTTAAAGGCATACTCTAAACTTCATTTCATATCATTTGAGACTAGGCTAAATCCCTATCGCTCTATCAATAAAGACTTAGTTCACTGTAGCTAGCAATGAAGAATCATATCATCGTCCCCTGAAAACCACTAGGGCGCTATCTATGGCCATAAACCTCATATCTCTCAGTCCCACTGATCAGGCAAGACTGAGACCTGTCCACGACTATTGTCGGACAAGCTTATGCCTAATGAGTAATCTCCAATTAGGTGGCTTCCACTATGCTTTATTGAATTTAATTCTCTTAGGGTGCCTATAGTCTCATAAAGCAATTAAATCTTTTGTATAAAAATAGTTTAATGTACGTAATGCTTTTTCTAAAGATCATTTACATGTATATACGTACATATGTGAAAACTATCATTTCATTCTTTTCAAAGCCATTCAAGCATCCAAAATATTCTTGTAAACATGATAAGAATAAATCATTTTAATTTTTCATGTATAGTAATAAGTCATGCTTGATGGCAATAAAATTCAAGGAAGTGAAATAAGACCATAAAATGACATGCTCATGAATTGCATGAATGTTTATCATTTCATCTCATAATATCTATGAACCTATACCATATCAATTCACTTCCGATCAATGTCTCTCACCTTGGTACTTTATCAAGTCGAATATCGTACCTACATTTCATTTCGTTATATTCAATCTCTAGGTATTCAATTCATTCTATAGTAAGATTCAATCCTATACAGGATAATCCTACCTCTACCTTATATAAACGTCTTACCTAAGGCGAGGTTAGTTCGAGCGTGTTCCATGTCCGGCTAGACCGTTTCCATCGTCCTCTTGGCGCACTACACATTCACAAGAAAATTTCGACTTAATAAAGTCTAGCTCAAGCCTTCTGTACGTTTATGAAAATTTAAATTCCAACATAATCTCTACATATATACATATAACCAGTTCCATATATACATATATATATATATACACATCTATCTATTCCTTTCTTTGATTTCTTTTCTTTTCTTCTATTTCCTTTCTCTCCTTGTTTCTTGTATTGTCATAAAGTAGTATATATATACATAACCCTAATACCATATACTTTCTAAAAATCTAATATATGTATATATATTTATATATTTACCATGCTTACATATATTTATCTAATTTCTTGTTTCCAAGCAAGCAATATATATATATATATATATATATTTTAACACTAGCATAAAGATATTCTTAAATCTATTTTCCTCATTTTCATATATAAAAACATTTTTTATATATACATCTTTTCTTGAATTTCTTTTCCTTTTCTTTTATTTCTCTTCCTTTTCCTTCTATTTCTTTTCTTTTCCTTTTATTTCTTTTCTATTCTTTTACCTTGGTTTCTTCGGCAGTTGGTGTGGAAATGCCAACCACGGCAACCTCCAGCACACCACTTGAACAGCCGCTTGAGTGTGGGCTGTAACCACCACCAATGCTGCCCGTTTCTGCCCCTTCTTGGCGTTTCCAATTCTGCACCCAGGCCAGCCACAAAAATCCTTGTTTTCCAGCCTTACAATGCCCACGTTTCAGCCCTCTTATCAATCTCTTGCTCAAGGCTAGAAACACCCCAGCTAAACACCACCAAGACCACTCCTTTGAGTGTTCTGTTTTAGCACCAGGATCAGTCAAACCTCCTTTCCGTTCAGCCTTCTCCTTTTTGTCCGAACCAGTCCCAAGTGGAGCCTCTCGGTTCAGCTCCCAGTAGCCTTCCCGTGATCTTTCTTGCTCAAGCCTACAAGGTGCGACGTGAGGAGGGAAGGAAGGCACGACGGGATGAAGTGAAACTTTAGAAATGTGAAGAGGGACGGAAGAAAGAAAAACAGAAGAAAAGGGCTGAGTTTCTATTTAGGTTTTCTTTTGTTTATTTTATTACTCTAATATGCATAGGGTTCCTGTTTGACTTGAGGGCTCTGCCGAATGGCAGAACAAATTCAGGCTTTGGGTGGGATTTTTCCTACCTGCATACTCTTTCTTTTTTTTTTTGATATAATATGTAATATAATATAGTATAATATAATATATATACTTTTAATAGAACTATTATATTTCAAACCTTTTAATATATATATATATATATAGCTTTTATTAAGGATTACAAAAATATATATTTCTTCCATTTATATAATTGTATTCTATATAATGTACACTTGTATATTTTCTTTTATACATTCATGTATTTAATTTATATGCTTATGCATTTACATCTATTTGCATGTACATATATCTATACTTATGTGTATAGGCACAACTCCTTTCGTATTTATTTAACGTACATTATATATACACATACGATATTCATGTATGTGTCAAGTTATTCCCGAAGATGTATACGCATATGTATATATATTTTTCATTTTTATCATTCGCATTTAATCTCGGATAATTGACTTCTATGAACACTTACTATAATTTCATACTTGAAATCTCATAAGTACATTATCTCTTCTTATCACTAAATTACATAAGAATACATATTTAGCTAGGAAAAATATCGATTCTCACATCCTCCCCACCTTAAAGATTTGGTCCTCCAAATTGCTACAAGTTATCCTGAAATAAGTGGGGGTACTTCTCTTTCATGAGACTCTCCAACTCCCATGTAGCTTCTTCTGAGGAGTGATGTTGCCAAAGCACCTTTACCAAGGGAATTGTCTTGGACCGCAGCACTTTATCCCTTCGATCCAAAATCCGAAGCGGTCTCTCAACATAGCTTAGGTCTTCCCTGATTTCCAAAGGTTCATAATCAATCACATGGGAGGGATCTGGATGATATTTTCTAATCATAGATACGTGGAAGACGTTGTGCACACTTGACAGCTCTGGTGGTAGCGCTAATCGATACGCCACGTCACCCACTCTGTCTAGTGTCTCAAACGGACCAATGTACCGATGACTCAACTTTCCTCTTTTACCAAATCTCATTATGCCTTTAGATGGAGAGATCCCTAAAAATACCTTATCTCCAACATGAAACTCCTAGTGTCTCCTGTGATTATTGGCATAGCTCTTCTGTCTACTCTGAGCTGTTCACAGCCAATCACATATCAATCTAACACTCTCTGAAGCCTTTTCTATAAGTTCGGGAGCAAATATCTTCCTTTCACCCACTTCTTCCTAGCCTATTGGGGATCGACATCTACATCCATACAACGCCTCATACAGTGCCATCCCAATGCTGGAGTGGAAACTATTGTTATATGCAAATTCAGCCAGTGCCAAATGATCATTCCATGAACCCTGAAAATCCATGACGCACACTCTCAACATATCCTCAAGAGTTTGAATTGTTCTCTCGGATTGCCCATCAGTTTGAGGATGGAAAGTAGTGCTGAAACTCAATTTAGTTCCCAAAGCATCCTAGAAATGTTCCCAGAAACGAGAAGTAAACCGATAATCTCTATCTGATACTACGCTCACTAGGATCCCATGTAATCTCATGATCTCCCTAACATACAAATCTACAAGGGCACTAAGTGAATCAGTGACTTTCATAGCCAAAAAGTGTGCCAACTTTGTCAATCTGTCGACAATCACTCAAATGGCATCATGGTTTCTTCGGATTCTTTACTATCCAACAATCATCATTTCACAATTTAGCTAAGACTGCACTTTATTTGTAGACTTTAATACCAATCATCACTTATAGTGAATAAGACATTAGGTAATAATTTTTCCTGACATCTCTTTTCATATAATATTACCCTTACATCCTTTATTCTTATAGCACATGTAATATCACTAAATTTTAGGATGTACTTGAGGATGTAATTTTTTCCATAATCAAACTCTGTAATTGAATTTATCAAAATACTAATTCTGTCTCCACATTACTTATGCAATTTCACAGTTCCAATATTTATACATAGATGCATATATATATATATATATATCCATTTAAATGACTGGCAATACTTCATTTATTCACTCTTCTGAGTATAATTAATTCTTTATCTGTTAAGTTTGGCTCGATCTTATATCTAGCCATAACCACATGAAAATCAAAGGAAATTACATACAATCTTAGGTTTGGAAACTACCTCATAATTCATGTTCCCTTATCATTATACGATTTGTCTTTTAATACATTTTCATCTTTTCACATTTATTACTTCCGTTGCTTTTCCAAATGGTATAATACTCTCCCATTAAAAATCTTTTAACAATTTCGAATACTTTATTCATACATATTCATTCGCTTCCACATAATTTTTCTTATATGTATGTATCATATCAGTAAAGCAACCAATTCCACAATTCCTCAACAAATCATTTATATTATTCAGGTAAACTTCTTAATTTTTGTACGTCAATAACTATATTTTAATCTTACTCACTTGGCAATAACCTCTTTTTAAACAAACCAATATTCACTTTATCATTTGAGACCACACGTCTCTACAAAGGTACTGTTCAATTAAAACTCATATTTACTGAACTTGATAACAAAATTCTCAGTTTCCAGAAGTTTGTGGAATTGTTCAAGGATGCTGCTTATATTCTTCAAATAAATATACACATTCACATCTCGTGGTTTCATGCCATCATAATTTATCTGTATGTGATTGAAATATTTCATTCATTAAATCCACAAACGTCACAAGATATTTCATAAATCTCTTAAGTACCACAAAGGACTCGTAAGAGTTATACTAAGTTCTGAACATCACTTTATGAACACTTATCTGTAAGCTTTTTATCCGATAATATCTTGTTCAAAGATTGATATTGAAACTCTACATACACCATTGAGTGGATCAAGTAAAACATCAATCTTGAACAATAACTTATTCATTCTCAATAATAATACTATTAAGTACTCGAAATTTGGTACACAATCATAAGCTATGCTTATCCTTTCGAACCATATCATCTGTGTTTCTACCAGTTACACTAATACAGATGGGTTCTTTATTCATTAATCTCTGGAGTAATTTCTTAAACTCTTCAGACTCTTTTATGTTCCCTGATAAGAGCTTATAAATAGGTTCCATGTTGTGAATCGAGTTAATAATCTCTCGAATCCACATTACTTCAAAAATTATTTAGAAATTCATCCAGTAACTTCTAAATCATAACCTCATATCATTTTGGATGTTTCGTTATTTATATTCTATAATTCTAATATGTATCCTCAAAACACATACGTATAACTTTCAAATCATTTTACATATATTTCACATCGATTCACTTATTTAGTCACGCTTAGTAAGTGTATTACTTTTCATAATATCCAATAATCCCTAACCAAATACCTCGTCTTTTCACATTTAATTTAGGCCCTAAGAATCCATAATAGGGCCGACTATCTCACGACCTCCCACAATATACACTTCGGTCGCATTACTCATCAAAATATAGGTGGGGCTCATAGTAGGGACCATTATACCTATAATACATTCTTTACACCATTCATTATTTTATTACCATCAATCGATTCCAAATCAATTTAGTCATCTATGATTCGGTAGAATTATTTCAATATAGGGTATATTCGTCATTTCTCAATTTATTTCTCTCTCTTCAAGATACCTTTTAAACAAGTGATCTTAAAATCCATTGACTAATGATATCCCCTTTCATTCCAACATCATCATTTCAGGGTCTTAATTCGATTCGGATAGAGAAGTCCTGGTGGGGCCCTCACCAAGTTCCCATCAGTGCCTTACCGAACAGACCTAACATCAAGATTATAAGATCACCTATTTCATGCAAAATTCTCGGATTACAATCCCCTTTTAATTTCAAAGTTCAATACTCAATAACTTTGCCAAATTTGATGTATCTCGTAAGTTCATATCTTGTGACCATTCATCCTCTTATACTTTAAAAACTATCAAGCTAGGTCAAGATCAATAGCAAGAAATTATGGTCTTGCGTGTCTTATTTCATGCAATCTTAACTTTGACATCAATTTGTTATCTTGCACGACATACCTTATAAATCTCTAACATTTACAAAAGATTTATAGTATATAGCATCTCGTATTCAATCTTAATTCTACCAATGACAGGTTTGAAGAGTCCCTCTTTTTTTTTGTAAGTCACAAAACCTTACAAGCTATTGTGTTACTTATCGAGGTTTCAAATCATCCATCACTTAGTAGTCTTCTTTACTTTGTTATCATTTAATTTCTACTTAAAAAAACACATGCATTTATAACAGTATTTTGCACTTACTGAGCACTTAACAATCAGGCAATTACAGTACTATGGGATGTAAACCATTTTAACTCATCTACACTGACATGCACTAGACAATCTCGGCTCTGATACCAATAAATCTGTCACGATCCGAAGGCCACGACGGTGCCTCTTAGTTGTACGGATGCGTAGAATTTAGGGCTAATTTTTCGATTTCCTATATTTGCTTTGTTTAAGTGCAATGTAGTGAATTTTTGTTTCGGGACGTTAACTCCCTCGCCTATTTTTATGACTTTACCCAAGTTATTTTCCTGCATAAAAATCACAAGTAATAATCCAGCTCATGCTTCCCAGAATGACAGTTAATTACATTCTAGCATTCCTATGACCAAGTTCATTTCCATATCATAGCATTTCATCTTATGGTTCACATTTTTCCTACTTGGTCACTTGTTCATGCTATTTAATCTACAATCCATACTCATGCAAAATCAACATTTCATACTTCATCATTTCTAATCTAGATGCTATTCTCTATATCAGATTACATCCCATCTAAGTACTGAATCAAAATAGCCTGAATTAGTAATAAACACAAAAGGAAAGTGTGTATACCCCAAATGTTCACAAAAATTTCTTTGGAGAGTTGGGACTATATTTCAGGCTCGGGACTATTCGGAAGGCTCCGAAATACTCCCCCAACTCCGTGCTCAATCTGAAAAATTTAAATAGCGTTTAATGAGCAAGGCTCAATAAGTCATTTATATAAGTGCAAAGTTCGAATTATACTGTTCTATATGCCATGCATGATGTCATGTGAGGAAAATTTAGTATCAGTCATTCTCTTATTCATCATGCGATCATATACCTGTCATATTCTCATATTCAATTCATCTATGCTTCAACATGTCATGAAATGTCTAAGTTATGAAACCATGATATAACCTTTGACATGTAATTATGAACGAAGTAGTTACAGTCATAAAACATGTAATACATATTCTTTTAAACAAGTTCAAGACATGTATAATATCAATACATTTCATGTATTCTTTTAAGATGTGCTTGAAATATGCAAGCTTTTTCATTTCATGTCAAGTATGCTTTTTGAAACAGATTTCATATCACAAATACTTTTTGAAATACACTTCATATCGCATATATTTCTTTGAAGCACATTTCCTATCATATATACTTTGAAAGTATATTTCATATCACATATAGCATCAAAATGCGTTTCATATACTGTAAATCAATGTCGAGTTTAGAGTTCATTTTCATTTTTAAAGGCATACTCTAAACTTCATTTCATATCATTTGAGACTAGGCTAAATCCCTATCACTCTATCAATAAAGACTTAGTTCACTGTAGCTAGCAGTGAAGAATCATATCATCGTCCCCTGGAAACCACTAGGGCGCTATCTATGGCCATAAACCTCATATCTCTCAGTCCCACTGATCAGGCAAGACTGAGACCTGTCCACGACTATTGTCGGACAAGCTTATGCCTAATGAGTAATCTCCAATTAGGCGGCTTCCACTATGCTTTATTGAATTTAATTCTCTTAGGGTGCCTATAGTCTCATAAAGCAATTAAATCTTTCGTATAAAAATAGTTTAATGTACGTAATGCTTTTTCTAAATATCATTTACATGTATATACGTACATATGTGAAAACTATCATTTCATTCTTTTCAAAGTCATTCAAGCATCCAAAATATTCTTGTAAACATGATAAGAATAAATCATTTTAATTTTTCATGTATAGTAATAAGTCATGCTTGATGGCAATAAAATTCAAGTGAAATAAGACCATAAAATGACATGCTCATGAATTGCATGAATGTTTATCATTTCATCTCATAATATCTATGAACCTATACCATATCAATTCACTTCCGATCAATGTCTCTCACCTTGGTACTTTATCAAGTTGAATATCGTACCTACATTTCATTTCGTTATATTCAATCTCTAGGTATTGAATTCATTCTATAGTAAGATTCAATCCTATACAGGATAATCCTACTTCTACCTTATATAAACGTCTTACCTAAGGCGAGGTTAGCTCGAGCGTGTTCCGTGTCCGGCTAAACCGTTTCCATCGTCCTCTTGGCGCACTACACATTCACAAGAAAATTTCGACTTAATAAAGTCTAGCTCAAGCCTTCTGTACGTTTATGAAAATTTAAATTCCAACATAATCTCTACATATATACATATATCTAGTTCCATATATATATATATATATATATATATATATATATACACATCTATCTATTCCTTTCTTTGATTTCTTTTCTTTTCTTCTATTTCCTTTCTCTCCTTGTTTCTTGTATTGTCATAAAGTAGTATATATATACATAACACTAATACCATATACTTTCTAAAAATCTAATATATGTATATATATTTATATATTTACCATGCTTACATATATTTATCTAATTTCTTGTTTCCAAGCAAGCAATATATATATATATATATATATATATTAACACTAGCATAAAGATATTCTTAAATCTATTTTCCTCATTTTCATATATAAAAACATTTTTTATATATATACATCTTTTCTTGAATTTCTTTTCCTTTTCTTTTATTTCTCTTCCTTTTCCTTCTATTTCTTTTCTTTTCCTTTTATTTCTTTTCTATTCTTTTACCTTGGTTTCTTCGGCAGTTGGTGTGGAAATGCCAACCACGGCAACCTCCAGCACACCACGTGAACAGCCGCTTGAGTGTGGGCTGTAACCACCACCAATGCTGCCCGTTTCTGCCCCTTCTTGGCGTTCCAATTCTGCACCCAGGCCAGCCACGAAAATCCTTGTTTTCCAGCCTTGCAATGCCCACGTTTCAGCCCTCTTATCAGTCTCTTGCTCAAGGCTAGAAACACCCCAGCTAAACACCACCAAGACCACTCCTTTGAGTGTTCTGTTTTAGCACCAAGATCAATCAAACCTCCTTTCCGTTCAGCCTTCTCCTTTTTGTCCGAACCAGTCCCAAGTGGAGCCTCTCGGTTCAGCTCCCAGTAGCCTTCCCGTGATCTTTCTTGCTCAAGCCTACAAGGTGCGACGTGAGGAGGGAAGGAAGGCACGACGAGATGAAGTGAAACTTTAGAAATGTGAAGAGGGACGGAAGAAAGAAAAACAGAAGAAAAGGGCTGAGTTTCTATTTAGGTTTTCTTTTGTTTATTTTATTACTCTAATATGCATAGGGTTCCTGTTTGACTTGATTCAGTCTTTGGGTGGGATTTTTCCCACCTTCATACTCTTTCTTTTTTTTTTTGATATAATATGTAATATAATATAGTATAATATAATATATATACTTTTAATATATAACTATTATATTTCAAACCTTTTAATATATATATAGCTTTTATTAAGGATTACAAAAATATATATTTCTTCCATTTATATAATTGTATTCTATATAATGTACATTTGTATATTTTCTTTTATACATTCATGTATTTAATTTATATGCTTATGCATTTACATCTATTTGCATGTACATATATCTATACTTATATGTATAGGCACAACTCCTTTCGTATTTATTTAACGTACATTATATATACACATACGATATTCATGTATGTGTCAAGTTATTCCCGAAGATGTATACGCATATGTATATATATTTTTCATTTTTATCATTCGCATTTAATCTCGGATAATTGACTTCTATGAACACTTACTATAATTTCATACTTGAAATCTCATAAGTACATTATCTCTTCTTATCACTAAATTACATAAGAATACATATTTAGCTAGGAAAAATATCGGTTCTCACACTGTCTAAAGGGCTTTTCTTTTTTTTCTTTTATAACCGTGTAGCCCCTTTTATTTTCTTGTTTCTATTTTTTTTTCTTTTTAAATTTTAAGAAAGAAAATCATGATTTAATGTGCTGACCCCATGATTTGGGGACATTTATTTTGCCATTTATTTTTTTGTTTGACCCATCTTTTTATTCCGTTTTCCTTGCATTATTTTTGGTAATTACTTTTTAATTCTTGATTATTTCATTTATTCTCTTTATTTATTTATTTATTTATTTATTAGTATATATTTTTGGCAACAAATTCTCTTGGTCAACCCTTGTTGGCTTTGGAAGGGATTTGCATGGATTTTTTTAGGGTTAGCTAGGGTTTGACCAAAGCATTGACATATTTATTATTTTAATTTTTTTATTTTCTTTATTTTTTAAATTTTACTTGGACAAAATTCGGTGTCTACATGCTTATTTTTCCCACACCAGGTGCGCACCCAAGCACACACTTAGGCACGCAGCAACCACTAGGCGGCACCTGGCAGTCGACACACACACTAAAGGCACGCACCAGGCCCCTGACACAAAAAAATATATTGCATCTACCAAGATTCAAATCTTGGCTACTAGGATAACAGTAAAACACTTAACCACTAAGCCACCAATGCTCCTTTTGTTATATGTTGGTTTCAATTATACTTGAATTGTAATTAGAGCACATGACCTAATTATGAGCTCACATTCTCTGTGAGAACCCCAATTCTTATATAATTTCCTAAGTTAGGATTTAAGGGGAAAGAATGAGCAAAGGTTGATGGCTCAAATTTCTGAATAGTGGAAGTGTTGAAGTAAAGGGATGTAGGACCCACACGGGAATTGTTTAATCCGACATGGTTCTAAGAGAGTGGATTAGAAAGTATTTGAGGATTGATTTATTCATATTTCACAAGAAGTCCAAATTAGGGATTCAATTTGGAATATTGAAAGAAGCTACAGTTAATGCTATGCTTTACAGGTATAGCAAGAAATTACAACGTGGGCCCCACAAGATTATCCTTAACCCGGATGAGGACAAAAGTGATAAAATATTAAATTTGAGCTCGAAATACATAATTGGTAAAAAGACCACTTCCTGAAAATTCCTTTGTTTAAGCATACCTAGGTTTGTGTGCAACAAATTCAAAAATGACGATTTTGTCCATAGGCTAAGAGAACATTCTTGAACAACGGTCAACTTAGTTTGACTTTATACTTACAAATAGTTATAGTCAAACCCTCATGTGAAGAAGTGTCACATAGTTTCGATCCAAAGATTGAATCACACGAAAATACCAAAAACAACGCGAATGATAGCCTAGGGGTGTTTTGGTTATTTCACATTACAAGGCCAGTCAAACCACATCCTTAGTCAATTTTTGACTTATTTTGACCTAAATAAATGAAATTTAATAAAAATAAAAATAAAAATCAGATTTTAAAATAATATTATAATGGCATGGGACATAAGTGGAATTCTTGAAATTTTAAAAGGGCAAAATGGTCTTTTAATGTAAGGGCTGATTTTTTTATTAAAATATTAAATAAATATGATATTTTGTTATCTTCATCAGCCAAAAATGTGCCCAACCAGAAAAGGAAGCCATGGACATGGCATGGAAAGAAAAAAAGAGAAAAAGAAAGAGAGAAAGAAGAACTTCCTACAAGCTTCAAACCTTCTTCCACCCTTAAGCAAACTTATTCCTCTCATCATCCTCTCTCACATATCTTCAAACCAGCCATGGAGTGACCATTTGAAGGTTGTTTTGGTCGCTGGAAGTGGCTGCACATGGAGGTAAGAGGAAATAGCCCACCAATTTACATTCTCTTTCTTGATTTCGATTATTTCATGGTAGTTTAACATGTATATAGCCTTAATTTGAAATGAAAATGATTGAATGATACCATGAATGTTTTGGCTATAAGGGTACTTAAGGGTTTATTATGAGAAAATATTGTTTCCATGAAAAAAGGGTATTAAATTGGCAAGAAACAAAGTGAAGTGTGAATTCTGCTGAAATGCCCTATTCATGTTTAAATGTTTAGTTTGGAGGTTTTATAATAAGACAAAATTATGAAAAAATTACTGTAGATATCCTTATGAGTTAAGAGAAAGCCAGTTTTGAAAATTCTGGATTTGGAGTTGTGTAGCTTGAGATATAGGCAAATGAGTATAGGACACTCACTACAGTAGACTAGATACCCTACATCAAATTTGAAACTTTATAAAAAAAAATAGAACATAATGAATTTGGTTGCAAGACATACATTTGCATAAAGGTAAATTATCTAGGAATAACATGGTTTTGATTTTGCACAATTTGGATATACCTTTATTTATATATGAACCAATTTTTACATAAAGCTCAGTAGACAATCCACCAGAATACACTTAAGAACAGTGTAAATTTGAGGAATTATCAAAAATGATTCAGAAATGATAAAATTGTGAAGTTTACCTTTTTGAATAAGGAATTGAATTAGGTTTCACAATATCTTGGAATCATAATTTTTAGATATCCATATAATTAGTAATATAATTTTTAATGCACAAAGGTCAGGAAACCATCCTGCAAAATGTGCCAAAATTGAATTGAATTTTTACTAATAACAGCACAAGATGAATTAGGAAGTGAACCTTACACTTCTGAATAGGGATTAAGTTAGGTTACATAAAAAATTGACATTAAATTAATTGGAATCGGATATTTTTAGTTATGTACAGAATCGTACCAATAGGTCAGAAAGTTCTAACAAATAGTAAGCTGCTCATATAATGAAATGGTGAAACTTTGGTGTGCATGGTCTGATAAGATAATCGAACTGCCAATATGACTTATAAGAATGTTTTGCATATAAATTTTGAAACTGAACTTGTACGAATGATTTTATTCAGCTCCCAAGTTAAAAGAGTGAAATAGAAAAGTAGGCAAATATATGCTTACCTACAGTTTCAAGCTACAAAATGGACTATATGACTAACATGGACACTATATAAGTAAGGGATAAGTATAAAAGACGTAGGGATACTGTAATGCATGTTTTGATTAAAATGCCTTTTATAAGTTTGAAATGTTAGGATTTGATTTGGAAATGTGGACTGGAACTGGATCTATAAATTATGTTTTCGTGCAGGGAGGTTAGAGGAAACTATACCGTTATGCTGCCAAAATTTTGTAAAATGAACTAAACCTTTCTAATTATCATCTATCGGGATATTTATACTTGAAATACCACAAAATTATGATTTTGGAGGTTGAAGTTCAAAGGTTCATAAATGTGCATAAATTTTATAACTTCATTCTTTTGTAGTGTTCTTAACGATTTTCATACTATTAGTGCTATATCTATGTTTCTAAACTATTGATTAGTGTAAATAAAATAATTTGGACAATTATTTCAAAATTGAGAATATTTGATGAATTTTTATTCTTCAACTATACTGGTTTACTGATCTAAATGTTTTATGGATTGACTGAAGATATATGTTATTGAATTTATCTCCGTAAACTATTAATTGTTTTATGAACTGTTTTGAGACTGTTGGCACTATAGCTGCTTACAAGCACATGCAGCCCTACTGTTACTGTTACTGTTACTGTTACTGTTACTGTAGCTGACTGATCCTAGTCCTATCATTCAGTGTCCGAGATGACATTTGACCTATGTACATATGTGGACGACCTTTCAACTAGACCTGTTCAAGGGCCGGACTACCCGCCCAAACCCGAAAGCCCGTTTTAAATTTGGTCGGATTTGGACAAAAAATTTGATAAGAAAATGGGCTTGGGCAAAATTTTTAGGCCCGTTTAAAAATCGGGCCGGGCCTCGGGCTTGCCTTTCAAAGCCCGGGCCCGACCCGGCCCGAATTATTATTATTTATTATATATATCTTTTTTAATATTAATTAAATTTTTATATAGATTTACTAAATATAATATAATTATATGTATATAAAATATTATTAAATAATAAATATGATTATAAATATTTAATATGGAAGTTGATATATAAATTTTGATAAATTAAATTAAATTTTAAAGGGTATAAAATAATAAAAAACAAATAAAATTAAAATCAAAATATAAAAAAAATTATTTTCTGGTCGGGCTCGGGCTTGTAGTATAAAAATGAAAACGGGCTTGGACAGAAAAATCAGGCCCGAATGTCGAGTCGGGCCAAGCTTGGGCGTGTAAAAAGTTTATTATTACCTGTCATGGGCCCGGCCCGGCCCATGAGCAGGTCTACTTTCGACCATGGCCATATGTCGTTATGCATAAGTCTATTGGGTGTTGCCTTGTTTCTAGACCTGGCAATTCGTGTCAAAAATTCATTTTCATGTCATGTAAAATTGTGTTCGTGTCGTGTTCGTGTCGTGTATTCGTGTCAAAAATTCGTGTCGACACAGAAAACTCAAAATGTTATTTTTAGCTTTTACCACATTCATATATTAATTTTACTTAATTTTAACCCCGTGTCATCTCGTGTCATTTATTCGTGTCGTGTATTCGTGTTGTGTCTAAGATTGCCAGGTCTACTTGTTTCCACTATTTTAGCTGGGCTGATAAATTCCAGGACATCCCGGGCACTCCTAAAATTTAATTATGTATTACAAATTTTAGAATTATTTATGTTCATCAAATATGTTTTCTAAATTCTGCTACTGTTCATTGAAAACTGATTTACTGTACTGTTTTCGAAGAATTAATTAAATTATATATCTAAATGACAAATGCACTGTTAAAGGTTATTTATAAATGTTTATTGAACTATGTACATTTATTGAACTGCACACTTTCAATAGAAATTCCTTTAATCCGATTTAGGAACCAGGACAAGTGAGGTGCTCCAAAGCATCCTTCTGTTTTCAGCCTAGTTATTTAACCGATTATAGTATCTTTTCCAACACTGTACCTAATTTAAATAATTCATGTTTTCTACGTAAAAGAGTATGTTTTCGATACTTGTATATAGTTATACATAATATCAGCTCTTTTTATGAATTTTTTACTGGGCTTTATAGCTCACCTCCTTTACTCACCATCTCAGATAGTTTGTCGGTATACGTGGCGACCACAGCTTCAAGGTTAGTCGAAAAAGATTACTAGAAGTTTAAAGTAGCAAATAAGCATGTATATGTTAAGTGTTATGCTTTTGTATTCAAATAGTAAATGCACAACTAATGTGTTTTAGTCCGGGATGTAAATCATATAATTTAATGTCAATGGATGTCAAAATGAACTTGTAGGATGTATTTGAATTGAGTTGATATAAATCGAAATATAAATCGTGATGTCATGATTTATATTCTGATCTTCTATTTATTAAGTATTGATTAATATTCTATGCTATAAAGATTGATTGGTAATCGAAAGTTATAAAGTGAACTTACACTGACACCGAACGCAAACCAAATGGTAATGAATGTTTAAATGAAAATGATAGTATCGAAAAGAAAAAGTTAGTTCGAAATTTCACGTTTTCGAACATGACATTCTCAGGCATCTCAAGCGGCAAGACCAGTGCAATCAGCTACCTTAGGCTGAAGGGTCCTACAATCTCAACCACCATGGACTAGTAGGGCCTACAACCCCAGTCACGTTGAGTCGACAAGGCCTGTACTTCCTACCAACTCGAGCAAATGGGGCCCACACTCTAGCCACCTTGAGCTGACAGGGCCCACACACCCGGCCAGCTCGAGCTGATAAGGCCTGCATTTCAGACCAACTTAGGCCGATAAGGCTTACACTTCTAGCTAACCCAAGCCGACGAAACCCACACTCCCAACCATCCCAGATTGCATGACCACCTCTGCCAAAACTCTATCTAACTTAAACATCAGAATGCTCGCATAGGAGAAAGCCTTTGCACCCCTCTGATCGTTTTATTTCTTGCAGAGTTCTTGGAATCACGTGACATAACAATTGAAGAGCTAACGTCATCATTACATCGTTGTTGTCTTAAGCGACAACAATATGTTTAACATTAGATATGTTAATTTTGTAATGACTTTAGATATTGCTCAACGGTGCACAATTTGTCAAAGCATGCATTGGCATTTAAGTTGGCAATGAATATTACAGTTTATCCTTTGAGTCTAGCTACCCGTACCAACGAACGTGGTTTATCTAGTTATTATTATTATTATTATTATTATTATTATTATTATTATTATTATTTGTTTGTTTGTTTGTTTGTTTTAGTTTCTTCTAATTCATTTTGTTAATATTGCTCATTTAGCTTGTTTATTTATTTATGGATATTTAATACACAGTGAGTAGAGTTTTTTGACTCTACAAGCGGGGTTACCATGATGACACATGTTTTATTTTTTTTATTTTTTATTTTTTAATATTTTTAAAAGGCATGTGTCATCTACTTGTGGAGTCAAAAAAAAACTCTAGTGATGGTATATTGAATGTTAATTTTTTATTTATTTACTTACTTATTAAATAAGATAGGATATAATATTGAAATATAGATTAAATTATTAAATCGAAAAGATTTAAATTTAGGATAATGAGATAATCAAAATAAAATTTTTTAGTTGTGAGTCTAAATTAAATTTGTAAGTTAAGTTCTAAAACAATATATTATTGTTAATTAAAACAATTTGTCAAGAATTAAATGAATTAATAATAAAATTTCGGATAAATTGATATTCGATTTATGATGAAACTCTAAGAGAATTGCAAATGAACGACGATCTTTGAATTTTCTAAATAATTTTCTATGACAATCTTTGAATTTTCTAAATAATTTTCTATGACAATCTTTGAATTTTCTAGATAATTTTCTATGTTGAATCATAGTATTAAAGGATGTTATAAAAAAATTTATCAAGAATTTTTATTTATTTAAAATAAAATCAAACATGTAAATATTAATAAAATAATAAATTTAAAATAAATGGAAGTTCACCGATGATGAAATTCTTAATTTTGCGAGTAGACGAAATTTAAGAAATTTCTAGGTGAAATTTTTTTTCCTAAATTTAATCAAAGAGTTGAGAAATTTAGAAATAGATAATTTCAAGATTACTAATTTTTCATTTATTTTTAAAATTTAAATATACTATATTAAAATGTTGAAAAATAATCTATCGAGAATGAGCAAGATGAGTGAATACTCTTGAGGTTAGAAAATTATTTAAGTGTTTAATAAGTGTTGTATGACACTTAAATGAATTTTCAATTTTTAAATAAAAAATTAAATAAATTTTAGAATAAAATAAGAACAAGAAAATATTTAGGTTAATTCTATTGTTAGAATAATTTATTATTACATTGTACCGTTTTAGGATTAGTGTTGCAAGGATGCTAACACTTTCTTCACACTTAATCATACTCTTAAACATAGACAAGTTCTTATCTTTTTTTTGAATAGTCACTGATTCTTTTTCCAAAAACATTAAAACGTCAAAAACAAAATCTTATCTTTTTTTTGAATAGTCACTGATTCTTTTTCCAAAAATATTAAAACATCAAAAACAAAAAAAAAAATTAGCATGAATCAATGACGGAATTTTTATCGTTGATTTTGAAAGTTTAAAAATTACTTACAAAATTAGCTACGAAAATTTATGTTGCAGATTCATTCTCCACATTTAATAAAATTCAAAAAAAAAATATATCTTTTCTTGAAATCAGCAACAAAAATAATAGTGACAAAATTTCCGTAGGTGAACAATATTAATGCGCATTGATATCCGTCAGAATTCTACCGCTAATTCTCGTATTAATTTTTAGCTTAATCTATCATTATTTTAGTGCAAGTCCATCGCTGATTTCGATTTTTTCGTTGCTAAAAATTCGTTGTTGATGCTTAGTTTTCTTATAGTGCTTCCCCTGTGGGCAAGCATCTGCAACTCTTTGCCTCACATTTCAGTGACTCGTTGTAAAGTTACAACTCCCATGTCAACAACCTGTAATTGTCCATTAGAGGTCCCAAAATGCTGTAAATTAGTCTATATCTTTCTTCCATGAGCTCATTCACGAAGAACTGAATCCAGTTTAACTTCATCCAAGCGACCCATTCTTCTTTTGCTTACCCATAGCAAACCAATTCTTAGACCTCGCATATCTGCTTATTTTCCAGTCAAATCCAATCAGAAAACAACTTCTCCATTATTTAACTTGACCCTCTCTTAATTTCAAAAATAAAATAAAATAGACCCTGCCACGGAGGTTTTCATCCAACACTGACAATAGAAGTCTACTCATTACAAGTGATCAAAGACAAAGACGAAATTTTTATTCCTAGTTTTAATGGAAGCGGAAAAGAAGTTTCTTTTTTCTTTTCTAATGGAAGTCCAAGAGTAGAGATCTAAGAAGCGTGTTTTTTTTCTTTTGGTGTAAACTTTCGATATCCAAAAGCTACTTTAGGCCTTGACTATTTTAGAGTTCAATCGGATCGGATCCCATTCGAAAAAAACTTTTTTAATACTGTTTTTTTCATTTACAAAATTCAAACTCTTGTTTAAAGAACATCAAACCTTTTTCACTTGGTCCAACAAATATTGATCAAGAAGCACGTTTATTCTATAACCCTGAAAGCCAAATAACATTAATAAAACATGAATTTCTCATATCCTTCTAAGTACACAGCAAAATGAAAAAAAAATGAGAGAATTGGACTCAAATCATTTGCAAGAATTGTTTAATAAAACATGAATTTCTCATATCCTTCTAAGCATACAGCAAAATGAAAAAAAATCGGAGAATTGGACTCAAATCATTTGCAAGAATTGTTTTTCCTGTATTCCATCTACATCCCTAAAACAAAATTAAAAAAAAATTATCTGAATTTCGTTTACTTTTCCTGCTGTGCAGTGTCAAGTGTGTATATTATGTCCAAAAAGGAACAAAAAAGAATTAGCAACAAAATGTCAACAAGGCCTGATATGGGTGGTTTTGGTTTCATAGCTCCCCAAACTCCAATCTTTGCAAGCAGCCCTGAGAGCCTTCACCAAATCCCTGCACATCAACTTCACATTCCCTTCGCCTTCTCTTTGCATTATCACCAAAATTTTGGTCACTCCATTCGCTTTCACCACCTCTTCTTTCACTCTCTCATCTTTGCTCAAGCAACACATGCTCCACAACACCGACACCGCATCCTCCGTCGCCGTTTTTGACACCTTCAACGACTTCTCCAGTATCCTCACCGCACATTCCGGTTCTGAGCAGATCGCTTGCCTGCCTTCGCTGCAACTGCAAAGTGTTGCTAACAACTTCAATGACTTTTCGGTTAGAGCGTTTGACTTTGATAGGATCTCAACGGCGCCGTTTTGGATGAGGAAGGATTTTGTGGAACGAGTTATTGACACGGTGGTCAGAAAGGAAGTAATGGCGTCGTTTAGAGATTCATTTTTTGTGGTTTTGAGGAGATGGAGGAGGATAAACATAAGGTTTTGAGAGTCGGCGATTTTGCGTTTGGATTCTGAGTTCAGTGCGAGTGAGTCCAGAACTCGGACGGATTTGATCTTCGAGTTGAGGCCTCTGTTTTGGAGAATTAAAAGGATTGAAGATAAGAAATTGCTTTCCTGATCGCTTTGGAGGGTTACTTTGTTTAACCGTTCTTTGACTCCGGTTTCGCTCAAAATCAAATCCAAAATCCTGACCGTCATCTCCAAAGCTTCGATTTCCACACATTTCTTTGTCAAAACGTTGGCGATGACCTCAACGAAACCGTCGAATCTAGCTACAAATCTCCGGTTCTCTTCGCAACAACTTACGAATTCCGTGACCTTAGTCAAAGAATCGACGCAGCTCTCGCTCTCAATTTTCTCTAACAACAGCTTAGCTTGAACCTCAGAGATCGCTGGAGGCGCCGCCTGAAGCAGCCGCGGAGAGTCAGAGCCTGGGCGGCGAGTGGCGGATTGGACCCAGAGGTTAATCAGACGATGGAGAGTGATGTTCGGGACGAAATCCTTGGAAGGAAGAACCTGCATGGTGGCGGGGCACGTATCATGACCGGATTCGAGCCATTGCTGGATGCTGGAACGATCGTAGGTAACGCCGGTACAGAGGCTAACCGGAGATTTCATTACATCCAATGAAATTGGGCACCTGAAAACATTGGGTACATTTATGTAGAGACCCTCTTTCACCATGTCTTCTTTGCCTTCTTAGATTTATGTTTCAGAGAAACCAAAACAAAAAGGAAAGTTGTTTTTCTCTTCTTTGTTTTCGGCACAGAGAATTTCGTTGTCTTGTAGAACAAGTTTGGAGAAGAGTAGGGGAGAAGTGGAGGTTTTTATGGGGATTGGAATGGAAAGAGTCAAAGCGTAATTGGTTTGGGGAGAGTCGTTGGTCAAATACGAGTGTCTTTTTTTTTTTTTTATTTTCTTTGACTTGTCATACTAAATCAGAATTATAATTAATTTACATGGGTAAGGTAAGCCGATGTGAACTGGAAATGAGTGGATACATGCGTGGAACGAGGGGCAATGGCAAAGCAAAAGCAAGACTTTCTGGCTGCCCCTCATCCGCGTAGTCAAACGCAAATTTCTAACCTACCAGAATCCAAGGTAAGAATTGCAATATTTTATTTATTCAATATTCACATAAAATAAATATCAAGAGATAACTTTTGAATTAAAATGTGATCTAGCTTTAAGATGCTAAAAGACTGATTATTGTTAGTTTTCCAAACTTTTATATAGTACTAGAATATTAATTAGCATTTTTTGTCGGCAATAAAAGGTCAATTTATTTTGCTACTGTTTTAACTTTTCTCGTAACCTTTTCATACTATACCTTTTTTTTTGGGTCTCTTCAATTATTTTATTACAAATATGGAACTACCTTGACTCTGATAACGTTGTATAAATCGTTTGAATTTTTATATACAGTAAATAATTCCAAATTATATGCACTAAACAACTGAATTGAATAACTGGCCAAAGAAATCTGAATTGAATATAATAAATTTTTTACTAATCAATTATTGAAAACGATTGTTAAGAGATTTTGGTTTTTGGTTAATTGGATTCATAGTTGAATTAACTGAAATTTTAATCAAAATATAAAAAATCCAATGATTAAAATTTAAAATATATGCCAATAAGATTTTGGCTTAATGACAAGAAAGAGGCTCTGAAACTATGAGATTTCAGATTCGAGTTTCACTAAATATGAGTTCGAATTAATTTATTTGTTATTTGTTTAGTTGCGTGAGAAAAGAGATATTCTCAATCCAAATTAAGAAATTGTTTGTGAAATTTACATCAATTTTGAAACTCACGCTTCTCATGGAGAATAACGTGATTAACACGAATAACTATAGAAGTTCAAACGCAAACACAATTGGTAAACAAGGTTGACCGACTTTTTTCACAAGTTGAGATCAGATTAGTGTTCCACGATTGAAAATTGAGTCATGTCATGTGGATTCCACCGCCAGCTGAGGGAAAGTCTTAACCATGTGTTTTCTTTACGTTATTGTTACGATTAATGATTTTCTTTTGCAGGAAAAATCAAGAATGTATATGCAAAATTGTATCTAACCTCTCTTTAAGTCTCAAAAGAGAAAGTAAATTCCAGCATACATTAGAAAAAGAAGTTCCTTTCTATAAATTAAACCATGAGCGACAGCTTTTATAAATATGAATATGATATGAGTTGGTATATATTCCCCTTAGAAAATTGCTAGAATTAGGTGAATTCCTATTTACTGTCTTATATATAAATATATATATATATATATGAGGGATCCAGTTACACATGTGTAAAACAAATTTAGTTTTACACACTTTCATATTTTTTTATATGATTTATAATTTTTTTAATCCGACCGTTGAATTTTATTTTTATTCACATAGATCATGCATATCAAATTTCAAATTAATCGAATACGTCTAACTATTTATTTTATAAAATAAAATTTCAACCATTGATATATATTGAAAAAAATAATATTCTCGATTAAAATGATAGAAATAACATATTGATTCAAAAATTTACATACATAACAAATATGAGTAGGTTGTTAAATCCAACGGTTGGTTTGCAAAAATATTAATCATATATGAAGATATAAAATTGTGTAAAACAATTTATTTTACACATGTGTAAGTGGATCCTTATAATATCTTTTTCTATAATTATATATAAGATTTTTCAATCTAAATTTATTTAAGGGTCGAAATACTTGTTCAAATCCAAAGATTTATCTAATTTTTAAGCTAGTTCGAATAAATATATTAAGTTTGTTAAACGGAATTGGGCTTAAAAATCAAGGTTTAAAAAAAATTTAGGCCAAACTTAAGTTTATTATATTTAGTCCAAATTTAGCCCGGTCTAATAATTATAATTTTTTACTATTTTAATATTAATTTAATTTTTAATTATTTTAGATTTTTTGTGTAATTTATTTTGAACTTGTATTTTTTAAACTTTGATTTAAAATTTCATGTTTCTTATAATCTTTTTATAAGAATTTATTTTAACTTACTATATTAGACTTATTAACTATTAAGTGTTTTAATATTTTTATATTTTTTTAAATAATATTATTTGAAGGATTTGGGCTTCATTCATTGTATGTAAAAACAGACTTAAAAAAAATTAGACCCAAAAAATTGGATCAAACTCACCTTGATCTTACTATTAATTCTTAATACCTTACTTAAACCAAACTTGAATTCGATCTGATTCAGTCCAAAAACACTTCTACTTTGCATCTTATTTTATTTATATATTCACACACTGATATATATATATATATATATATATATATATATATATATGTTCTGTTTTTTTTTTTATGAAAATTATTTAACTTCAAATTAATTTAGATACTTTATCACATTAAGTTTTAATAAACATACATTGAAAGTTTTTAATTGATTTATTTCTAAATTGTAATAAAATATTATTTGAAAGTTAAATAAATTTGATAAAAAAAAGTTAATATACTATCATGTAAACTGCATTATTAGTCCATAAATTTGTCATAATGCTTTATTTTATCAATAATTTTAAAAAATATATATTAAATTTATTCATCTGTCAACATTTCATTAGAATTCTTAAGCAAACACCGGGTCTGGGAGGGGAAGGGGGGTCCTTCTTGACTCTTGACTTACCCACATTTTTGTGTATCCATAGCCATATCTCTGAAACCACCATTCCAAATTCCCAATCCAGGCTACACCCTAGTTTAAATGTAATTGAATTTCCTCTTCATATGTCATTGTCGTTTTGACTATATATCATCCACTGCCATTGCCAGACCTCTACTTCACCAAATTTAAATCACGTACGGTCTTCGCTTCACCCTCAACCCGTTGGACCCGTCAATGAGTCAAAAAGAATGACCTGGTTGGTTGGCATTGGCTCAGTGTTGCCTAACTCCGGTTGACTGCAAGTATTGGGATAGGCTGAAATGAACCGAATAAGGTTAACCAATCCAGGGTGAAACGTTGCTGAATCTAGCTCTGGGTTTTAAACGTTCGTAGGATTAATGATTTTATTTTACAGGAAAAATGAAATATGTATATGCAAAATTGTATCTAACCTCTCTTTAAGTCTCAAAAGATAAAGTAAATTCCAACATAAAGTTCCTTTCTATAAATTAAACCATGAGCGGCAGCTTTGTTAAATATGAATATGATATGAGTTGGTATATATTCCCATTAGAAAATTGCTAGAAACGGATGGATTCCTATTTCCTATTAAATATATATATATATATATATATATGTATCTTTTTCTACAATGATATATAAGATTTCTCAATCTAAATTTGTTCAAGGGTCAAATTATTTGTCCAAATTCAAAGATTTATCTAATTTTAAAGTTGGTTTGGATAAAAATATTAAATTCGTAAAACCGGATTTGATTTCAAAATCAAG
This sequence comes from Heritiera fomes, assembly GCA_032173925.1. Lineage (NCBI taxonomy): Eukaryota > Viridiplantae > Streptophyta > Magnoliopsida > Malvales > Malvaceae > Heritiera > Heritiera fomes. The sequence continues at coordinate 20,373,292 of JAPDPM010000016.1, read as the reverse complement.
GCCCCGATAAAAAATTAGGATGAACTTGAGTTTATTATTTTAAGTCCAATTTTAGCCCAATCCAATAATTATAATTTTTTACTATTTTTATATTAATTTATTTTTAATTACTTTTATTTATTTTGTTGTAATTTAATTAGAACTTGTATTTTTTAGACTTTGATTTAAATTTTCATGTTTTTTATAATCTTTTTGTAAGAAATTATTTTAACTTATTCTATTATACTTAAAAACTTTAATATTATCATATTTTATTATATTTTTGTAAAATAATAATATTTGAAGGGATTGGGTTTTATTCATTGTATATAAAATCAAGCTTGAAAAAAATTAGACTCAAAAAATTGAACCAAACTCGACTTGATCTTAATATGTTACTTAAACAAGACTCGACCTTGGTCTGATTCGGTCCAAAAACACCTCCGCTTTGTACCTCATATACATATAATATTCTTTTATTGATGAAAATTATAACCATTTTAGATATTTTATCACATTAAATTTTTAATAACTATGCATTGAAAATTTACTTTATTGAAAGTTTTTAATTGATTTATTTCTAAATTTTAATGAAATAATATTTGAAAACAAAATGCAATTAAAGTTAATTATATTTCAAAAAAAAGTTGATATACTATCATATAAACTGCATTATTAGTCCATAAATTTTTTATAATGTTTTACATTATCAATATTTTTAAAATGGGGACGGATTCACTTACATCCATGTAAAACTAATTAGTTTTACACTCTTTTTCGACTATCAGATTGCTGTTATACTTGTGGTTGAGATTAAATCTCTCTTTCCTTTATAAATATAATTAAATGTAAAAATATTATTACTCAGTTTCCTTTTTTAATTCTAACTTCCTATTAGGTTCTTTTATTCTTTTTTTTTAATTAAACTCTCTCTTTCCTTTTTTTTATATTAAACAGGACTCATCTTCGACTTTGTAGGGGTAGTCATTCTCAGTTGTTAATCCATCACTTTGTTTGATGAACTCAAATGCTCTTTCATCAATCCTCCATCACAACCTTGGTTCTCCTTGCCACAATCAATAGCTCTTGTTCAGATAAATTAACAAACTCCCCTGTTTTGATTTTGTTTATACCCTCTACTGCAACTACAGTTGCGACATCAATAACCTTGAGTAACTTCAAAGCAACATGTGAATTGTGATCAAACTGCATAATATCTTGATATATATATATATATATATATATATATATATATATATATATATATATGTAAGCAAGTAGGACAGCAATAAAACTTATAAATAAGGTTTTCTAGTACTTAGTTACTGGCCAATTCAGAAAGTTTCAATGACATTTTGCCATTAAAACTGAAAATTTGAAATTATTGGAAGCTGCAGAGATATTTCCTGACAGAGATGAAGAGAAATGTGAAAAAAAATAGTAAATAATGAAGATAATTAAAAAAAGAAAATGAATAAAAATATTTTTAACATTTAATTACACTTTGAAGTAAAAGAGAGTTTTAATTTTAGCCACGAATCTATTTTTAATCCAATTATCAAAAAATAGTATAAAACTATCTAATTTTACATAATTGTAACTTGATCTCTTCCCTATATATTAAAATTGTTCATGAATAAACGTTTCATTAGAATACTTAAGTGAACACTGGGTCTGGGAGGGGAAAGGGGGTCCTTCTTGCGTCTTGACTCACCCACATTTTTGTGTATCCATAGCCATATCTCTGAGACTACCATTCCAAATTTCCAATCCAGGCTCCACCCTGGTTTTAATGTAATTGACTTTCCTCACCATATGTCCTTATCGTTTTGACTATACATTCAATGCCGTTGCCAGACCTCTACTTCACCATATTTCAATCACGTGCGGTCTTCGCTTCACTCTCAACCCGTTGGACCCGTCAGTGAGTCAAAATGAATGACCCGGTTGATTGGCATTGGCTCAGTGTTGCCCACCTCCGGTTGACTGCAGATATAGGGATAGGCTGAAATGAACAGAAAAAGTGAAACCAATCCATGGTGAAGCGTTGCTGAATCTAGCTCCCGGTTTTAACGTACGTGGGGCAAGGCAAAGCCTCTCAATTTAAGATTTTACTTGACACGAAGGATGGAAATAGATGAATATGAAAAATTTGATAATTTAATTGCTATGTTTTATAATTATTTTTTTATTTTGTAACTTAACTATTAAATTAATAAATTTTTCATCTTCACCTTTATTTTTTTCTTCTTGCCAAGCAAAGCCTAAAGCTTCTAATTCTCATCTCGCCTTCTCGTCATAAACGAATCCAAAGCTAAAAGTAGGAATTAATTGTTGGAAAAAATATCCCTCAAACCAAACACTCACAGAAATAGAGGAAAACAAAAAATAAATACAATAATTTTTAATGTGGTTTGGCTAAACCAATTTGGCCTATAACCACCCAACCAATCTAATAATCAATAAAACAATTACAACTCTGCAATTTTTAGAAGAGAAAAAATACAAACTCCTTACAAGCCCAACCATGCAATTTTTAGAGAGAAAAATTGAAAAATTGCAAACTCCTAACAAAGATCCCAAAGCCCAACTACACCCTTTAATAGCTCAAACCCTAGCTATTCTATTGGTGTCTACAACTCTTTGGGACATTTTATAAACCAAGCCTGACACATTATTTATAAGGGGAGAACCCTTATAACTTCTCCTATACTTTCGATATGGGATTCAAGGCAAACCCCAACAAATCCTCCCTTGACTTGAATCCCCAAACTCCCCAAACTGCTCAATAACATCTAAAAAACTAACATGCCTCTGAATCTTCTTACTGTTGGAAACAACTCTATCCTTTGCATCATCAAGCAAATATAGTTGTTTCTCATTCCTCTTTCCTTGCAAAACTAAACCACCATTTTTGTATACTTTGCACCAATCATTATTACCAACATATGTGTACCCATGTTAAGCTAACTCACCCAAAGAAATCAAATTGTCGCTAAAACTGGGTACATACCTCACATTACGAAGAGTCTTGACACCACCATCATGAAGCTTGAGTTTAACACTCTCAATACCTTCAATCTTCACTCGATTACCATTCCCAACCGCAATATTGCCTAAACTTTCAACCTCTTTCAATTCATGAAACCGATCTTTATCATTGCAAATATGCATCGATGCAGCTGAATCCAAAACCCAACTTTTCTCATAAGTATGAGGCCCATCTAAACAAGTTGTCAATACATCATCATCCGAATCAGTCAAAACAACACATGTCTCATTCTTCTTTCCATCATCACTCTTTTGTTGAGCCTTCTTGAATGCAGCCATATCCTCTCTTAATGTCTTGCAACGTGCTTGAATATGACCCTTCTCTCCACAATAATAACATTCCACCTCACTATAATCTCTGAATCTTGATCTTGATCTCCCTCTTGATCCACCATGTCTCTCATTAGTCCTCCCTCGAGTAGAATCTTCCACAGCAGCTAGTACACCTGTCGCAGATGAAGAATCTTCTTTGCCCATAAATCTTTCATTCTCATGCAACACAGCAATCACATCACCCAACGTCAAAGTAGTTTTACCTACAAATAAAGTCTGAACTAAAGGTCTATAGGACTTGGGCAAAGATGACAACAGCAGCAATGCCTTCTCTTCTTCTATCAACTCGTTAGAACCAATAGCTAATAATTGTGAAACTAATTTATTAAATTCATTTAAGTGATCATAGAGACTCTTACCTTCATCCATCTTCAGAGAATACAAATTCATCTTCAAACACAATCTATTCGTCAGCGATTTTGATGCATAGATGTCTCCCAGCTTCTTTCACAATCTAGTTGGTGTCGTTTCAGCCAATACGTTATACTTAATCTCTGGAGCAAGCGCCAATCTAATTGTGCTCACAGCTCTCTTTTGAATTCTAACCCAATCCTTAACAGACATTTCATCTGGCTTATTTTCTTCTAATGCCAAATCTAGACCTTATTGAACTAGAAGATCCTAAATCGTACTTTGCCATAACATAAAATTACTTTTACCATCAAATAAAGGAATTTCAAACTTTGGCATACCTCTAGACATAGCTTCAGCCATTGCTTTCATCCTCTCGCAAGATCACGAACCTTCAGCTCTGATACCATTTGTTGGAAAAAATATCCCTCAAACCAAACACCTACAGAAATAGAGGAAAACAAAAAATAAACACAATAATTTTTAATGTGGTTTGGCCTAACCAATTTGGCCTATAACCACCCAACCAATCTAATAATCAATCAAACAATTACAACCCTGCAATTTTTAGAAGAGAAAAATTGCAAACTCCTTACAAGCCCAACCATGCAATTTTTAGAGAGAAAAATTACAAACTCCTAACAAAGCTCAACCATGCAATTTTTAGAGAGAAAAATTGCAAACTCCTAACAAAGCCCAACCATGCAATTTTTAGAGAGAAAAATTGCAAACTCCTAACCAAGATCCCAAAGCCCAACTACACCCTTTAATAGCTCAAACCCTAGCTATTCTATTGGTGTCTACAACTCTTTGGGAAATTTTATAAACCAAGCCTGACACATTATTTATAAGAGGAGAACCCTTATAACTTCTCCTATACTTTCGATATGGGATTCAAGGCAAACCCCAACATTAACTACCCCAATAAGTTTATTTAGACTAAATTTGGTTGACGTCTTTGGTATTCGTTTTCTCTTTTATTTATAAATAATGAAAATTAAAAACAAAATATAGCTTAAAACAAAGCATATATCATAAAAATAATAAAAAAATCAACAAAATGAAAACTTATTTAATCATTTTCTATTATGTATTTTTTTTGTTGATTTCTTCTTCCCCCCTTTGTTGGAGAGATATCCTTTGAAATTTTGTCCGATGGAAAAAAAATGTACACGAGTTACTTTATACAATCTATCTACTATGCCACACAACTTATTTTAATAAATTTTATTAATATCAAAATGTCCTAAACTAAAAAAATATTTTATTCTTTTTCGTTATTATTCTTCGATGCTCTTGAAAATAAATTTTCAAGAGCAAAGAGTATGTACCTGAACTACAATAAAATTTTCGAATTCACTTCTGCGAGCACAATTAAGCTCTCAAAAATGATTTTCAAGATGCTTATGTTTATAAATATAAACATTTTTATTATATGCATCTGTGCTTGGCAAATGCAAGCTTCTGTCATGTACCAAGGGCTTTAGCCCAGCAACCATGCGGCCTTAGGCAGGAAACTCACGTCCCACGTCCCTAAGTCAGCCTACTCTTTCCCAGGATGCTCTGCACAGCGGGAATCACACACACCCTGTAGCACAAGCCAACAAGCCAAGCAGACACATGCACACATGCACACTAGTGTGGGGAACTATACACTTGTATTTCACTCAATCTTAACAATGTACAGGAGCACTTACAACAGGGAGGCTCAACCTATGGCCTCAACTATCTCGGTTGGACACACCCAACCTTGCCTAGGAGACATGCACAAGGGCCTCAACCTATCAGCAGCTCACGCCTCACTTACAAATGGAGACTCTCACTCAACTCTCTAAGGGGTCTCTTCTATGTACAAATGTCTGAGAAGGCACCCCTTTATATAGGCAAGCCCTCACGGATCCAATGGTGGTGGTCTGGCCAAGTGTGTGGCTGGTAGACTGCTTTGGAAACCACCTCTGCCTTTCTGGCATGCACTAGGGCTAGCTAGAAGCCACTAGAGCCGAACTAGACCGAGGCCTACTGGTGCGCGCACTGGGCCAAGCGAAATCCAAGCCTTTCCGCTCAAGGCCCTCGTCTGGATGCGCACTTGGGGCCTCCGAGGTCACCCTCAAGCCTGCCATCTCCTTTCAGCACTGTTCCACCTAAGAGCTTGCCTCAGCTACACGCCTACCTGCCTGGTGCGCACGCCTTCGTCTTTGCCTGCGTCTGGGAGCTCGCCACCGAACGCCCGACTGGCTCGCTTGGCTAGCAGCTGTCTCGCTCGCCTGGCACCTAGGAGCTCACCCTTCCGTCATGGTCGCCTGGTTGGCTTCTGTCTCGCCCACTTGGCATCTAGGAGCTCGCCCATCCATTCGGGTCACTTGGCTAGCTTTGGCCTCGCGCACCTGTGTACCTATCTCTTCGCACACCTTCTGGCCTACACCATCATCACGTCCACCACCTTGGGCTACCTTGGTTCCGTCCTCCAGTCTCTCATCCCTCGACTGGGACCTAGTTTGGCTTGCACCTGTCCATCAGGCCTTAGACAATCGCGCGGGACGTGACATTCTCCCCCACCTGTTCTAGCAACGCCCTCGTTGCTATAGGAGCATCTGTCCTCCTTCTGCACCCCTCTTCCTCTTCTCCTTGAGTTGGGCTGACACTTCCTCTTACTGACTTGTGCCTTATGCTGCACGCCTATGCTAGATGGGTCTCGCTGCACCTTTCGACCATAAACCTTGCCCTCTTCTCCTAACTGAGAGCCGCGCACCCTTCTGCACACTCGTATGGCACCTAGTCTCTGAACCCTGCCTGGTTCCTGCACAGACTTCAAGACACCAAGTCGGTGAACCACCCCTGGTTCTTCCTCCTTCGACTGTTTGCCACCCCTGGCGATCGCTTCGAGCCTCTCCTTGGTCGAGAACTCCTGTGCGCAGTGCGGTCCACTACACAGGAAGCACTCCAGCTTCCATGGTCAGTCCTCACTCCTTGAGGACTTTCGCTCGGCAATGTGTGGCTTCCCCTTGCCACTACTATCCCGATCTCCCCCTCTTTGGCCCTTTCCCTTAGGCTGGGAAGCATCGGACTACCTCTCCTCGTCTTAGCCATCATCTTCCTGCAAGCCTTTCCCCCTTGGCTTGGATGACTTGGACCTGCTGAGATCCACCAAAGACTCTGCTGCTGTTTTGGCTCTTGACAGCGTCTAAATGCCCATCCGCTTCAGTTCCTGTCTCACCCACGGCCTGAGTCCATCTAGGAAAAAAAACAGAGCCTCGTCCTCTCCAAGGCTCGGTATCTGTAACATCAGCTCGGGAGTTACTACCCTTCTTTTCCTTCCCAGCTCGAGTCTCACGGGCCTCCTGCCCTTCAGTGTGCGCGCACGCCTCTGAACTCGCCATCTCTGCTCAGTCTGAGCTGCACACTCGTCTGCTTTCTTCAGCTAACTTGGCTCGGACCACGTCTCAACCAGCACTAGGCATTACTAGCACCGCGCACGCTCGATCAGGCTGGACTGATCGCTGATCACCACCGAACACTAATTGCCTGCTCTGATACCAACTTTCACATTCCGGGGGTTTTAGCCCAGCAACCTTGCGGCTTTAGGCGGGAAACTCGCGTCCCACATCATTAAGTCAGCCTACTCTTGCCCAAGATGCTCTACACAGCGGGAATCACACACACCCTGCAGCACAAGCTAACAAGCCAAGCAAACACACGCACACATGCACACTGGTGTGAAGAACTGTACACTTGTATTTCACTCAATCTCAACAATGTACAAGAGCACTTACAACAGGGAGGCTTAGCATATGGCCTCAACTATCTCGACTAGACACACCTAACCTTGCCTAGGAGACACACACAAGGGCCTCAACCTATCAGTAGCTCACGCCTCACCCACAAATGGAGACTCTCACTCAGCTCTCTAAAGGGTCTCTTCTATGTACAAATGTGGGGGAAGGCACCCTTTTATATAGGCAAGCCCTCACGGATCCGATGATGGTGGTCTGGCCAAGTGTGTGGCTAGTAGACTGTTTTGGAAACCACCTCTACCTCTCTGCATGCACTAGGGCTAGCTGGAAGCCACTGGAGCCGAACTGGACCGAGGCCTACTGGTGCACGCACTGGGCCGAGCAAGATCCAAGCTTTTCCGCTTAAGGTTCGCGTCTGGATGGGCACTTGGGGCCTCCAGGGTCACCCTCAAGCCTGTCATCTCCTTCCAACACTATTCCACCCGGGAGCCTGCCTCAGCTACACGCCTACCTACCTGGTGCGCACGCCTTCGCCTCTACCTGCGTCTGGGAGCTCGCCACCGACTGCCCGACTGGCTCGCCTAGCTTGCGACTGTCTCACTTGCTTGGCACTTGGGAGTTCACCCTTCCGTCATGGTTGCCTGGTTGGCTTCTGTCTCACCCACTTGGTGTCTGGGAGCTCGCCCATCCGTCTGAGTCACCTGGCTAGCTTTGGCCTTGCTCACCTATGTGCCTATCTCCTTGCACACCTTCTGGCCTACGCCATCATCATGCCCCCCACCTTGGGCTGCCTTGGTTCGGTCCTCCAACCTCTCATCCCTTCAACTGGGACCTTGTTTGGCCTGTACCCGTCCATCAAGCCTTGGACAATCGTGCGAGACGTGACACTTCTGCCAAAAGGTTAATATTTTTTTATAAAACTATTATTTTTAAGAACAAATTTGTGCCGAATAGAAGTTGGATTCCGCCAAGCTATTGTTCTTGGGATAATTCATCCCATTTGACAGTTTTTTGCTTAAATAAAATCCTTGATCTAAATCTAACCAAGTCCTAACCAAAATCTTACATATCAGTCCATTATATTGAATATTTACATTAGATTTCTTGCAAAATTTGAAGAGATTGAAGGTATTGAAGAGTGAAGAGATTGAGAGATAGGATAGATTCAAGAGAGATTGAAGATGGAAGAATGGTTTGATGTATAGGTTGTGAGATTTGGAAAGATGTAAGGTATGTGGAGGGTATAATGGGTAAAATAAAAATGAAAATAAGTTGTAAGGAGTAGTTTATAAAAGAATATTTTGGGGTTTAGGTTTTTTAAGTAAATAAGTTGTTGAAGACTAGATAGGTTTTATTTAGAATTACTCAAAATGTATATGCTTGGTACAAATTGCAATTTTTGATGTGAAGACCGAGAATTTTCTAAATAAATATAAGGTATCCGGAAAAAAATGTAATTTGGACAAATTGAAATCCAAAGTAAATAAGAAATAAAAAGGAAAAAAAATTAAATTGGAAATAAGAAATGAAGGAGGAAATTTAATTTGGATAAATGGAAATCCAAATTAAATAAGAAAATGGAGAAATAATTTTGGATATTTAGAAATCCAAAACTTAATAAGAAATAAAAATATTTTGATATATTTATATAATGATATTATATAAATATACCTTGGATAAATATAAATATTATTTTGTGTTAAAAGTGTAAAAAGTATATATATATATAAATATATATTTTGATACAAAATGTATTTAAATATATTATGAATAGTGTATATATATTTATGGTGTATAATAATTATATATATTATAGTTATTATTTGTATATATAATAAATATATATATATTAAAAAAAACTGAAAAACTGAAGTGGGAATCGGGAAACCCGATTCCCACACTTCTCTTCTGTTAACTAATACAGAAGAGAAGCAAATAGAAAAAATGGAGAGCCGACCCCTGTTGGCTTACCGGAGAAGGAGCGACGCCGCCGGCGAGCCGTGATGGAGGAAGAGACGCCGACGCCGACGCCGACGGCGGGGAAAAGAAAAAGGAAACAAAAACGAAGCGCAACAGAGAAGAAAAGAGAGGGAAGAAAGGAAAGAAGACAACGGCGGTGCCGGCCGATCCGGGCACCGCCGTACCCACCATGACGTCGACGAAGGTAAGGGGAACGAGAAGGAAGCCGACGGTGGAAGGGAGAAAGGAAAAAAGAGGGAGAAAAAGAGAAGGAGGAGACCGAACCTTCCGCCGCTAGATCCGGCGCCGTCGCCATCGATCTGGAGAAATGGAGGGCAGATCTAGTCTCGTGGCCATCTCCGCCAGCTGAGGAAGGGTTGAACCGGTGAAGGACCGGCCACCGGAGGCTGAACCGGCCGGTGAGTGTTGAACCGGCCTGAACTGGTCCGAACCGGTTCAGGCCTGGAAAAAAAAACAGAAACAGAAAAGAAAAGAAAAAGGAAAAGAAAAGAAAAGAAAGAAGAAAAGAAAAGAAAAGGAGAAAGAAAAGAGGGAAGAAGAAGAAGAAGGAAATGAAAAAGAAAGAGAAAAAAATGTGGTAAGGAAAATTTAAGTCTTTTCGCCATATGTCTATTGGATTTATTGGAAATTTTCGGATTATTTTCTAAATGAAAATATATGTTAATTTTTGAAATTGTAGCAAAAATGGAAATGAGACGAATGGTGGAGTTCGGCAAGGCTCGAAAAATCGGAAAGTGCGCTAAGCTTGGCGAATAGATAAGATACTTTTATAAAGCATTAGTAGCTTTATATTGTATGTGGGAATTATAATTTTATACATGATGCATTTATTTAATTGATTTTAAATGGAATTGTGATTTTTATATGATGCATCGATTTAAATTGATTTGCTAAAAATGCTAAGAGGACCCACAACTGATGGTGGGGGTCTTAGTAAGAGGTAAAATTGGTGAGAATCAACGGTTGCAAGTATAAATTGTGTTTCCCTTGCAGGAGGTTAGGGAAAATTAAGCTGTTATGCTGCCGAAATTCTTAGGAAAACGTTGAGGAAAAAGATTTAAGTTCTCACGTAAATGGAATCTTGGAAATAATTATTGAAAAATATACATTTAAAGGACTTTATGATATTACTGGAGAAGTTTGATATTGAAATCGATGAAAAGATAGATCGTTGAAACACGATAATGTAATGAATTATATGGTTTAAACCTTAAGACTCGATAAATCCAGTGATGTTAATAGCACAAATGGTATCAAGTTGAGATTGAGGTGGAATTAATTATTAGACGGATCACTGATACAGTGATGATTATAGAATTGATAAATTCAAATGAATGGACCGTTTTAGTGGTATGATTGTGATATCGATGTTAAATAGATGTGAACTGAGATTTTTGCAATAATATGGATAGTCGCAAGGCGACTTAAATGATTGAAACACTGTTGATAATTGAAATTGGCAAATTCTTTTAAGTGGTAAATTGCCAATCAAAAAAATTGAATTGAAGATGTCTTATAGATAATTCTAGCATGATATTACATTCTACAGACCATATGAAAAGTGAATTGAGGATTGTGATTTGATTTTACGATAGTAAATGAAATTGAACTGCAAGTTGAGGATTCTGAATATGTACCTATAGGTCAAACCATAAATGGATTTGATAAGCGATTATTGATCTTGTGGTTCTATAATCCTCGATGTCGACTCTGGAATAGATAACGAATGAGGATATTAATATTGCATAATTTCAGTATTTTGATGGTTATATAGTGACATGATATTTAAATATTTATGAATACTAAGAGGATTCATACAAGTGATGTGGTCTTAGTATTAATAGTGAAAGGTAGAAATGATTGGTATAGTTTATAGCTATCGAAAAAGGATATCGAATACTGAATGACTCAAATACCAAATGATCTGATTATTGAATAATCGGAGTACTGAATAAGTTGAAAACTGAATGAAATGAATATTGAATTGATTTGAACACTGATTTACTGATGTGTCAGAAGGATAGTTTGAAATCGAACGATTGATAGTGATAAAGTTAAATGAATTGTTTCACCGTATTAGAGGAAGGTATTACTTATATTGACATTTGAAACTATTACTAAAATTACATACGGAGATGATTTCATAGCATCGCTTTTAAGCATAATTTGCTATAGTTTCAGATGTCATAATAGCATTTATATAAATGCTATAAAGTATAGATTAGCTTTAAAAATAAAGTATATGGTATATATACGTATTTTTATATACGAAACCTCTTAAAGAATTTCACCATATGCTTTACATGATTTTAAAACGAAAAACTAAAGATTTAAATGTTTTATGAGACTGTAGGCACCCTAAAAGAATTAAATTCAATAAAGCATAGTGGAAACCGCCTAATTGGAGCTTTGCTCATTAGGCAGATATGCTTGTCCGACAATAGTCGTGGACAGGTCTCAGTCACGCCTGATAAGTGGGGCTGAGAGAGATGAGGTCTATGGCCATAGATAGTGCCCTAGTTGGTTTCCAGGAGACGATGATATGATTTCACTGCTAGCTATAGTGATTTAAGTCTTTATTGATAGAGATGATAGGGATCTAGCCTAGTCTCTAATTGATATAATATGAAGTCTAGAGTATGATTTTATTGATATGAACTCTAGACTTGACATGATTTATACTGTACATGAAACAGATTTGAAATGAAATATGTTTTGAAACAGTACATGTTTTAAACATGTTTTAAAAGTCCATGAGATATGATTTCGACATTTATATGATTTATATGTAATTTTGTGTCGAACATGGCATGATATGCGGTAGAGTATAGTTTGATTTGATATGAACTCTAGACCTGATATGATTTACAGTATATGTTTTAAAAGTATATAATAAATGATTTCGACACTGTTATGATTTATATACGATTTCGTGTCGAATTTAAAATGATATGCGGTCTAGACTATAAATCGATTTGAAATGAACTCTAGATCTGATATGACTTACAGCATATGAAAAATGTTTTAAAACCGCACATGTTTTAGACATGCTCCGAAAACGAATACATGAACTGAAATTGAACATGTTTCTATCATGCCTTAAAGGCAAATTTGAAATGAATTGAAAATCCATTTATTAAGCATGTCCTAAAGTATATATGATATGATCTGAGATGATATCGGTTTATACAGAAAAATTACATGAATTGCATATTAAACCCTGACATGATAATATGCTTAACACATGAGAATTCCATGAGGAATGTTGTGACTCGACGTTAATGATGTTTCATCTATACGATGACATGAGATGATATGATATATGAACATGAGATTGATATGAAGAGAATTCTGATCTCACTCTATCGTGATCATAAATTCCCGGATGATAAGTGATATGAATTGATGTAATACAGGAATATGATTGTTAAATGTAAAGTGAATTCGATAGGATGTCTACATTAAACATGGAGAATATATGAAGAGTATCATGACTCGGTGGTAACGATATTTCATCGATATGATGTAATGATATGATATGAAACAGGAATATAGAAATACACGAAGAGAATTATGACTTCGTACCACCGTGATCATGATCCACAATAGGAGAAATGATAAGAGATAATATGAGAATTGATAAGAGATGATAGAATACAGAAATATGATTATGAAATGAAAAGTAAATATGAGAATTGATATGAGATGATAGAATACCAAAATATGATTATGAAATGAAAAGTGAAAATGAGAAGTGATAATGAGAGGTATCGATGAGAAAGGATTAACTGTAATTGCATCCTTACAAGTTTTAAGCATTGCAGTTTAAGACAGTGTAATCCTACTCTTGTATTTATATTAGTATCTTACTGAGCCGTGGTTTTGCTCACCCCACTAAATTTCATCTCTTTCAGATTATTGAAATTAACATCTGCCATGTGAGCTGCTCAGTGGGCATCGGAGACTGTATATGGACTTGGTACTAGTCTTCTGAGGTATATATTTCTTATAAATTACTTGTTTACATGTAAGACTTAAATTGAAGCACAGTACATATTCTGTTTAACAAGTCGGGATGTAACTAAGAACCGTTTCCGTGGTTGTTAAATATTTAAATGAAATGACTATAAGTCACCTAAATAGTATAGTAACTACATTGACACCGAATACAAACCTTAAAATGAAAAAGAAAAATTTAGTCCATAAATTTGTAGACTAAGAAAAGTATAAGAATCAAGTGAAAGTCGCGGTCTTCGGGTCGTGACAATTTTTGACATGGTTGTGGTTTTTATGTAATCTAAAGGAAGTTCATTATTTATTATTCATCATCTTTAAGGGAAGTGACGGAGTCAAAAATTTTACTTTTGGGGGCTTAATTTTGAATATATTAAAAAAATAGTAAAAATAATAATTAAAACTTTCATATCCAAACATAATTATTAAAAATTTTTCCATTCTTCTTAACATTTTTTTTTATTTTCAAAAAGTTCTACAATAGTTTTGTTATCAATACTTTTGAATGCATTTGTTTCAATATACGAAACTACACTATCATCTAATCATTGAACTCTCATTCGATTGCACAAACGAATTTTCAAGTTACTCATTATTAAACATATTCTCTCTATCGTAGTATTAGCAACCGATAGAATCAATAGTAATGTTAGTAGTAAATAGATTAAAAAAAATACTACACTTAATCTTTTCTAGTATCAACCATTCTTATAGCTATTAACAATACCATCAATTTCTTTTTAACATTGAAAACTCAATGCTAAAATGTATATATAATATAATTTTGAAATTAAATTTTTAAAATTTGATTGAAGAAATTGAATAAAATTTAGTAAGATAAAAAACTATTTATTTAAATATAATTTTAATTTGTTTTTTGGTCAGTGGGGCCTGAAGCCCCCACTACTCCCTATGAGGCTTTGCCCCAGTTTAGGGGCAACTTTGCTCGACAGATTTTGCTAAACTTTAACACTAATAAAAAAAATAAAAAAAGTAATTGTTTACAGTTATATAAAAACATCAATTACGATTATTAAAAAAACGTGCAGTTTAATATCTTTAATTATGATTTTTTAAATTGTAAAATTTTTAAATTTTAAAATATTACAAACATACACTTAATAATGCAAAAATTATTATTTATAAAAAGAAAAGACAGTTTTTACCAGTAAAAATTACTATTTAAACCATTAAAAAAATTTACATTTCAATAAAAAATTTATTATAAATAGATTACATTTATGTCTCTAAACGTAATCTATTATTTAAAATAAGATATTTCTTTAAACCAAAGATTACGGCTAATGTTAAATTGTAGTCTATACTATATGAATCTAATATAAGCTTTCAATCACAAGACTATGGTTATCATAAAAACGCAATCTTCATTTAGATTAATTTTTTTCTCATTTTTTTAACGCCTTTTTTGAAATCAAAGCAATTTTATATAGACTACATTTATGTCTTTAACTATCATCTTCTTTTAAAAAAAAAGGACATTTTTTTAAACCGATGACTAAAGATAATGTTGAATTGTAATCTATAATATATTTGTTTTCAATCAAAAGTATATGGTTTTCTTAAAAATGTAGTATTATTTTTTAAAAAATAGACTTTTTTAAACCAAAGACTATGGGTAGCCTTGCATCGTAATCTATACTATATAAATCTGATATAAGTTTTTGATCAAAAGACTATGGTTTTTTTTTAAAATGTAGTTTTTAGTTTAAATTTATTTTCTCTTGTTTTTCATTGCACTATCTAAAAACAGATCTATACCTGCAATTTCACTCTTTGAGCTCATTCTCACCCCTTCTTCTTCTACAAATCAAAAGACTATGGTTAGTTGTGGACTCGCCCCTTGTCTTATCTTGCCCTCACATCTCTAACGACACCCTCCTCAAGTTAGTGTTTATTTTGTATATTTATCACTTTAATTATTTTCTTTTTCCTAAAATGTGGTTGTGCCTAAATGATATAATTGTTGTAAATTAAAAATATATTGTTTTACTAGAAAATAGAAAAATATGAATAAATCTTAGTTAGAAGCTGATAGACGATCAACAGAATATGAGGAATGGCTGAATATGTTTTTACCATTTGCTTCAAAAAATGAATGGCTTGGAATACGTAAACAGCCCTTATATTAAGTATCGGAATCTGAATTTAGGGAAGATTCAAGTTATTTGAGGTCACCTTTTCTTTTAATTGTGTTGATCAAAATTTTATCGATTGGACTATTCACAAGGGAAACTAAGAAAATTCATCATCTATAACTATCAATAAAAAAGCACAACCCAGAATTGATGCATGTTTTGAAGAAATTGTAGAAATGGTACAACGATTGGTGTTCAAATGATTCTGAAAAACTTGACCAGTTATTTGAAAATGAAATGAAGCCATTGTATTGGTGTAAGAATTAACGATATTATTGTAGACACTATTTTTTGATTGGGTTTTTCGGAATAATTTGATTAGTTCAAATTAATTTATTACTTGGGCTTTGAAATAATAATATAGGTTTTCAAAAGGAATTTGTAATTATTTTTAGATTTTTTATAACTTAGGTTTCAAGTCTACAAAAGTGTTTTTAGCCTAGTTAGTTGTTTTATTTTTTTATTAATTTTGTTTTCTTATCATTAAAGTTCAAAAAATTACAAAAAAAATCAGAAAAAAAAAGAAAACTAAAAATTGACCCCAGATAAAATTTCAAACAAAATTAAGTGTTTACACTGAGCATTTGAACACAACACCCTAAAATTAGGTATTTATTCTATTTTAAAAATGACCATCTTCTTAGGAGGGAACTTTTTGTAGAAGTTGGTATTCCAAAGTTAACGGCACGTTTGGTTCGATTAATGAAACAGAAAGGAATTGAATATGTATTTTGTCAAAATAGAAGAGTAGATAAATGAAATATATATATATATATAGGATAATTATTACATACACTGACAGTGTAGTTTTTTTATTCCATAAGCACCGTTAAAATCATGATATGTGTCCTATAATAATATTAAAATAAATAAAATAGGATATGTGTCACGATCTTAACGTTGCTTGTGAAGTAAAAAAACTCTACTGTCAGTGTATGTAATAATTATCCATATATATTATGAAGTTTGATTCATTGAAATAAAATATAATAAGAAATAATATTAATATTTGTTAGTTCAAAACATACGATTGAAATAAGTTTAAAAAATCATTATACATTTTTATTAAATTAATTAGAATATATCATAAAAAATAACACTAATAATAATTAATTAAAAATAACTATTAATTATTATAATTAATTAGTAATTTATAAAAATTAATAAAAATATGTAAGGAAAAATGAGATATAAAAAGCTTTGCTTTACAGAATCCTCCGAATTGCAGATTTTAGGAGGGTAGAGAAATGGTAATTCCTTATTCTCAAAGAATAGTAATTCCATGAAATGATTTTTAGAAAAATTAATAATGAAACAAAAATAATTGAAGCAATTTATAAAAAATGAGAAAATGGCAGGCGGGTAGATACCCTCCACAAAAAGGTCTATGTTTTTGGTTTGCTGAGGAGAGAGAGCGGAAAGTCTTAAGTTTAGATTTTGCTATTCAGCCTAAAGAATTTACTATTGGGCTTTGGACCCATTCATTTAGAGTTTTGTACAGTACCGTACTTGATCTTAAGCTGGGCTTAATTTAACTAGTTGAGTTGAAGAATAAACTTGAGATAAGAAACCCAGGCTTTCGTAAATGAAATTCTCTGTAAATATTTTTTCCACCAAAAACATTTTCTATATATCCAGATTTCATTTTCTTTGACGATTTATCAGTATAAAGGTTGCCTGTCACATTTATGATTGTTTTTGTTTGGAATTGGAGCTTTTCAAACTGGATCATTGTTTCTGGTAAACTGTTTAGTATTTACCCCAAGTAAAAGAACTGTTCATGAAAAGCCAAGCCCCATTGGCCATTGACTGCTCATCTTTCCCTGAAATCTTTCACGATCCTGACTTTCTAGAACTAGACTTGTTCCATTCTGCAACAGAGACAGGGCCACATGTAGCATTCATAGCTTCCTTTGTTCGAATTAAAGTTAGTAAAAAGAGCTAATGTCTTGTTCAAAGATGATGAAAAATCCATCAATCTATCAATTAGTGTCGGTCTCCCAGTTTATATCTGCTACTGCTAACAACTGAAACAGCAGTTGGGGTTAGTTGAGTACATGACTCAGGCTCCATCTACATTTCCGAAACTCTCCTTCCTTATTTAATATTTAACCTCATGGGATTAGGGCTGACTAGGGTTGGCCATTTTGGCATAGCTGAACAAATATTGTTGCTTCGAAGAGATATGAAGTAGGGGAACAAATATTGTGCCAAAAAATCAATAAGTGGTTGAAAAAAATGAAAGTGAACTTTTTTTTAAGTATTGAACATTATTTGAATTTTGAAATTATCATTATTGAGAGAGTTATTATTTATCACTTTCAATCCAAAGAGAATTAATCTCAAATCGTAATACGAATCAAAATACATGTAATAAAAAAAAATGTGCCAAAAAGCACACATATGGAATGGAGTTGGAAGAAAACGCGGGTGTATTTTTGGTTTCGTGCAGAAATGGGCAGTGTAATCAAGAAGGCCTTTAAGAAGGTCTTGTTGCAGTTGCAGTTGCAGAGACAAGTTTCCATGTTGTGGGACTTTGTTTAACAGTTCAAGTACCCCAGCCGGCCATTATATTTGATATGGTCCCACTTCTTCACCTAACCAAACTACACAATTCCTCCTTTTTCTCCAAATCTTTCCATTTGCCTCCAATTTTCTAATTTTCTTTGCTTAACCTTCTGCCACTTTATGCACCATCACTACTTTTGCCTTGAACACATTCCCTAAGGACCCGTTCAAACTTCAAACCCTCTCAAAACAATACAACAAAAAAACTATTTTACTTACAAGTTTGATTAATTAATCCTTATTAGTAAAAGTTCTGAACAGCTGAGCCTAGGACCTGGCCCCAGCCCCACCAGCATTTACTTCTAATCTCATGCTTCTGCACTTACTACTTCATATCATATTCTGCTTATACAAGCCACCCCTAAACAGTAAACAGCCACCACCATACCATACCTCTTTTATTTTTATATATATATTCTTTGGGGCATAATCTTTTGTAATTTGTGCGAGACTGAACAACCGAGTCTCCTTCATTCAACTATTCAGCTTAACAACTCTCTCTCTCTCTCTCTCTCTCTCTCTCTCTCTCTCTCTCTCTGTGGATTTCCTCTTCTTTTTTTCTTGAACTGATTAAATGGGAAGCAAAAAACCTCTGGTTCTGGTTCTTTGGCTGTTGTTATTTCTCTTCATATTTTTAAGTCAAGCTCATGGTTCATCAAGATATTCTCATATGTTCAAGGTGAACCCCAAGTCTCATCAGAATTCACCACGCAGCTTCTTTGGTGCCTTGCCAAAAGCAATGCCAATCCCACCTTCTGGTCCTTCAAAGAAACACAATGGCATAGAATTACAAGGCTCAAGAAGATTTCCATGAAGATCAATAGCAAATTCAACACCCAAAGAGATATATATTGTAGCATGAAATTTCTATCCCAATTTTCCTTCCAAGTTTCATTCAAGAAAGGAAGAATACTGATAAGATGCTTGGAAATGTAGATGAAGATGGGATTTTATATATTGGTGGGTACCCTTTTCTTCTTTTTTGGATTGTTTTAAAGATATCCATGGTTTTTCTTAGACTTGCTCTAAGGAGTACAAGAATAGGATAGCCACTTTTCCTTTCCCTATTCACATTGCATAGAAACTTCTATGGAATGGAATGAGTAGTTTCTTCAAAAAAGAAAACCTGTTTTTGTTTGTAGAGATGAAAGACAAGAAATTAACATGCAAAGTTTTTGTGTAGGTTCTTCTTCATCTTTTGAGGGTAGCTTATTATTTTTCTTTTTCTCTTTTTTTTTTTCAATATGTGATGTAATGATGAGAAAGAATAGTTTTCATTTGGTGTAATTACTGTCTACTTTGGTTGAGCTTAAAGAAAAGAAAGCAAAGCCGCTAAGGCAATAAACAGCAATTGGTAGAGTGAAAATACGTTTACAAATACGTGCAAATGCTGATAAATTATGTAGGCATGACGTGATATCCATCTTTCTAAATTTATATATCTCTGCTTTCAACTGATCAAATCTAACCTTTTCTGTAACCAAAAAAAAAAATTATAACCTTTTCTGAATCAGATTTTTCTACAACTTCTCTTGTCCATGTCCTATTCTACACCCACTGCCTACCACTTTTTTCTCTCTCTTTCTTTGTTTTTCAAGGTTTTTTTGGGTCAAATCCCCTTTGTAAAAGTTTTTTTTTTTTTTTCAAAACTACTAAATTAAGGTAAAAGATTTTAGTAATTCATATATTTGTAATGTATTTATATCATATCTAATGATCATATAAAATATAAAAACTATTATATAATAATTTATGTCAACGCGTCAAACATAAAATTAATTTTTTTAGATTTTTTTCATTTATAGACAGAATTCATAAAATTTTAATACATTTTTTTGTATTGTTTTGATTTGTATATTATCATCGTTTCAAGTTTACAATTATAAGGTCAATATAAAATATAGTAATTTTTTTTCCAAATATAGTTGTAGGGGAGGTTGGAATTGTGAGGAGTTCAATGTTTATGAAATTGATGAGAGTTTTTTTTTCCCTTAATCGTCGTTCTCAAAATTATGAACATAAATAAATTTAGAATTTATATATAATGTATTAATAGTGTATAGTCTTTGTATATTGTTAATGCACAAGAGGTTGATAGTTCATCAATAAGTCCTTATGAACAAATTGAAAAAAAATTAATTGTATTTACTTTTAAGGGCTTGACATTTTTTTAGTTTGTTTATTGATGAGATGTCACTTTTTGTGCATTAATGGTGCATAGAGACTATATGCTGTCATTGCATCACATATAAACTCATAAATTTATTTACTTTAACTTAAAAGGTTGGTTCAATGGTGTAAGGTCACACTAAGTTCTTAAGTGAAGATGATTCATAACAAGAAGTCTCGTATTCGAATCATTACCAAGTCAAATTTTCTTAAGTCAGCTCCATTTAGAAAATGCAAGTAAAAATTAATCTCATATCCAATGTCGTATGAAAACTCCTTGTAACTTAAAAAATAAATAAATTTATTTACTTTTGGTATCACTCTGAAACCTTATTAAGACATGAGTGATTTTTTATTATATATTTTTTTTTGGGTGAAATAGGTACTGCATAACATATAGACCTGATCATGGGCCGGGCCTATGACTGGTAATAAGAGGTTTGGTTGATGTCCAAGCCCAGCTCGGTCCGTAATTCGAGCCTGATTTTTTTGTCCAAGCCCATTTTCGTTTTTGTGCGATAAGCCCGAGCTCGAGCCCGACCTGCCCAAATATAATTTTTTTTATTTTTTAAAAATTTTAATTAATTAATTATTTTTTTATTATTTATTTCCTTTAAATTTAATTTAATTTGTCAAAATTTATGTCAATTTTCATATTAAATATTTATAATCATGTTTATTAATCAATAATGTTTTTTATATATATAAAATTATATTATGCTAAATAAATATATATAAAAAATAATATAAAATAATATAATATATTAATATCGGGTCGGACCCGGGCTTTGAAAGGCTAAGCTCGGGCCCGAGCCCATTTTTAAAACGGGCCTAAAATTTTGTCAAGCAGGGTTATTATATCATATATTTTTGTCCAAACCCGACCAAATATTGGGCGGGTCTTCGAGCTTGGGCAGGTAACCTGGCCCTTGAGCAAGTCTAATAACACAACAAACAAACAAAGTGTTTTACAAGGCACTGCTTAAACTGCTAGTGCCGTCCATAGAACAAAATAAAGTTCTGGGAAAAGTAATTCAATACTATAAGCAAAATGCATGGCTCTAGCTTTCTTAGGAGGATCATAAAAAACTTCAAAATTACTTTGCAGTCTCGCTCCCATCCTCGCTAGTTGATCTGCAGTGGTGTTCGCTTCTTTCAAAATACGTTCCAGCTTTGCATTCTGAATTTTCTCCAATAAGGATCTACAATAAAAAAAAATGATATTAAAGTAAGGATGAGATATATTAACTCCTTTCTTAATGAAACTTACCATAATCATGGAGTCAACTTCCACCACAATATTCATGGAGTCAACTTCCACCACAATATTATTGATCCCTTTCTCAATGGCCAATTTCAACCATCTCTAAGGCCCCAAAGTTCAGCACAAACACTTGTGGTTTGTCCTAAATTTCGAGCAAAACCCACAATTCATTTTCCTTCATGATTCCTAATCACGCCTCCCGCACGAGCTTTCCTTGGATTTTCCCTTAAAGAACCATTAGTGTTAAGATTAAAAATTGCTCCAGGGGAAGTTGCCACCCTATGTTGATGCATACACTGCTTCCTCCCTTCAGGTGTTTGCCTACAATAGCCCAATACTCCTTAACCCCTTTTTCAAGCATAAAGAGCCATTTTTCTGGACTGTTCATAACTTCCTTGAAAATGATCTTATTTCTATCCATAACTTTTTGCTGTGTTAGTGATTTGTATTTGAAGGAGTAAATATGTTTTCTTAGACTATTATAGTTTCCTAATCTTTTATATATATATATATATAAAAGCCAAAGTAATTGACTCAAAGCAAAACATCTTATATAAATTGTCTATGTATATGACACGTGTAATTTACTATAATTAAATAATAATTATTGTTTTTCAAATTTAAAAAAGATAAAATATCTTTTTTAAATTCATTATCCATTTCAATTTTTAAAAGATAAACATTTATATCTATATATAGATTAAAATTAATAAAAATGACATATCATTTATCTCTACATATATTAATATTACAAAATGTAAAATCTATATCTATAGCTTTTATAAATTATTTTTTTATTATTTAAAAGAAAACATTTATATCTATATATCTATGTATTTATATATATTAAAATCAATATGGACAATGTAATATAACATGCAATTTAATATAATAACATGTTACATATTATTAGATTACCAACTAAATTTTTTTAATATTCTAAAAAGCTAACATCATTGTTTTTTAATTTTTTAATCAATACGTAATATATAATCATTTTTTTCACATTAATATGACAAAATATAACATCTATATCACTGTTTACCATTAAATTTTTTTAATTGTCTAAATGATAGCATTTATATATAAATATATATAATTTTAATTATCCTTAATATATATAAGTCAAAGTAGTTGACTCAAAGAAAAAAATTCTATGTGGATAACCCAAAAATTTGACACGTGTAATATTTGAAAATAAAGAATAATATTTTTTTCAATTTTCTAAAGATAAAAATCTATATACATTAAAAATACAAAAAAAAAATTATTTCTTTAAATCAAGTATATATTTCAATTTCTACAAAACAAACACACACGTGCGCACACACACACACACACACACACATATATATATTAAAATTAAAGAAAAAAATCACATATCATTAATCAATTTTTTTACACATCTTTTATCAATATATAAAACATATTTATAGAAATAATTAATTTTGGTATAAATTTTTTTTTATTTTGATGCAATTTTTTAAAGAAAAAAACATATGTATTTCATAGGAACATTAAGCAGTAGGTATGCATGGTAAAATGAATTTTCTTTTTATCATTAAAATATAAAATGCTCACTAAGAGTCATCTAATCATTGATTAAAGTTAAACTTTTAATTTCAATAAGATTAAGTTTTTAATTATCTTATTGTATATCTTATATAAATATATAAAAATTTACGAGGATAGCCTAATTTATTTTAATTTTTCTAGAAAATAATCCTATTAAATTAATTATTTAATTTTAAAATATTTAAAATTTAAGAAATAAATTTCAACCGTTTTAACTACATTTAAGTTAAATAAAATATATCTCTGGATTTGATTTTTCTTTTATCATTTATTATGTTATTTTAAATTAAAAATATCCATATATTTTAATAGGAATTATCCTAAAGTTTTAAATCTTTTATAAAAAATTAAAACTGGGAATTTATATATATATATATATATATGTATATTATATTAGTATTGAATTAAATTTCATGTCATATTTTTTTTCAATTTTCATTTCGTTTCTTTTTTAGATTTATTTGTTTAATCATTTTGTTTATTTATTTGTTCAATCATTTTTTTCGTAAGGAAAAAAAAAAGAAGAAAATATCCATATATATTATCTATTCTTTTAAGACATATATTATCTTAAATGTTGTATTTAATTATTTTGAATTGGTTAAAATTAAAAAAAAAACTCAAATAATAAATTATTTTTATTTTTATTTACATTTACATTTACATTTTTTCTTTACTTACTTTTTATATTTGGAACTATTATAAATAAATTTTTTTCAATATCCTAAAAAATAGAGTTTTCAACTCTAATTAATTAAAATAAGATTAATTTATAATCATTTAAATTCAAATTTTAAAAATAAATTAGTTTCAAATATGAAAATATTAACCAACAATCTATCAATGATTAATATAGTAAAAACTCCTTTAATTAATACTATAGCTATTTAATTAATTTATTTAATATTTAAGATTTATTATATTTATTTTTGTAAATTTTCTAATTAGTATTTGATTTCAATTTTTTTTAATTTATTTGTTTTGTATATCCATGTGTTTTTTAATATATCGAAAAGATTTTATATAATTTTGTTAGCTTTAAATTGACATATGTATTTTGAAATAACAAAAACTTAAGTAATATTAAGTGTTTGATTCTATAATATAAATTTGCTTTACCAATCATATGATTTTCTCAAACCACTTTAAGTCTACACATCAAAGTTTAAGACCATGATTTAATTGCATATTCTTATTGGTCTTAACATTTTACAAAATGATTTTGAATATCTTCATTAAGTAATTTTCTTAAGAACATATTGAACACAACTTTAGAAAATTACTTAACAAGTTTTTACACTAAGTCTTTAGTTGAGAAAGTCAAAAAAAACTCCCACAAAATTCTAAAATGTTTTGGGATGAATTAAAATCAAAGTCCACATCATTTCTAACCCAAATTAGCCCAGAAAAGTGCAGGAAAAGCATGAGGGTTCGATCTCCCATGTTGAGGGATCAATCCACGAATGGCAGAATACTCTCAAGAAGCAAAAAGGAAGCATGAGATCGATCCCCTAAGGGAAGGGATCGATCCCCTATTGGTAGAATGCTTTGGAGGCGTGGAATGAAGCATGGGATCGATCTACTAAGGCATAGGATCGATCCCTTAACACGTGAAAAGCCTCCAACGGCTAGTTTCTGTGATATATAACGGTAACTTTCGTTTTTGGCTCCAACCAACATCAAGAATACATCCAAGAGACTATAAATAGAGGCTTTGAAGCACAAGAAAGAAGAGAGAGCAGCCAAGACATATTATTCTTCAATTTCTTCATCTTTTCTAAGCATCTCAAAGAGTTCAAGAGATAGAATTCAATATCTTCTATTACTCTCAACATCTTTGTACTTTATAGCACAAATACTTTAAGTTTCCTTTCTAGAGCTAAATCTTTGTAATCACTTGCCTACCTAGAGGCCTTCTTTGATTACACTATTTGTAAACCCACTCACACCTTGTAATGGGGAGGTTTCTTTTTAACCTTAGAAAAAGAGGGAGGTTTCTCTTTAGCCTTAAAAAAAGAGGGAGGTTTCTCTTGAGCCTGCAAAAAAAGAGATTGTAATACAAATTCAAATTAGTGAATTTGGGAAAATCATTGGGAGCGTCTCAAGGTAGAAGACGTAGGCAAGGTTGCCGAACCTCTATAAATCGATTGTGTATATTTCTCTTTCCCTACTCTCTTTACTTATTTGCATTTATATTGTGATTGTTAAATTGAATTTATATTGCATACTTGAGTAGCCTAGAGAACTTAAAAAACTTCAATATAGGCTAGAGAATTTAGAAGAATCGAAAAACGAACATAAAATTAGCTAAGAACCGATTCACCACTCTCTCGGTTTAGCCTATAGAGCCAACAAATTTTATTCTATTTTTTAAAAATTAATATAAAAATAAAATCATCACCGTGCACTACACGGGTTTAAATCTAGTTTAATTAATGCATAGTAGTGAAGTGTGAATATATAATTTATAAAAATCTACCATGACAATATTGTCGACATTCTATTACTACCATATTATATGTTCATGTTTAATTAACCCTCCACTCTAATGAAAATTATTTTACTTTATAATTCTTCGTTGTAAATTTTTTGAAAAACTGTTGCACTTAAATGTTTAATGATTTGTTATGGTAAAATCTAAAAGAATCACAAAAGAAAATACATCAAGTAATAAGAGTGTTTTAAGTAGTACTTGATAAAAATTATTGTGTAGTATTAATTTCTTATTCTTTTGAAAAGGTGGAATTGAGGTAGGGGGCAAAAAAGGTTCTAGA
The DNA here is from genome assembly GCA_032173925.1 of Heritiera fomes. Lineage (NCBI taxonomy): Eukaryota > Viridiplantae > Streptophyta > Magnoliopsida > Malvales > Malvaceae > Heritiera > Heritiera fomes. Next base: position 20,347,347 of record JAPDPM010000016.1, on the reverse strand, counting down.
ATATGTATGACTTCTTGAAAATTTTGCATTTTTTATTTTTAATTAATAAATATTTATTATCAAGTCAAATATTAATCTTTGAAATTACTACAAATTAACTTGATTTGTAACTGATATGGCAAAGTCCACCTACATTGGACTAGGCCCAAAAAGCGTCATCAATCATAACGTGGCAGAGAATCAGCGGGCCACGTGGCATTAGGCGATAGAACTCAAAGCTGCATCTACTACGCTTGTCGCTGGGCGACAGACTTCAAGTCTGTCGCCGATCATAAGGCGACATGTGGCGCATGACTACAGCTCCCGCTGGCGTCAGGGTCCTGTCGCCATGCCATACCCGTCTACGACATGTGGCGCTATACTCAGCTCCCGCTACGCGACAGACCTCTCACGCCACAACGTGCCCGCAATATGGGTCTCTCACTGGCAACAGGCCTTGATTTCTCTCGGTTTTCGAGGAACTTGTATTATATCGGGACACAAACTCTCAGCAAGGAATGGACTTATCTTCAAATAATTAACCTAGAATATTGGCCTATAAATAGGCCCCCAGGTACAATTTTACTCTCTAATTTTTTGACTACTACTTTTACGCTTCCCAATACTGAAGAACTCTCTGCTGACTTAAGCATCGGAGTGCCTACGCAGGGAACCACCCCTGCGTCTCTCTGACTTTTCTTGTTTTACAGAAGCTTATTAGAAACACGTGGAGACTAAGTACGAACATCGACGTCAACATACCTTTATTGTTGTTTTGTGCAACAACAATTGGCGCCGTCTGTGGGAAACGTATAAAAAGCCAATTGAGATTTTCTAAGATGGTGAGAACAAGATCGACAAACGCAAGGGCCGGAAGTGAGGAAAACTCTGTGAGCTCCCCTGAACAACAAATTCGCCAGACGAACCAGGTGAATAGGGAGGAAGAAAGAATTACTGTGTCGGCAGCAGAATTCGAGGCTCTGAGGCGACAGAGTGAAGAAACTACCCAGGCGCTGCGAGCTATGGTGGATCTGTTCCAATGAGTTCTCCCGACATTGGATCTGCCGCCTGCCATACAAAACTTGGTAGGAAGAACAAATAGAGGTGTCACGCTGCAGGTGTTTGGGCGACAGGAGGACACGACAGCGGCAGACCCCTTTCGTCGGTGAGAGGTTCCCCCTGTGGAAGAGCCTAACATTCATCAGGCTGCGGCAAGACCGAGGAGCGGAAGGCCTGTCGCAGGCACCCGGCGATAGACTGGGGAAGCAGCAGATTTAGAGCCTGCGACAGGGGTCCTGCGACAGGTTCTACATGTAGGGCGACAGATGTCTGGGCGACAGAACGTTGACCGGGCGACAGGGTCTACCGCCCACCACCATGACTTGTCAAATTTTGATGATGCGAACTTAGACCATGGTATTGGAGGTGCTGGAAAGAACGGTGTCGAAGATCAAAGCACTTGGGGAACCAGGTCGGAGTTTGACCCCACGTGGTGCACGCAAATGGTACGGACAAACGCACCTCAAGCTAAAGGCAAGGAAGTAGTCGGAGACCTACTTGATTCGTCTCATGCCCGAAATCAGCTCGCTCCCCCCGTGGACATGAAGAAGATGATAGAACAGGTACTGGAAGAGAAAAAGTTAGTGTCCACAGAAGAGAGCCAGCGGATAAGAGTACCGTTCTGCACGACCATCATGCAAAAACCTCTGCCTTCAAAGTTCAAAATGCCGCAGATGACCGCATTCACCGGAAAGATGGACCCCTACGACCATATGCAAAACTATGAGGCCCTAATGTTGTTACATGGATGGGAAGACGAGATAATGTGTAGGGCCTTTCCCTTAACTCTGTCCGGACATGCGATGAAATGGTTTAATAACCTGCCTGAAGGGTCCATTATCTCCTTTGACCAACTGCGAAGCGAATTTCTCAAGGCATTTGCGGTGAATAGTCAGAGAAGGAAGGAACCGACCTATTTGCTCACTATTAAGCAAGGAGCTAAGGAGTCATTGAAGAGTTATATGGATCGGTTCAGAGATGCTACTTTGGAGGTGCAAGATCTGCAAGTCGGTATAGTCGTGGCAGCCATGTTACAGGGGACAAGGTTTGAGAAATTGCAAGAATCTCTGTCGCTAGACCAGCTAACTACCATCTCAAACCTGCTTTCCCACGCACATAAATATACAACCCAGGAGGAAGTAATGAAAATGGTAGCGATAGGAGAATCCAAGGATGGAAGGAAACGAGGAAGAGAGGTCACTGAAGCATCTTCTAGCCAACCGAGAAAGTTTGAGAAAGCTCTTGCACTAAAATACAATTCCTATACCCCACTCACTGAATCTCGGGCTTCAGTGTTAGCAGCTATTGAATGATCAGGGCTTATACAGACTCCAAAGAAGGCGTTAGGGAATTTGGGCCGTGATTTAAGGTCGTACTGCGATTACCACTCAACGCATGGGCATACGACCGAGAAGTGTAAGGAGTTGATGAATCAGCTAGAAAAGCTAGCGCGAGAGGGAAAAATAAACCGTTTCGTGTGGAGAGGTGACAGAAACAACTATCCTATGAGAAACAAAGGAAATCAATTTAGAGACAGAAGAGGTGAAAACAGGGGACCTGTAAGGCGAAATGAAGGTGACAGAAGAGATAATGATAGAAGGACAGAAAGAAGGAATCGAGAGGAAGATAATGAACTCACAGGACCATCTATTAACGTAATATCCGGAGGTGAGTCATTAGCTGGTGCCTCTTCCTCATCTCGAAAATCTTACGCCCGACAGGCTCACCAAATCAACTCGGTGATGGCGGCAAAGCAGGATGAGGAACCCATTATTTTTACACCAGCCGATAGAAGGGATGTAATGGTTCCTCATGGTGACCCAATGGTGATTACAGCGGTGGTTGCAAAGCACCCAATGAGTCGGATCTTGGTTGACAATGGAAGTTCGGTGAACTTAATCTATTGGAACTGCTTCGAGAGGATGAATATCATGGAGGACAGGTTTAAACCAGTGCCTACACCCTTATACGGTTTCTTTGGAGAGAAGGTAAAAGTAGCAGGCGCCATTCAGCTACCTGTTACAATGAGGGAGAGCCCAAAAGATGTCATCCGACAAGCGTTGTTTATGGTGGTAAGATCAACGTCTGTGGCTTACAATATGATCTTCGGGCGGCCATTGTTAACTGACATGAGAGCGGTGGTACATCCCTGCTATTTTTTAATGAAGTTTCCAACTCCCCACAGTGTTGGACAAGTGAGGGGAGATTAAAAGAAGGCCAGGACGTGAAATGTTGCATCCACCACGTGTAAGGGGATTCAGAGGAAGGAAACCCTTACAGTTGAAGAAAAGCCTAAGCCAAAACCTGATGAGGAGATGGAGGCCATCCGGTTGGATGAGAAAGATGAAGAAAGAATGGTGTACGTGGGGAGCCAGTTGCCTAGAGAAGTGAAAGAGGAAATAATTCGATGCCTAAAAGAGAATAGTGATGTGTTCGTATGGACCCCAGCTGATATGCCTGGAATTAACCCTAAAGTTGTTTGTCATCGGTTGAACGTAGTCTCGGGGGCAAGGCCGATAAAGCAAAAGAAGAGGAATTTCGCTCCAGAGAGGCAACGGCAATAAACGAAGAAATTTCGAAGTTGTTGCAAGCGAAATTCATTAGGGAAGTTAACTATCCAGAGTGGTTGGCTAACGTTGTGATGGTGAAGAAACCCAACGGGAAATGGAGAATGTGTGTGGACTTCACGGATCTGAACAAAGCTTGTCCTAAGGATTCATATCCACTACCCTGAATTGACAAGTTGGTATATGAAACTTGTGGGTATGAAGTGCTTAGTTTCTTAGATGCCTTTTCGGGGTACAACCAAATTATGATGCATCCAGACGATGAGGAGAAGACTTAGTTCATTACTGATAGTGGGACATATTACTATCGAGTAATGCCATTTGGTTTGAAAAACGCGGGGGCAACCTACCAGCGCATGGTAAATAAGGTGTTCCAAGACTTGTTGGGCAACACCATGGAAGCTTATGTTGATGATATGATCATCAAAAGCCGACAGGTAGAATCACATGATGAGTAAATGACTAAAGTATTCAATGTGCTGCGACAGTATGAGATGAAATTGAATCCCGATAAATGCTCATTCGGGGTGAGATTTGGAAAGTTCTTGGGATTCATGATTACTAATCGAGGGATAGAGGCTAATCCAGAGAAAGTTCAAGCTATTTTGGACATAAGGCCACCTAATACTGTAAGAGAAGTCCAAAGACTAACAGGGAGGATAGCAGCCTTGAGTCGTTTCTTGTCCAAATCAGCTGAAAGGAGTATACCATTTTTTAAGGCGATAAAGGCAGGAAAGAACTTCAAGTGGATGGAAGAGTGCAACGACGCCTTTGAAAAATTGAAAGACTACCTAAAAGAGTTGCCCCTATTATCTCGGTCACAGCCCGGAGACCACCTCCTCATATACCTCGGTGTAGGAGAGAAAGCTGTAAGTGCAGTTCTACTAAGGAAAGAAGGGGACAGGGATTGCCCGATCTATTATGTAAGCAAAGTCCTGCTAGATGCTGAGACAAGGTACCCCTTAGTTGAAAGAATAGCTTTGTCCCTGGTGATGGTAACTCAGAAGTTGCGGCCTTACTTCCAAGCTCACTCGGTGACTATCTTAACAGATCAGCACTTGAGGCAAATATTGTAGAATCCAGAACACTCTGGGCGTTTGATTAAATAGGCTATCGAATTGAGTGAATATGACATACACTTCCAGCCTCGCCAAACAATAAAAGGGCAGGCGCTGGCAGATTTCATTGTAGAATGCACTGGTAGAGAGGTCCAAGAGGAAACAGAGTTAGTCTGATGGAAAT